>NJDD01002445.1:112980-126242 GCA_002245505.1 Calephelis nemesis
GAATAAAATGTTGGAAGACTGGCAGAGTACTCTAAGACAGGGGCATGCGATTATCGTGCCTCGTTTAAATACTTCTTGTCTTCAGTTGGATCACTTTATCATCAAAAGGATATAGCAAAATAGTTAAAAGATGCAACAGAATGTTGTACTCGTAAGTCCCTCCCTCATTCTACCATTTACCAAGATCTATACCATTTCAATCATTTACCAAGATATTTATCTACATACATTACATTTAATACATTTTCTAGGAATTAACTACATTTTCTAATTATCACACACTTCCTCTAGGTTGGGATATAATATGTAACGGCCTCATATCAAGATGTATCTTCTGGGTAATGGTTGATTAGAGGGGATACAACCAATACGTACACGAGACTGTATCTTCTTTACTAAATGGCTTTATGAGCAAATCCTTTCTTTAATCTTTATCAACCTATGATCCAATCTTCGCGTACTTTTACCACATTGGGTGGGATTTGCCAATTACCAGATAGCAACTAGATATTCAGTGGATAGGCGTAACCGGAAATTTATTTGTGACGATGAACTATTTGACTTTAAGCTGCTTAGGTGCTATAATATACATTCTTATAAAGTATTCATATTCGTTAGTCAGAAAGTGGTAATGACCACTTTCACAATACATCGTTTCTTTGTGTGTAAGATACACAAATTTGGGGCTTTTATCCGCACATTTTTACAATCTAAATTGTGTGGTCAAAGTATTATTAAACACAAGCTAACTACAGTACAAAATATTAATGTAACAAAGAAACATCTATAGGTCGTTGAAGAAAAATCTGTTATATGTAATTAAATAGCCTCTAACAAAATTGGTGTGCTTAGTAAAGCGAGACATAATTTCAAGCCGACCTATCGCTTACAAAATTACAAATCGCAAATTCGGCTTCACATGGAGCACTGTTCTCAACTCTAGACAGGGACTACCCAGTATCAGCTCTTTACTTTTGACCGCACTCAACGTAGAGCATCTGGAATTGTCAATGATCGGACAATTGACGATCGGCTTGATTTTTTGGCGTTGCGTAAATATGTGGGCCACTCAAAATTTCCCACCACATCTATCACGTGGAATGCTCTGAGGAGTTGTTAGTTTTGATTCCTGCTTCTGAGTTTCACCCTCGAACATCATCTTGCTCATGCATCATGTCCATCATCTTGCTGCGTGGCGATCTACAACTTTAATATTCCGAAGACATTTCTTACCTCGCAAAAAAATCTTTGTGGAATTAGTTACCGAGGGCGGTATTTCCGAACGAAAATAGTTCGGAAACCTTCAAGAAAAGAGTGTATCCGGCCTTGTAGGACGGCAACGCATCTGTAATAGTCCTGGTTTTGTGTCTGTCATAAACACCGTGACATCTTACTAGGTGGTAGAGTTTCGCACAGACTTACCCGGATTGGTACCACCGCTTTAACTATTCCTGCTGCCATGACGTCAATTCTTGCTGTTGACGTGTTCCGGTTGAAGGGCAAGGTAGCCGGTAAACTTACTTTTGCTCAATGCCTACCATCCCAACCTGAGAAGCACCTAAATAATTTTGTAACATCTTTGTAACACTCATATTCCGCAAATAAATAATTTTTCTTTCTTTTCTTATCTTTTCTTTTCTTTGCAGATTTTTAACTATTTACCGTCGTGTCTAAATTTTGATAAAATTAATAGTTAATCAACGTTAAAACATCGGAAGTGGAAATTAACTACAGGCACCAATATTGTTAGTTTTTATTTAACCACCAGTTTATTTAACCTTTATCAACGAGGTCGTAGGATGCTGTGCAAAAACTTTCACAGCTATTCCTGATGCCATAATAATAGTATCGTGTTTCGGTCAAGAGGGTAGGGTAGCCAGTAGACTCGTAGCTCTTGTATAAAAAACACCCAAAGTGTTTAAAAAATTTTGTTTTATTATAGGTGCTAGATAACAATACAAATGCTTTAAAATACTTACATAGATAGTTTAATAAATTAAATAAACACAAACATCTAAATGTTATTCACACAAATGCCCGTCAGTAATGGAACACGAATTTACCAAAAACTGAAAAGATTTAAACTAGAATATATTCGAATAGATTAACTAACCTACAATTACAAAACAATTAAGCACCGTAAAACTAAAAAAACTGGCTCTGTAAGTAGATCTGTTATTAAGTAACCATGTCGAGATTTTAAATTAATTTTTCAACAGGTGGAAAATTATTCCAAAATAGTAGCACATAAATGTTATTAACATCCTAGCAGTAGTTTTTGATTACTATGTAAAATATACATCCACACTAGTTGAATTCAAAAACTGCTATTCGAAAAATAATATAGGATCACCTCGGAAACATGACCTATCATTTTAAGAAAAAAACCATCAAAATCTGTTGGCCATTGGCCAAGTTATAAACACACACAAAAAATACAGAAGAAATGAGAACATCCTTCGAAGGATTGTTTACTTATTTTAATTATTTTCACAGCGTCATGTCATACGGTATTCCCCGTGATGGTTCTTACTCCTTTGCAGAATAGACCATCAGTCTTCTTGCCAGGCAGCTCGAAGAAGGCGACTATAGGCTTACTGTCACTGACACTCTGACATCTGACTAGGTGGTAGAGTTTTGCAGCAACTCGTGTTTACCGCATGTACATCACTTTTTTTCTGAAACGAATTTATATTTTTTTGGACATATACTAAGTTTTCAAAAATATATTGAGAGGTCACCGTTAGTATATTAATTTCTTTAAACTTTTCCCTGAGGGAAACTCTTAGGCCTAAGTTATAAATTGCCCGTATAGCCCTCTTTTGCAAGACAAATATTGTGTTTATCTCAGTTGAGTTTCCCCAGAGAAGAATGCCATAAGACATGAGGCTGTGAAAATAACTAAAATAAACAATTCTAGCGGTGTCGACATCTGTTAAATGTCTAATTTTCTTAACAGCGTACGCTGCTGAGCTCAATATGACGGCAAGCTTTGCAATGTGAGGGGCCCATTGTAACTTTTTATCTACAGTGATTCCTAAAAATGATAAATCTACTAGGTCCAGTTTGTTCCCATTGAGTTGTACATTGGTATCTGCCTGCCTTACATTAGGCATTGAAAATTTGATGCATTTAGTTTTTTTTTCGTTTAGAAAGAGATTGTTTACATTGAACCAATGTACAACCTTTGAAATCGCACCGTTCGTTTCGTCATACTTACCAAGTTTAATTTTCACTTTGAATAATAGTGAAGTGTCATCCGCAAACAATACTATTCCATGATTATCCCTTACGTAGTAAGGCAAGTCGTTTATGTATATGAGAAACAAAAATTGTCCCAGAATGGAGCCTTGGGGGACACCCATGTTAACATCTACACCTGTCGATTTTACACCATTAATCTCAACTTTCTGAATTCTCCCGCTCAAATAAGAAATCAGAAGATCGAGTGACTTATTTTAATTCCATAATGGAGAAGTTTCCTGACCAGAGTATCATGGTTAACGCAATCAAATGCCTTGGACAAATCACAGAATACACCGAGTGCATCCTGCGAGTCCTCCAAGGCTTCATAAATTTTCTTTAACAATGCCACACAAACATCGACTGTTGATCTACCCCTTGTAAAACCAAATTGTTTATTATGAAATAAGCTCAATTGGTTAAAATGTAATAACATTTGACTAAGAATATTGTTTTCAAATATTTTACTAAGGGTAGCCAGAACGGAAACAGGTCGATAGTTGGTGGGATCAAACGAACTTCCAGATTTAAATAGAGGTATAACCTTACTTAGTTTCATTAGGTCAGGAAAAACGCCTTTTGAAATACAACAATTGAATATTATAGCTAGGTATGGAGCAACTATATTTATTACTGAAGCAACCATTTTTAAATAGTGACCCCATAAATCTAATGTATTCTTCATTTTTAACGATTTAAAGGCTTTTACTATATCATCTTTATCAATAAACGAAAATTCAAAATTATTTTTACACTCAGTTACATGTTGCTTCAATAATGATTCTGCAGTACTTGGTGAGGAGTTAAGAACTCTAGTAATTTCTGCTGCAATATTGGTGAAAAAATGTTCAAAATGCATTGCAATGTCCAATTCACCTTTAATCTCCACATTGTCCATCTTCAAACAGTAATCATTATTAAACATTCTGGTTTTCCCGGTTTCACAATTAATAATGTTCCATGCAGTTTTTATTTTATTTGAAGATTGTTTAATGGTATTTTTCAAGTACATGGATTTGGCAGCAGTACAGGCCTTTTTGAAAATCTTTTAATATTTTTTTACATATTCTCTAAATTCATTGGTATGGTTATATGTTCTTTCATTATGCAACTCAAATAATCTTTTTCTACTTTTATAAATTCCCAATGTTGCCCATTCACTAAAAGCTCTACGATAAATATTGACTGAAATTTTCTTAGGTGTGAATATCTGATGATGTGCAGTTTGCATTAATGTAAACAATGAATTATATAGTTCATTTGGATCATCATGATATGGCAACATTGGTAATTTTTCCAATAAAATGGTTTCAAATCTTTTGAGATCTCTTTAAATACAAATTTTCTACCCCTATAACGCTTGAATACCTATATACTAAATTTTAAGAAGTAGCCCAAAAAATAGCTTTCATGTTTCTCACTTAAAAAATTACGATCTTTTATACAAACTCTCAACCCCTATTTCATTTAAGGGAAAAAATTTTCAAAATTCGCCCCTAGTGGGTGTGTACTTAATAAAATGACCCTATTCACCAAATTTCATGACTGTGAATCTAACAGTTATTGCTCGGCGATGATGAATCAGTCAGTCAGGACATATATTGTTTATAAGTATAGATTGACTGCTGTACTAGAGAAGTTGTGATTGATCGTACAGCCTATGAAATCCAGAAAGGAGGCAGAGTGTGTTGCTGCAACTTGTCGCCAAAATCCACCGCCTTAGGTACCTTTTTTTTCATCATGGATACCCACCATTTCCCACGAAAGTGGCGGATTATGCCGGACTCCTAACGGCTAAAACCACTCGGTGACCGTCCTCTGTGCGTATCGGGTGACTGCGGGATCTCCGAAGAACGCACCGTTGTCACCCTTACACCTGTCCGCTGGCTCATCCGCTCAGAAGCCTCCATCTTCACTTTGACGACAGCAGCTTGGGATCACATCTTGCTATGCTGCCTCACGCCCCGGGCAACTTTTTAAGCCAACTGACACCCCGATCAGTCGACTCACAGCCCCGNNNNCCGCCTCTTACAACAGGCAGAGGATACCGTAGCCCTATTCGTCACCCGGTACCACCGACTTAGGTACCTATGCCGTAATAATAGTGTCATGTTCCGGTCTGGAAAGTAGTACCGATTTGCACAATGGGCCTAATTCCTCAGCCACAAGACAGCGACACATCTACAACATCTATGGTGTCTACAGGCCACAGTTATCTCTTATAATCAGGAAATCCATGTGCTTGTTCGCTATCTTATTAGGTATATAAAAAACAAATATTCCTCTAATAATCGCCTCTGTGGTCTAGCGGTTCAGTTGTTGGACTTGACTGCATGAGGTCCCGGGTTCGAATCCCGGGTCGGCAAATTGAGTTTTTCCAATTCTGTAATGAAAAAAAATGTTGCTCGGGATTGGAAATATGCCCGGTTGGCGATAGGCTTGCCTTTGATATCACTTTGTGGGACTTAGTATATTTGGCTAGCCGTGGGTGCCCTGGTTGTGCCTCTGCCTACCCCTACGGGGATATGGGCGTGAAGATACTTTAAATATTCTTGCCCCAGTCTTTCCCAAACTTCTCATTATTGACAATGTATCATAATATGTATTTATAATATTATATATAAATATTTCTGGATAAGTGACTCAAATTGAATCTAACCCCAAGGTAAGCAAATCATATGTTTGTATAGCATAATACATATTTTACCAGAATAAAATTTAATAAACACCCAAACAAGAAATGCAGACACCTAAATTTTCATCACACAAATGCCTGCCCGGGAATCGAACCGAATCCTCGCGTTTGGTGTAGTTAGACGTGGACGCTAGCCACTGGACCAACGATGCGTTTAAATTGATATTAATTTGTACAAAACTAATTATATAAAGGTGGATCTTTTATGAATCGTAAAAAATAATTAAAAATATTTTTTTAATTAAAAAAAATACATATTTCATTTATTGTCATCATTCGTATGCAAAAATATTTCTAAAAATTAACAAATGTATAGAATATAAGTATGAGACGAGTAGTTGCTTGTTAGTCTTACTTGCTAGCACTGCAATAGCGACATACTCTAAATACAAAAAAACTGCCTCAGGTTACCTAGGTGAGTAATTTAGGTTTCAAATGAAAAAAAACCATACTAGTTCAAACGTAATATCATAACTATATTGCAAATTTTATATGAGTATAGATATAAATACATATACATTTTTATTTAATAGTGCTCTTAAGTTTTTTACAGTATTTTAGGTATAACTTTTTCGAATAATAAAAATGGGAAGGTCTCAATTTGATTGCATGTTTATTAGCTCTCTTTAGTTTATACAATATTTTAGCTCTTTCTTTATCGACTACAAAAAAAGGGTTCTCAATTCGAATGCAATACACATTTAGTTTGTTACATAAGTATAATTTAGAGCTACCGACATCAAATTTAAAAAAACATAGTTTCTGACCTTATGTTATGGCCGTAAAGACATATAATCTACCAAACTAAATAAAATTAGAAATTATTGAGCTAATGTTTAGAAAAAAATAAAGAATTTATTGTGAATTTCAAGTCGCGAAATCTTGGATCGCTCCAATTTGTAACACAATAACGGCTAATATTAATAACCTACCTACAGATAGAGATAAGCCTAATAGATTTTAAAGAAAGAAAAAAATTATAGAAATTTATCCCACGCACAGGGCAAGTGCTAAAAAAATATAAATACGAAGCCTAATACAGTTTTGTTGCTAAGGCATTTTTGTAAATTTATGAAAAATGGCAGCGGCAACTGGTTTAAAATATCACTATTCATATCTGTAGACAGGTTATTAATATTCACCTCAAGAGGGTACATTACATCTTTCTATTTTATTATTATTGTGAATAATCTGATTCCCCGTGTTGGTCCTGGCTCCTTTGCAGAATAGACCATCTGTTTCCCTGCCAGGCGGCTAGTAAAGGCGAGCAAAGGATTAACGTCAGTTACACCGCGATATCCTACTAGGGGGAAGAATTTCGCAGCAACTCACCCGGATCGGTACCACCATCTTACTTATTCCTATCCACCATATTACCTATATCAGTGCTTGCCGTTGACGTGTTCCGGTTCGGAGAAATTTTTAAACCTTAAAAATTACCTTTTCTTGAAGCCTAACACCCCTCAGGTTGGCGACGCACCATTACAACCTTTGGTGTCCCTAGGCGGCGCGAATTTCTTACAATCATAAAATCCGTCTGCTTGTTTGCCTTCCAATATCATAAAAAACCTGTTTGTGTTTGATTCGATTTTATTTAGCCAATAATGAACAGATTATGACGATTGATTTTTGAAAGATAAGTTTTATTTTATTAGTCTCATACAAATTTTTCAAGATCTGTCTTACCTTAAGTTTTTGTTATTCTTAAGTCATAAGATATTTTTCTAGTGAGAAATATGTTTCTTTCAAAAGGCATATAAATAATACAGCACAGGTACTGTACTATATAAGCGTTTACAAGTACTGAATGTTTTTTTATTATCAGGTTTTTCTAAGTTATGTGCACATAACATAAAATTTTGAATGCCACTTTTATAAATCGTTTCCATCTTTCGTGATAGAAACAAAAAAGATGGTTCCTAATTAGACTGCAGATATTTTTTTTGTTACCTTAGCACTTTTTACTAAACGAATTTTGATGATTTTCTTTGAGTTATATATTTTTTATTATTAAAAGTTTGTGCTTTCCGGTTAATACAAATCTTGACAGTGATTCAGTTTATACAAAAGAAAAATAGCTCACTTCTATTCTACAATATGAAATATAGAAGTTAGAATTACGGCTAGTAAAGACTTTTTATCATTTGACATTTGTAGAAAATCTATAGTTTCAATTTTATAAATGAACGTTTCCCGGGACTAGATATGTGGCCGGTTGGCGATAGGCTTGCCACCTATCACATTGTAGGACTGTCTTCGGTTAGTCGTTGGCGCCCTGGCTGTGCCTCTGCCTATCCGTTCGGCGATATGGGCGTGAAGATACTGACTGACATACGGGCGATGGAAGCTAGTTATTAGGGAATAAATTGCGAAATAATAATTACAGATTATACAAAAGGAAAATGCAGATTCTCGTGTTTTTATACATGGTAGTAGCTGCGTCAGCCGTCTACACAGATATTGATGAATCTATCGACATTGATGCATTGATGTCAGATGCAGGATATGACAAGCTACGGCCATATATAAATTGTTTACTGGATAAAGCACCCTGTACAGATTCCGCTGCTTCTTATAAGAGTAAGGTTTTTAATTTCGTTGTTCGGTGCAAGAAGTACACTCACATACATATATTAACGCCTAGACCCTGACAATAGGTAGAGAGTATCAAGTACCAAATGTAATGGTGTTTGCAAATCTGCCTAGCTTCCTCATCACTACATGTATAAAACAAAATCGCTTTCTCTGTCCCTATGTCCCTTTATATGCTTAAATCTTTAAAATTACTCATTGGATTTTGATGAGGTTTTTTTCATAGTAAAGTAATTGAAGAGGAAGGTTCTAACGTATATTTAATACCCGTGTAAAGCCGGGGTGGGACGCTAGTTTAATATAAAACAAGAAAAAGTATGAGCAGTTGCCACTAAAGAAATTACATAAATTGATCTGACCACAGAGCAAGCATAATTCATATTAATTGCAATGTTGTGTTAAATGCTGTTATAGCAATTGTATTTATAATTATAGTTCGAGAATGGTTTAACAATTTTTTTTTCAAAAATGAGTTATTGCTATCGTTGGATTCGGAAAAAAAATATAGTCTGTCTAATGTACTTTTCCAAATAACAAGAATGGCATTATAATTCGAGATATTCAGTCTAAAAACGGTCTAACTGACACAGATGTCGAGATCGCTAGTACAAAAAAGATTGAATGTTAATTAAACTAATATAAAATATCATAAATATCTCAGTTTAAAAAAAAATGATTATATAGCAAAAAACTCTTTTAACTTCTAAGAAGCGCCATACTTGGGGTGACTTTCTTTAGTAGAATTGAAAATAATGCTCCCAATGTTTAACATTTATCACGTATTTGTTAGTTAAACCATTCTCGAACTCAACCCTTCAATTGATAATGGATTTTGGAGTAAACGCCATTAGCGTCATGAAACATCGTAACTGATTCTGCGACTTATATACAACATTCTACGCAAATAAAAAACGTGACACAATACCAAAGCCGCTTTGATCTCATCGCTCGTCACTTAGTTAGCATCACTGACGACAAGTGACATTTGACGTTACGTATGTTCTATGGTTTCAAGATGCAATTGTTGTCGCTGACGCAAATGTTGAAAGTCTTCTTTTAGTCATCATATAGTTTTTAATATTTGAATTCGGTTAATGTAGAAGATTGGTTAACCTTAATTTAATGTTAAAATAAAAATGTTATAAACACTGATTTCTTCATTTGAAGGAAATATGTCATAAACAAAGATACATCTGTGGTGTATCGCTCGCCGACCGCATTCGTAAGAGTGAGATCCGAGAAAGAGTGGGATTGAAAGAAGGTGTTGGTGTTAAAATGCAAAAGGGCATGCTCCGCTGGTTCGGTCATGTAGAAAGAATGAGAGATGAAAGATTGACTAAGCAGATATACAATGCGAATGTGGATGGATGTAGGTCACCAGACCAGGGAGACCACGGCTGTCATTCCACGATCAGATCAATAGGATATTATCTGAGGGTGGTGTCAAAAGTCTCCGAAACCGGTGGGTTTGTATGAAAAGGGCAATGAATGTGAAGGAAGTTAGACAGGTTTGTCAGGATCGTGAGGTCTGGCACTCGATACTCTCTGCCTACCCCGTAAGGGACTTGGCGTGACGATATGTATGTACGTATGTAACAAAGGCTAAAAAATTCATAACATTAAAATGAGTGCTCCTTCAGTTAATCAATTAGAATATTTTGAATTTACAGGACATGTTGTAGATTTTCTGTCAAGCAACTGTAAAGAATGTGATGACAAAACGAAGCACAATATAGAAGAATTTCTCCTGAACGCATATGTCAAGTATCCTGAAGACATTAAGGCGTTAAGGGCCAAATATGATCCAACTGGTGCTTACTTGGCTGGACTTGCGTTTGAGGTTTCCAAATATTAGAAATATTTAACCCAGTGTTTAAATGTTCACCCAGAGCAACCACACCGTTTATTGAAAAAATCTTGCACAAATAAAGATAATGATTTATTTCACTCCAAAGTTCAAATTATACAAGTAAACCTTTGTATTTCTGCGCCCCCAGCGGATAATTACTACACTAACGAAATTATGAAATGGCCATTTGCCTCTCTGTTTACTAGTTTAAAAGAAACAAGCTTATATGAAATGGGCCATTTTCATCATTGTCACTGCTGCTAGAACTATACAATACAAATATTATTTATTGTACACAACCAACAAGAAACATACATCAGATTTTGAAATTAAAATTAGAGTAGGTACTCAGTAGTCTCATCACAAAAATGTTTCTTATAGCCAATCAACAATATTTTTTTGAATTTATTTTTTTCTGAAAATAAATTTTAAAAAAAATTACACAGAACAAGTTTCGCCAAACTTTGAAGCAGTTTGTTGGCGATGCGCTCAAATACATGTTATTATTTTTTTTATTATTAAATTTGCTTTTATAGCTTTTATAGTTTGCAATTTATTATTGATTTGGTTATTGACAGTCTCTATATTTTGAGTTTTCATGCTTAAATATCATATCGTGCAGCTTACATATTTTCTTAAATTTTTAAACATATATAGAACTTGTAGTAGTTGAATATTTTGTTGTAGTGTAATTATTAATATGTAAGATGAACAACTATATGTAACAACTTGTTTAAAAAGAGCTCCAGCACATGACTTACATAAGCCGCATATTGATACTGCCGTGTTCCAGTCGAGGGCGTGAAGTAGCCGGTAGACTTTTGCAATAGGCTAAAGATCCTTTCCATAGGACAGGGACGCACCTACAATATTTAAAAACTTCTGCAGGCACCAGTAATTATATCTTGCCACTAGGAGAGCATTGAACAACAAGCAGTTGTTGTAAAAATGTATTAATTCTGACAAGAACTTACATTCACGCTACTAATACTTACCTGTTTGTATTAAGCCAATCAATTAAACCACAGCAACCATTTTATTTAAAAGCCATTGTATGTCTTGTAACTGGCAAAATTTTAAATAAATGTATATTTTACACATTCGTGTTTTTTTCCTATTTTGGGCAAATTTTACAAAAATTTTTGTTTTTTGATGTTATTTGAAAATGTTTGCTAAGAAACAAGCAGTCACCTTCTATGGCCATAAGAGACAATCATTCCCGAAAGTCACCATAGAAGTTATGGGGTATTTGGTCATTGATTTACTATTAACCCTAACATAAGCAAATTAAAGTATTATCAATGTAGATGTAAGCTAATAAAAGCAAAGGTCCAGGTCTCAATCACATCGGATTTGTTTTAGGGACAAAGGTGCCCTCTAAGACACCATTAAATCTAAACCGCATTATTAATTGATTATTAATATTAATTAATCCATCCATCCATCGCTTACAACTATACAAAGCGCAAATTCTGTCTCATATTGAATACTGTTCTCAACTCTGGGCAGGGGCTCCAAACTACCAGCTCCTTCGGTTTGACCGCATTCAACGTAGACCAATTCGAATTGTCAATGACCGGACAATTACCAATCGGCTTGATCCCTTGGCGCTTCGTAGAGATGTTGGGTCACTCAGTGTTTTCTACCGCATCTATCATGGAGAATGTTCTGGGGAGTTGTTTGGCTTAATTCCAGCCGCTGATTTCCACCTTCGGACTTCGCGACAGAGTTTAAAGTATCATGCCCACCATCTTGATGCGTGGCGATCTACAACTGTGCGATTACGAAGACATTTCTTACTCTGCATAACACCTTTGTGGAACAGTTACCGAGGGTGGTATTCCCAAACAATTATGACTTAGGAACCTTCAAGAAAAGAGCGTACTCATTCCTTAAAGGTCGGCAACGCATCTGTGATACTCCTGGTGTTGCAGATGTGTGTGATCACTTTCCATCAGGTGACCCATTTGCTCGTTTGCCTCCTCTTGTATAAAAAAAATAAAGATAAACATAGAGTAACGTAGGACTAAAATAATTAATTTAATATTGTAGTCTGTATCAGTTTGTAATGAAGACTATAATAACAAATTTAGACTTGGTGTACTTTACTCCATGTTTATTAATAAGATGGTATAGATGTGTTCTTAGGGCTGATGATTGTATATTATACAGACATAGTGACTTTGGGGGAAAATTACCTCTTCGCAACACCAAGTATTCAACAAATACTTAAGTATTGATGAAATAACCACAAACAGAAATAAATATCCCTAAAAAAAACACAAATTGAATCTAATCCCAAAGTAAGCAAATTATATCCTTGTGTTATAAGTACTCGTTAACTCTTCCAATACATAGAAATACTTAAATCCCACTTAAACCCGAGCCTCGCAGTTGGTGAAATTTGGCGTATTCGCTAGCCCTTTAACCAACGGATAACTACAGGCGGACAAAAAGGAAAAATATCTATTTATGATAAAATAAAATGCTGTAAGATTGGTTTGCTAAAACTCAAAAAGCTAGTTCAGGAAGGCTTTCAATATAAAATAAAGAGAAAAACTGCCAAGATGTATCAATCAATGTCTGGCGAAATAAAATAGATTTTCTTGATACACAATTCAATATTTTTATCCATACATTAAAAATATATCCGTGATTTAACGTTTAAGTTTTATTCGTATAAAATATTTGTACACTACAACCAGTATAAACTTATTCACGTTGTCTCTGTCAGGTTAGCAGTAAAAAATCTAAACATCTATCTAAATAAATGTAATGTAAATCTATCGTACATTATTCTGTATTATTACTGGTGTAAATTAAATATATTAACTTTCTTATACATAAAAATAAACTTACGAAATTCATTAATTTACCTAAATT
>NJDD01002445.1:126413-138845 GCA_002245505.1 Calephelis nemesis
GGATAACTACAGGCGGACAAAAATTCATTAATTTACCTAAATTTTTCATCACACTACTGTCCCTAGCGGGAATTGAAGTTAAGCCTTTTCTTTGATTAGTGGTGTAAGAGGCATGCCACTAACTTCACTACTATTGGTTGTCATTATTAGATAAGAAAAATTGTGTGTGTACTTATGTACACGCGTTAGAAGTTATACTTCATCGGCGTAATAAGATAAAAATCTTTTTAAAAATTTTATCTTTTGCCTTATTTTACATTTGTAGACAAAATGACACTAACCATAGAAATAAAGAAATATTGTGAATACAGCTGTCAGTTCTCACGCAAACATACGTAGATGTCCTTACTTTTACTTTGTTGGTACCTTTTTTTGAAAAACTAAAATGTTATCTATAGCTAACTTCATCATGTCGGTTTTTCGTGACGGTGTGCGCGCGCATCGTAAAAATTTACCCTCATCATTTTTTCCTAACGAGCCAAAAGAAGTATAACTTCAATAAGATTGGGTGGTGAGTTCTGGAACCAGTTGCTTAAATCAGTACCTTTGCCTTACTAATTCTAGTCTTTAACGTCATCAAACAGCGATAAATATTGCATAATCTTTAAAGCAAAAACCATTGATTTATTAAACTCACGATATTTATCAATGGCTATTCGGTAACTCAAAATTTCGCAAGTGGCCTTTCCAGCTACAAATTTGGAGTATCTACTCGGTATCTAGTATTCAGCAATAAGTGAAAGTCGAGCATTTTTAAAACGCAGCAGATCCTGACGAGAAAATTCAGAAGCATTATTTTATTAAAGCATATGTTTGCATATTGCTTGGGTCATCTCTCACTTGGTAAGATATAAACCTTAACATAGATTTTGCTGCTGCTTAGTTATATAGTATGATAGTCACTAATACAAATTTATTAGCTATCCTACGCTTCAACTTAACTATACGATGTAAGAACTGAAATTATAGAAGCAGGCAAGCTTAACCTATTAAGGGGGTTATTCAAATCCAGGCAAGTTGTTGTACAACAATTTATCATCTAGTTGTGACTAACTGCACTGATATAACAATTTAGTTACTATCCTCGTGTATTTGAGCCTATCAAGTCCTGAACGCCAAACATATGGTTCATCACACCATATTCAAGAGCAGTATTTTAGAACTTCGATGAAGTTACAGCTTAAAATAATAAGAGGCACCATTGCAAAAACGGCGTGATCTTGCCTGGACGACGTCATTGATGAAAAAAATGTTCCCTTTTGAATGCTCTATAAAATTTGCAATAGGCTACGGTTTATCACATTGTGGACCACAAGTCTTCGGCTAATCTTGGATGCCCTGTTTGTGCCACTGTCTACGTCTTACTATTTTTCAGGTCACTGTAACCCTGTCTATGCTAAATAATAGCTACAAGTTTAAAATAATGAATTATTTGTCAATTTTTCTTAAACATCATGTTAATGCTTATCCAAATACACTCGTTATTCATCTAGAGTATTAAATGAACAACATTGCTTTTCACAACATTTCATTATTCACCATAACCAGATTCCGACATTTTTTTGACGAAATTGGAAGGCAATGGTCATGAATGAAATTGAGATGAAGCATTTCTGTAATAAATAGACATACTTATTGAGATTTTTTAAGGAATATAGGTAAGAAAACATAACAAATTGCGTCAAAAATATATTCAAGTGCACTTTCCCCATACAGTTTGTAGATAAAAATAACGCTAAATGATATTTTTCGTTTGCTCTTTAACTAATGTTGCGTGCATATATTGGCCGAGTACGCCAGTAACTACATAATGCGAGTTTTCGTCAAGATTTATTTCACTTCGGAAGCAGTGAGGCTTTGGAATTCTCTCTCCGTAGATATCAGGAGAGCTCCAAATATTCATATTTTCAAAAGTATGTTAAAGCGTCACTTTTTGCATTCATTGTAATGTAGTTTGCATTTGACTTTTCTTGTATGTCTTAAATACTAATAATTAAAATAAGCTTCTGCTTTTAGAAAAATTTGTGATGTCTAGTATTAGATGCATTTTATATTTTTAAGAGCACCATTAAACAGTATCTCGCTTAATCTTGTTCCATACTTTAGGGTTGCCTGGAAGAGATCGCTGCCTTGGCGATAAAGCTGCCTTTGTGTATCTTCTTAGTTTAAGTTATTTTAATGTATTTGAAATCTGTTTATATTTGGTGCACAATAAATAGTTATTGTATTTTATCGTATAAGCGGACTATATGTATGTTTAGTTTTTGTTTTTATATGAGCTAATTATTTATACTTGATCGTCTAAGTTCAATGAATATAAACGCACCACCAAAATATTTCTAATATTTGGAAACTTCAAACGCAAGTCCAGCTAAGTTAGCACCAGTTGGGTCATATTTGGCTTTTAATGCATTCAAATCTTCTGGATATTTGACATACACGTTCAGGAGAAATTCTTCTATGTTATGTTTCGTTACGTTATCACAGTCCTTACAAGCGTTTGACAGTAACTCAACAATATGTTCTGCAAAATTAAAATCACATTAGAATCTATAAAAAATCAACTAATTATTATGTTTTTTTATGTTCATCTTCTTAATCATCGCTAAAAGTTAATGACGGCTGGACAAATGTTGCTAATTTTGATTTTGAATTATTTGTGGAAGTCCAGGGAATGTTTAAATGATTAAAAAGGAAAATCTAAAAGGAAACTGAGAAAAACTTCTTTAATTTTTCACATACGCGTACGAGTACAAACTGAACGGGTAAAACGAAGTTAGTCGGGGTAGATAGTATATTATATTATTGTGATTTTAGTTATATGAATTGACAGCGAAAACATCGCTTCTGATAAATTAATTTCGCTGAAACGTAGAAAAATACGTTTTTGGATGGGCTCACTATTAGGGTTGGCATCGGTGCGAATATTGTTTCCTACGATCCAAAAGAGCCACATTTACTTATATGGTAAGAAAACTACTAGAAAGTAATGTTATGGTATAGAAAACAAGGAGCCTTACTTTTATAAGATGTAGCGGAATCTGAGCAGGGACCTCTGTCCAGATAACAATCCATGTACGGCTTGAGCTTAGCTGGATCTGACATCAATGCATCCATATCGATAGTTTCGTCGATATCAGTGTAGAAGGCGGACGCGACTGCTACTATGCATAGAAACACGATGGTCTTCATCTTCTTTTTGTATAGCCTATAATAAAATCGCAAACGCATTTAAAAATTATATTTTGAATGTAGAAAAAAAACATCTTACCGCCTATATCCCCGAAGGGAAGGAGTAGGCAGAGGCACAACCAAGGCATCCACGATTAGCCGTAGCCACTAAGTCCCACAATGTGATAGGTTGCAAGCCTTTTGCCAACCGGGCACAATTCCAATCCCGAGCAACATTTTTTTCATTAGAAAATTAGAAAATGTTTTTTTTTAAATGTAGAAAACTGTCGGGATCCTCCAAAATCATACAAACGTTTTAAAATTTTACCCACATCTAAATTTTTGAATAATACAATCGCCTCTGTGGTCGAGCGGTCCGCGTGTTGGACTTGACTGCATGAGGTCTCGGGTTCGAATCCCGGGTCGGCCAACAAAAAGAAAATTGGATTTTTCCAATTTTCTAATAAAAAAAAATGTTGGTTGGGATTGGAAACGTGCCCGGTTGGCGATAGGCTTGCCACCTATCACATTATGGGACTTAGTATCTTCGGCTAGTCGTGGGTGCCCTATTTGTGCCTCTGCCTACCGGGGATATGGGCGTGAAGATACTTTACAATATTTTAAATATCCTATAAATTTTAAAGAAAGAAAAAATTTCGCCCCAGACAGGATTTGAACCCGTAACCTTTCTTCTCAAGCCGACGAATGCTCTAACCAATTGAGCTACTGAGGATTCAAGTCCCGTGGCGAAATTTTTAATTCCTTTCTAACCCGTTAACGCGGGTAGTTATGTTCTATAGATACACAATTCTGAGTACCCACCAAATGAGTTCATCATTACTAAATGTTTTAGTATTTAAAATGTTTTTTTTTAAATGTAGAAAACTGTCGGGATCCTCCAAAATCATACAAACGTTTTAAAATTTTACCCACATCTAAATTTTTGAAAAATACAATATTTTAAATATCCTATAAATTTTAAAGAAAGAAAAAATTTCGCCCCAGACAGGATTTGAACCCGTAACCTATCGTCTCAAGCCGACGAATGCTCTAACCAATTGAGCTACTGAGGATTCAAGTCCCGTGGCGAAATTTTTAATTCCTTTCTAACCCGTTAACGCGGGTAGTTATGTCCTATAGATTTTAAATATCCCTGGACTACTCACACAAATTGAATCTAACCCCAAAGTAACAAATTATATGCTTTTGTTATGGGTGTTAGTCAATTACACTATTACATAGAAATACTTAAATATAGACCAGAATACATTTAATAGACACCCAGACCCGGAAATGCAGACATCTATCTAAATGTTCATCACATAAATGCCTGCCCCCGTCGGAAAACGAACCCGAGCCTCGCGATTCGTTGATGCAGTTAGGCGAGCACGCTAGCCACTCGACCAACGAGGCGAGTATACAAATGTACAGTAGAATTGTAATAAAAGCTTTTCATACAAGATCAATACAAGAATATAATAATTATTCCTGATAATAAAAGTAACTATTTTCTTACCTTTTAAGTTAAATAATAGTCTTAGTATCTTGCTCTCCGCACACGAATAAGTTAGACTAACAAATACGTTAGCACCGATGTTTTTATATTTTGTTTTTAACTGTTAATTATTATAATGTTTTAATGTAATAGTAATATTAATAAAATCGTCAGCACTTTAAACTTGAAATTTACGAAATAACTGTCTATTATTACTAAATAAGTCATAGCAAAAATTATATTTCCCATTAAGTAGTCATGACTTTGGCCTTGACTCACGTTTACCTGTTTACATATTTTTTACAGATATACAACAATTTATAAGGATTTAGTATAAGGCCCGCTTCGCATTTGGATTCGCATATGCCTTCGAATTTTTTTACTTATTCGTATTCGTATAAGTATAATTCCACTTAAACTCCATACGGGAAAATTCCGAATATATGTGATAGCTTCATATATTTGTATGGATTCGCTGCGTTTGATGAACGATGTTCGATGTTCGACGAAGCGGGCGTTATTGGGCATATAGGTGATTCTGTAAGTAAAAGATAGCATACTTGTAAAACACCAGCCATCTTAATAATTAAACATAGAAAAACGTACACCAAGGTTTAAGATGACATTATTGACTAATTCAGTAAGATAAAGACTATAACTTTAACTTATAGCTGGAGTACTTCAACCTATGTTTATTAACGACAGTCTCATTGATCGAGGGATAAGCGTACACGCCGCTTGACCGCTGTAACAGCTTGGCCACGGGAAATTCGCAAAAGCGAATAATCGCGCGGTGCGACCGGCGGCGCGTCTGGTGGCTGAAACAATGCCACGGGCCGCGGCGACCGGCGAAGCGACCGGCGAAATGTATCGAGCGTATCGCGGCGGCGACTGGCGGCGCGGCGGGCGAGCTAAACAAACATATGAATCAGTACGGAGCAAGCCACGGAGTCGAGCGGCAGTCGCAGCGAATAGTACATCGATTAAATGGGTTTAGTTGTTTTTGCCGCGAAAAATGGACACCGAGATTTTTATTGCTGTAAATAATGTCAAAAACAATTTTTACATTTGAAATTCTATTTGCGTAGACTTTATTCTCCAATTCAGATTGAATATTATTAAGAATGTAATCGAATTTTTCAATAGTCATTCTCGTTTTGAAAAGTTTTTCTGGATTTATTTTGATTTCTAAATTCCTCGTACTACTTGTAGGATTCTCCATCAATACCCCGATTCTTATTCTAACATGCCAGGCAGCTCGAAAAGGGCGAGCATAGCCTTACTGTCATTAACACCGTGACATCTGACTATGTACCACCTATTTTGCAGCGACTCGCCCGGAGTGGTATATCTGCGTTACCTATCCCTGTCGCCATAACGTTGATGCTTGCCGTTGACGTGTTCCGGTTTGGAGGGTAATGTAGCCAGTAAACTTACTTTTGTTCTAAGCCTCAGGTTAGCAACGCACCATTACGACGTTTGGTGTCTTTAGGCATCCAATACCATAAAAAAAGACATTTCACTATGGGACTTCCTTACTGGTCGCGGCGGCGAATGCGACTGCCCGTGGCCTGCAAACGGTGCCGCGCGAATTGCAACCTCGCCAGACGCTTTAGCGAATTTCCCGTGGCCAGCCCATAAAGTCGACCGTCCTGATGGCCTGTGAGACGCGAGACGGGCGATACGCACTGGTACACACTTAAGACGATCAATAAATATGCGTTATAAATTAATAATATTATTTAGACAATTTATGGTTTTAAATTTGTTAATGTTTGTATTAGTATTATAAATAAAAATAATTGAATAAAATGTCATTTCTCTATTCCAGGTATCTTTATAATAATTATTGTTATAAATTTTTTTAGATAAGTGACACAAATTGATAAAGTAAGCAAATTATGTGCTTGTGTTACGGGTGTTAGTCAACTATTCTAATACATAGAAATACTTAGATACCAGAGTTAATTTATAAACACCCAGACCCGGAAATACAGACTTCTAAATGTTCATCACACAATTGCCCCCATCGAGAATCGAACCCGAGCCTCGAGTTTTGTCAGTGTACTCACTAGTCGTCACTGTAGTCACTCGACCAACGAGGCGGTCTTTATTCTGATTGTAAGTGTAGTAAAATAAATGTTCATTAACAATGCATATGGTGTTTTTAAAAAGTAAATTTTATAGAAATCCAACCTTATCGGCTCAAATAAGGCTAAAAACAGCACAATGTAGTGCTAAATCTTACCCGTGGCTTTGATCGCGTGGCAGTTAATATATTTACTGATTAATTTAAAATATTATTTCAATCAAAGACTTATTTTGTACCACATTGATAAGGACTTTCATACAATCCGTCAACGCCTATTTCAACCCCTTAGGAGTAGAATTTCCAAAAACGCTTGAATGCATATATTATCTATGCATTTTAATGAGTAGTCCAAAAACAAAGTTTCGTGTTTCCAAATTTAAAAAAATACGGTCTTCCATACAAATTTTCAACCTCTATTTTACCCCCTTAAGGGTAGAATTTTCAAAATTTCATTCTTAGTGGGTGTCGACTCAATAAAAAAACTGCTTGGCGATGATAAATCGACGACATGACTCGTATGTCGTCTTTTGTACGGTACGGTCGATTTCCTGACTTAGCATATAAACATAGAGGTCTGTATTTCTGTGTCTGCGTGTTTAATAAATGTGTACTGGTATCTGTTTAAATAATCCTATGTATTAGTATCTTTCTCTGACACCCAGAGCACAAACATGTTATATGATGCGTACTTTGAGGCTAGATCAAATTGTGTATTTTAAGGTGGAATATTCACATTTTTAAATTAAGGAAAACTTGTACTGTTTTATTGAACTTATAACTTATTATTTTATAAATAGTCTAATAGTTTTAGTCCTGATGACGCCTTGTTATTATATAGAAAGAAATTAAAACTTTCGCCACAGGATTTCAATCCTCAGTAGCTCAATTGGTCAGAACATTTGTCTGCTTGAGGCAAAAGGTTACGGGTTCAAATCATCAATTTATAGAAATTTAACCGAAGCAAAGGGCAAGTGCTAAAATAAAAATACCTTGAGACAAAAAAAAAACTTTTCAGAGTACCGCATTTGATTTAGCTAAATTAGATGCCTTTTTTTAGAGTCTGTTAAAAGACTTTTTCATGTACAAGCCGCGCACTTAAAGAATGGGATTGAAAATGGCCGCTCGTCGACGCTGTACCGATAGCATGTTTGCTAACGAAATAACAAATATTAGCATAAAAATAACGATCGTTATTGCTAATATTATACTGTTTTTGAATATTAATTTATGGGGAGCTGGGTTTATTATAATTATTAATAACATTCAATACACAAAATGAAATGTTTATTAGGTATTAGATACATTAAGATGTTTATTTCAAATAAAAAAAAGTTGACAAATATAATAAAACTAGAACTTAAGCCTAAGTTTTGTTACTAGTGCCTTCACCAGGACCTTACCTTGTCCAATAGTCTTTTTCTAACCGCTTCATATGGTTGACTTCTTTTTGCCAGTCCTCTGCTGTTATAGAAGTAATTGCTTCGCGTGTTAAGCCCTCTATTTTTTTTTCTAGCTGATCAACATTTTTTTCAGCCACTCGTTGTTTTATTAGATTCCACACATACTCTATCGGATTTAAATCGCAATTATATGGTGGTAATCTTAGCGTTTCGTGACCGTGATCAGCTAGAATTTTGTCAATAGCATAGTCTTTATCTGGTTTATACCTTTTTACTATTTCGAGCAGTTCAGCTTTAGTGGAGGACTGGTCAAATGATATGTCTTTTTCAGTCAACCATTTTTGTATATCAGCTTTACGGTTTGCTATTGTGGGAGGTTTATTTTGTTGCATGCTGTGGTAAGGTGCGTTATCCATGACGACAATGCTATTTGAAGGGATATTTGGTATTAACTTTTCTTTAATATATTTAGTAAAATTTTCCCCATTCATCTCATCATGGTAATCACCTTTCTTGGATTTCGCCTTAAATATTAAATCTGCGCCCTTTACAAATCCATTTTCTGATCCGGCATGAACAATGATCCACCTCTGACCTGGACTGTCATTTTTTCGGACACCTTTATCGGTGGTAGATTGCCAACACTTTGAAACAGTATAGTGCGCGTGTATCCACGTCTCGTCCAAATAAATGACTGGTTTTTTATCAGAACCTAATGCGTCATTGCGACGGATACGACGAAGATACTTAGCCCTCCATGCTTTAATATTATTACTTTCCAAGAGTAAGGATCTATTCTTGTTACATTTTTTAAATCTAAACCCGAGTTTGTTTATTAAAATTTTTCGTAGTGTTGTGTTTGATCCTACGAAATCCAAATCTTTTTTAGCTGAGGCTAATATTTTGTTTAATGTAGGGACTTCTTTTCGGACATCATAGATAGAGGAGACTATCCCTCTAATCCCCGTCAACATTAAATTGTCCACTGGAACTCTAGTGTTCTTTTTTCCTCTTTGCCCCTTGGTTGGCGTACTTAACTGCTTTCCTTGTTGCACCGCTTGATCACCTACAAAAAAAATATTTTTAATATCTTTATTTTTGTATTATATTAATGTAATCATAGTCCAATAAAAATAAATATCTACCATATACAAACACATATTTTGTTAACTATCTGCTTTTTATCGCTTACAATATTGTTGATATAATATGTGTATGTATACGTTTACTTTGGGCGGACATAGTTTATTTATAGTATAGGACATAGATTTTATTGAAAAATATGAAAAAGCATATAATTTAATCAATAATGCTGTACAACACTGTTTACATATAGAAATATATGATGCTTAATTCGGGAAATAGTATTCTTAGACAACCCTGTTGCCATACATGCTCTTGCGTTACTATATTCCAGAGGGTGGTAACTGCCGGTATTTTTCTCCTCCTCAAAATATTTTATGACGTTGTAAACGATTTTTCGTGCATCGCTATGCAGAATCTTGACCCGTTTATGCTCCATTACAAACACAAACGTTCAATAGCGACAAAAACGTAATAGTTATAACAAGAAACTTTAACAAAAACAATAACAAGAAACTAATAACAATTTAACAAAAACAATATACTATAACAATGAAACAAAAATCTATAACAAACTCAAACAATGTAGTTACGTCTTAGCTCACAGAATAGCGAAACCGGACTGAGCATAGAACTTAATATCCGAGGATCTTTCGACAGCTGTCGTGGATAATAACGGTTACTTTTTTTGTGTTCATTACATGCGAGTGTGAGTATAGACGGCAATAGTGTGTAAGCGAGAGGCGACTACAGTCGCCGCCATCTTCAGTCCCATTCTTTAAGTGCGCGGGTTGTATGTGAATTTATTTATCTGTCATTTTCAAACTGATGTTAAAAATTATTACTTCCGAAGTTATCTTCTTGTCACTAAATCTGGATCTGATGATGAAATCTCAGGGTAGTCAAGGAAAACTTAAATTTTGTTTACTAGTATAACATAGTTATTAAAATTGACGTCGGTTTTTGCAGTTTGGTAGTACTCATGTTATATACTATAATATTTATATAATTGTCGATTCGGTTCAATTTCGCCCGGACGATTATAAAATAAGGTTCAAGGTGATTACACATACTAAAAGAAAATACATAGATTGAATATTTTGTTAATAATAAAGCTAATAACGCGAGTTATATAATTATATTATTCTTATGTAATGTTAAATATAAGTTAAGTAAGTAAGTAAATAATAATGATAATTAAGTGCAGTAAAAATGCAAAAATCGACTTCAAGTACCTATTTCATTAAGCACCCGCGATTTGAGATTTTTTTTTGAAAGATAGCAAATGGTTCCGAAATTTTTCCCCGTGTTGGTCTGGGCTCCTTTGTAGAATAGACCATCTGCCTTCCTTCCTTCCGTGATTCCTTTTCCGTGACATATGACTAGGTGGTAGAGTTTCGCAGCAACTCATCCGGATTGGTACCACCGCCTTAGTTATTCCTGCCACCATAACGTCATGACATGTTCCAGTTCGGAGGGTAAGGTAGCCGGATAACTTACTTTTGCTCGAGGCCTAACTCAAGCCTCAAGTTGGCAACGCACCATTACCGACTTTAGTGTCTCTAGGCGGTAGGATTTCTTACCATCAGGAAATCCGTCTGCGTGTTTGCCTTCCAATATCATAAAAAAAATGCTCATACATAAATTTATTCAATATCCTACCAAGAGTTTTTGAGTTACTCTTAACAATGCGTACATTTTTTACTTATCATTGATGAGATCGTTAAGATACGTGAAAAACTTATGGACTACTAAAAATAACTGAAAAACTTACAAATCTGTTAAATATCTTGAGTTTTATTTTTAGTTTTGTATAATTCTATACATAAAACTGTCAAATCATGAGTTTCTGGGTTTGGATGTTTATTAAATATATCCTGTTATTTATGTTTTAGTATCGTTGACTAACAACCGTAACATAAGCATGCAGGCCCGTTTTTTATATTCAGATAACAAGTAGTTTTGCTTACGAATACTTGCTTTTGTGCCAATAGTACAGAATTTAACCACAGTTATTCGCTTTCGATTGGTAGCTCTCAACATTTTGTATAACTATGAGCAAGGCTTCGTTACTTTTAGGCTTCTTCCAATAGTTGTATTGACGGTTTACGGTTCGTTGATTATAGGAACCGGATTATAATGTGCTTAGATACTCCGGGTTTAGATTCAATTTGTGTTAAGGTCATCTTTAAGTAAGGTATGATCACAACCGTCTGGACGATGTTTTATTATTAAACATGTAGGTACATTTGCTTAAAAGAGCAAGCTCCATGAAATTAATAATTATGAAGGCGGATAGATTTCATAGCGCGTTACGATGAGGTACCGTCTGGAGAGATTTTTGGAAATGAAACACACGGTTACACCTGTAGTTACACGCTCACTAGAGTTAGAGTGAGGCGGAGTATGTTCACACTTCACTGGGAGTCTTCATCTTCTTGAGCGTTACCAGTAACTTTTCTGGGGATGACTTTTCCGACCGTGAATGAATTCCCGAAACCCGGTCTCGGTATCTATACGATTTTGGGAACGGGATTCTGGAACATTCCATACCTCAACCCCGGGACCATACTTTATTGAATATCTTTATTAAAATATACAATTATCATACTCAGACATAGTACAAACCTAGTTTTGGATCTAGATCTATCCTGACATACTTAGATGCGCACCCAACTGCGCTCGGTTTTCGTTTGGCGGCGCAATTCCGCTATTGCAGCTTCTATGTGATCCCGCCCCCCTCAATTCAGAATAAAATGTGAGGGTGCGGCCCCCCCGAAATTAGTTACGCTACGGGCGCGTTCGCATGTACATTACCTTATCTAACAACATATCCTAATTTTATTAAATTCGGGTAAGGGGCCGTTCAAGTATTACGTGAGCAACATGGGGGGCCGGGGGGGTCTTTGCTTTGCTTATTTTGGATGACATGGGGGGTAGGGGAGTCTAGATAATGATTACGTCATCGGTAGTTATTTACTTTTCTACACGAATGTCAACCCTCACATTGTCTTTGCTAGAAAACGAAACGCATTTTCTTGGATTCCCGCAAATAATGCATACATTTAGACACTCGCTTTAGACCCGAGTAGGGAAACTATTATATTATTAAAAAAACAATAAAATTATTGACAAATGTTTACGTAAGCATGGGGGATGGGGGTTAGAGCTTTTCTTACTTTTGCTGACAA
>NJDD01002445.1:148465-175350 GCA_002245505.1 Calephelis nemesis
TTTTTTAATTGTGTGGTTTTGTTCTCAAGCACGGACAAATGTTAAAATTTAAAATAGGTACCTAATAACTTCTTAAGACAATCGAAACTTAAGGTAATAAATGTAATGTGGTGCTGCAATGATGTACAATGATTTTAATAGTACTACTTTTCTAAATTGCTATTTTTGTTGCTAACTTCGCGGGTTTTTACAACTTCGTCGGACTTTGTGGGCCAGTAGAGTGCTCAGTCAGCCCGAGACATCCCCCTACATATCCAGCAACAAGGGCTGTCTCCTGGGAGACCGTACCTTGACTTGGTGTTGCGTTCCGATTACTGGGTGGATCGATTGGAGGGGTTGCGCCTCGTCCCTCAGCGTTAAGCGCCGGGCGGAAAAGAATTCTTCGTCTTCGAGATCGGAGGCGACGGTGCAGTGCGGTGTTGAGTATGCTGTTGCTTGTTGTGTTGTGATTAGGAGGGAGGCTCGCGTTTGCGGGATTCGATTTGTGACGGGGTAATAGTACTGCATGGAACTCTGTAACTCTGTGACTATGTTTATAGCTGTCAAGGCAATCGTTGAAGATCATAAAATTTTAAATTCTTAAACGGCTAAAGCATTCGTCAGTGAGACACAAAAGAGTGCATGTCAAATTCTGCATAAGATATAAACAAAAAACAAAAAAAAATTTTTTTTAAATAATGAACACTTTTTAATTGGCAACACTTTTCGTAACCGGAAGTAGCAAAGAATTAGGTACCTACACCAGTTCCTTTTCTTTACCCTAGGTATCTTTTAAACAGTTCGTTTTCGCTTCTTGCGTAAATTACATGTCCTAAAAAGTGCTTCTCTGCCCTGACGTAAAATCTTGTACTTGTGAATTATTATAAGTTTCTAGTTTCATTTTCTTTAACTGTTTCATAAGTGTATGTGTGTGTTAGACGCTTAGTGATTTTAGAAGATGCCACCCAGGTCCAATACTGTTAACCACCAGAATTTTAGTGCTTTTGAGTACGGGCGAATGATAATGTGTTACGGGGAAGCCCATGGCAATGCACAGCGAGCTCTTCGCATTTACATGGAAAGATATCCAAATGCTCGCCAGATTTAACCCCGCTGGATTTTTTTCTTTGGGGCTACATCAAAGACATAGTGTTTGTTGGTGAGTGCCCTACTGCGGAAGATATGCGTGCCAGGATTCATAATGCTTTTACGGAATTGCGTTTGGCGTGTGAACAAGATCCGTCGTTAATGTCTCGGCTCCACTCAGAATCGCTTCGTCGTGCACGACTCTGTGAGCAAGTTTCGAACCTTTTCTTTTACGAAGCAATCGAGATTGAAGCAGGTATGTGCGTAATTTTAAACCTTTTATCTAGGCTAATTATGTTATCTAGGTACATTTTACATATCAAAATCCATTTCTGTCAAACTTGTGTTTAAATAAGTATTTTTTTTGCCCTATGAAAAGATTCTGTTTAGATTGAACGAGTACTTGATAATGTAGGAGTATAATTTTCTACGTTGCGTATGATTCGACCGCATAGTGTCTAGGTAAGTACCTACCTACTGAGCGGCGCTCGCAGCGGCAGCCGTGCGGCTTGATGCTTACAATTTGTACGTTATACATTACGGGCTGAAAAAATGCTAAATATTCAACCACTTATTTCCGACAAAAACTGTAAACGGAATTTTGAAGTCTGATATGTATATAAACTACCACCGAAGTTTTCGTTACGGTGTCAATTACACCCTGTATAAATAATATGCTGCAATTGGTATATTATGGCGAAATGCGTAAAAAATATTAGATGAGGTAATGATAAAAATCGTATTAAAATGCAAAAACATGTGGCGTTAGCGGTACTAGTTATTGTTACGTGTTTTGTCAAGCTGTAAGCTTCTAATGGTGCGGTCTTAGCCCGCGCCCGCGGCGGTTGCGGGCCGACAGGTTCTGCAGAATGTAGATTATAAGTAAAAAGTAAGAGCACACATTTCACAACGTTTTAGACTGACAGCGCTCGTGGTTGTTTGTAGTTCCCGAGGCACCGGTCGCCCGCCTGTGGAATCGCACAATTGTGCGAGCAATGATTTCAACCGTGACGGCTATCTGACCGCCCAAATTAGCGGTCTCGTGAGTTCTAAAATAAAACCACAGATCCGCGACCGCCGCAGGTGCGGGTTAAAAACGCTCCGTGAGTTCTTAGTGTAAGTTATATATTTTTAGCAATCGTTCAATCTAATTTTGCCTCTGATATTTTTTAGATGAAATGGGCGCCATAATCCTTTTTTTCTTCAAGCATTATAAGTTTAGCTTTAAAAAAACCAACATGTTATAACCAAAATATTATCTTTATTGCTTCTCGTTGACATTTAAAAAATAATTCATTGGACCTTTTTTTAAAAAAAGGGGGAAACACAGATCTGAAGGCATATTTTCTACGTGCTAATTGAATGCTATTACCGCCTCTCCGGAGTTGGTAAAAGGAAAACCTCTGATCAAATTTTTCATTTTGGGGAAAATACAAATATCACAGGGTGCTAGGTGGGGGCCATGCGCAGGATAAGTGAGTGATGTACTTTTCGGAAGATAAATCCACGTTTCCTCTTCCTTTTTTTCTTTAAACATTTTTATATAATTAAGAGAAACGTGCACTTTCAACATTGGAAAATTCTTCACAACCAGGCCAGTTTCACCAGTGGATTGTGAAAGTTACTGTATCATATAGACGATAGATTTAAAGACAACCAGGCAGATTTTATTGAGGGAGATATACACACCACTTATAGCTAAACAAAGATAAGTTGTTAGCCGGATTCATTAGACAGAACCAGAAAACAAAATTACACTAACTTAATTAATTTGTACCAAACTACCAATTAATGCTATAAGAGCGATTATGCATTATGATCTAATTTTATATAATTATATCTCATTTTGAATATTTAATACTAGCGGACCTGATGAACTTCGTTAAGCCTGACGTGTTACTCCGTGTTTGCCCGGGTATGCTACATAGAATATATTGTCCGCCTCTTTGCTAGGCAGCTCGTAAGAAGCGAGCACGGGTAATAAGACTGGTGGTAGATTACTGTTCAGCAACTTATCCGGGAAGGGATCCACCGCCTTACCTATTCCTGCCACCATAAGTAGAAAAGTAAAAAAAAAATATTAATGTGGATAAAATATATTTTCAACATTGTTACTACATATAAATATATTGCCGAATGGATACAGTTACTTGGGTACGTATACATATTGGCCAAGTAAAGACGAATAAACACATGTAGATAGATATGGCTTTTCGTAAAGATTTATTACAAATTTATTATTCAGGTGGTATATTTGCCCACAATAAGTGCTGACGAATCATCCTTTCAGTTAAACATTTCTTAACTCGAAGATGATAGTGAAGTGATATTCTTAAGATAACTCACAATTCGATCACAACCAGAGAATGTAAATGGCTTATTCGTCTGTTGCTGTTAAGCATACAAATGTTTTACCAGTGCATAAATTATAACTATTTGTTTGATCTCGGCTAATATGTATACTTATCAGAAAAATATTTTTAATATTTTGAAACTTCAAATGTAAGTCCTAGCAGGTTAGCACCATTTGGATCGTATTTGGCTTTGATCGCTGCCAAATCTTCTGGATATTTGGCATACACGTTGAGAAGGAATTCTTCTATAATGTGCTTCGTTTTGTCACTACATTCTTTGCAGGCATTGGACAGGAAATCGATGATATGTTCTGTAAATGTAAAAAATTTAGTCAGCAAAAATTAACTGTTTAAAAAATTCTATTCAACACAAGTAAAATTTTTAAATTTGCAATTTCCCGTTAAAAATTATGGCGCAACTAAACAGGAAAGGTGAATATTTACGATAGATTCTAAATGATTCCCGCATAGAAACGTCTTTTTTATCAAATAGAAATAATTTTGATTAGATAGATTGTTAACCTAAGTTTTTCATTGAATTACAAACCTTTCAACATATCACTGCATAAACTAAACTGATTTTGCTAAAACATTTTTGCCCCGTGTTAGTCTTGGCTCCTTTGCATAATAGACCATCTGCCTTCTTGCCAGGCAGCTCGTAAAAGGCGAACATAGGCATGCAGTCAGTATGCAGTATACGCCGTGGCATTCTACTAGGAGGTAGAATTTCGCAGCAACACGCCAGGATTTGCACCACCGCCTAACCTATTCCTGCCGCCTTAATTTCTGCCCACTTGCGGTTGACGTGTTCCGGTTCGGAAGGTAAGGTAGCCGGTAAACTTGCTTTTTCTCGAGGCCTAACATTTCGGCCTCAGGTTGCCAACGCACCATTGCTTATTATGGTGTCTGTAGGCGGCGTGAATTTCTACCATCAGGAAATCCGTCTGTTTTTGCCTTCCAATATCATTAAAAAAGTAATGTTTATATTGTACCTATCCATACTCTATATATGTATTAAAAATAACTAGAAATAAGATGATAGTAGACTTTGAAACCAAACTCCAATGATGCCTACTTAACGAAGACCCTTAGGGGACGGATTCCAAGTGGTCGATGGCTAGCTGTAGTGGCAATCGAATGGTATTTTGTGTCACTAACCCTTACGGTTCACTAACATTGAAAGTCCGCGTTTACTGATATAATGTGAAACCCATGTTTTTGGATTTTGCTATTTATTCTTACAACACGAAAAGCTAATAAATCATTTTTTTTAATTTTTAATGTCTAATTTCGTGAAAATTAGTCACAATTTCAATTCAAAGGTAGAAACAAATAAATCGACTTGGAAGCACAATATAGCATTTCTTCGCGATGGCGGACCCTGTGCATCTAAATGTAGCTATAAACCCCATAAAATATAGATCGTTACTTAGTTTAATTGTTGTTTCATAGTCAGTTGCTGCAACAATGTTGCTTGTAGCAACAGTGTTGGATGCTTGCAATAGTTACTGCACTGCATTTTGTTGAACACAAAATAAGTTGCAAAGTTACTACGAATACAATGTTGCTTTATGGTCCTTTCTGGCGTTTGCAGATGGAGTAAATGGGCAAAAAAGATAACCTTATACATTTATGCCAGATACGATATTAAATAGTAGGAAACATGTAACAACAAGAAAAATAAAAATTCAGTTGAATTGTGAACCTCTTCCTGTTTTGGAGTTTGTTAAAAATAATTCAAAGGTATGGTAGAAGAGGTGTACATATTATGAAGATATAGATTAGGTGTTTTCGCTCTGCAACAACAAACAAAGAAACTTTGTCTGTGGAGCAGATTTTCTGTTTTTTTTGGATCTTGAAAAGCGTTGGAAAAGGTTGTTTAAGGGATATATCTTTGGATAATTTTGCCAGATGTATTTAGATTGTAAAGCATACGTGCGGTCGGACTGTACCAAAATACTAATCACAGTTATGGAAACTTAAATTTAAATACGAAGAAAATTAAAGTAAATTTTGAAAGAGAAGTAGCTAGAACGGATATCAACGTATTATGACAGCATCATCAGGGCTAGAACTTAAATTACTCAATTAGTAATAAACGTATTAGTTGGTGATGTAGTACTGGATCAGATAAATGAAATCGTATGTCTTGGTTGTGCTTTTTGCAGGGTCCGAAGGTACAACGTAGTGGTAGAAAGGAGTAAGCTATTTCCAAGCAAGGTCAACATTATTTTTCTTAGAAAGTTTAAAATACCCATTTCCTTTTTTGTAGCCCGATTCAAGGACCAAACCAAAATATATACAAACTTACTCTTGTATGAAGTAGCGGAATCTGAACAAGGTCCTCTGTCCAGATAACAGTCCATATACGGCTTCAGCTTGGCAGGATCTGACATCATTCCATCGATATCAATATTCTCGTCGATATCGGTGTAGACAGCCGACGCGACTGCTACTATGCAGAGAAACACGATGGTCTTCATTTTCTTTGAATCAGTTTCCTTTAAAGCAATTTAAATATGCTTGAATTTGACTCGCAACTAAAGTTTTATATTAAATACATGAAAACTGTAAGAAAGCTTTTAAACTAAAAATGAAACCAAATTCTTTTGTTTTATGAACATAGGTAGTAGCTGATCTAGCGAACTTCGTTCCACTTGTTCAGTTTGTACGGAAAAAATAAAATGTTAGACTATAAAATTTTCTCATGGTTCTAAGCTTCCTTCCCGATAATTTTCAGCCAAATCAAAATTTCTCGAGTCATAAATAGTCCAACATGACTTTCTTTTGTATATAGATAATTTAGTTCTTAAACTAGTGTTATGATTTTAGCCGGTTTCAACAACCAAATTATATGTGTAAAGCGTGTAGCGTGGTGGCTTTTCGAAAGGACACAATTGTGGATACAACAGTCCAAACGGACATATATGTTGAGTTACAACAATCCAAACAGATACATATGTTGAGACACAACAATCCAAACAGACATCGATGTTGAGACATAATAATCCAAATGGACACTTATGTTGAGACACAACAATCAAAGGGACACATATGTTGAGACATAACAATCCAAATGGACTGATATGTTGAGACACAACAATCCAAACGGACACTTATGTTGAGACACAACAATCCAAACGGTCACGTATGTTGAGACATAACAATCCAAAGGCACACATTAACCATCCACTGGGCCTAGTGATTTTATGTGTATTTTTTGTGAGTCTAGACGGTAAGTAAGACATTTAACGACGATGGGGATTGACCTTGACTGACAAAAAATGTAAGGCCAAGCCTACCAGGTCAAGTCATTACAATATTAGCATTTAGTAAAACATTTGATTTTGGAAATGACCAATTTAAATTAAAATATAGGTCATCACTTAGAAAACCACTAGTGGGAGAGTGCTGGGTAGAAACTTGCGTGGGGAGATCCAACGCCTTACCTATTCCTGTCGCTATAATGAATCAGTCACGTTCCAATATGAGTAGATTGCCCTGTAGACTGGTGCAATAGGCCTAACATCCCGGTCAAGGGTCAGCGGCGCACCTGTAACATCTATGGTGTCTAAAGGTTATCTCTTACCATCAAAAGAGCTGTGTGTTTATTCGTTGACCTCTCACATAAAATAATAATGACTTTTGACGGTTTACATTACAAAAATTACTTACAAATTTAAATGGTGTACGTTGCTACTACGCCCAAAAGCAAGTAAGACTAACAAACACCGCTACTACTCATGTATTTATACTATTTCTCGAAATACCATATAATCTTATATTTTAACTAGTAATATAATAAAATTATGTCAGCGCTTCAAAATTTATATTTATGGTTTATAAAATCGCCGCCATTGTTCATAATTTCTTATACAAAATTATATATTATAATATGTCCTATTATGTAGTCATGACATTGGTTTTGATTTACAGTTTACTTATATTTTAATTACTTTTAATCGTGCCTTTGATCATGTGGATTTTAATGTTAATATATTTTTTCATTTCATTCTTCAGATAAATTCATATCCTAAAACAAAGTCCACGGCCGCGTTTGTGTTTCTATCTTTTTGTGGTAAACTCATAAATTACTGAATTTTCACATAGTTTTCATCAATACATACAACAATTTCTGAGGACTGAAAGATGAGAAAAATGTATGGAGGATTGTTCTTTTTCATCGATCTTAGGTAGATGTCTTTATTTGTAAATGTATGTATGTAAATGTCTATATTTTAAAGATAACCAATAGTAAGTATACAATGTACGGAGGTCCTGATCAACTAATCTGTTATTATTTTTTAACTACCTGCATGTTTTGCATTTTATTCTAGTACTAAGATTGAGACTCTGAAATATCTAGCGGAACTCCCTCGATTTAATTCCGTACCTTTCTCCTTTAAGGAGTTTTCTGAGTATGATATAATAAAATGTACTATCCATAATATCTTCTAATGCCTTCGGTTGTGATGAAATTAGGCGGAATGTGATTATTCCTATCCTCGATATTATTTGTCTAATTTGTACTCATATTCTGAACCAATCAATCACGACTGAAGCTTTTCCTACATCCTGGAAGAACTCTAAAATTATCCCGCTTCCTAAGAAATCAAATCCTGTCACTCCGTCTGACAATCGACCAATCTCTATTCTCCCATTTCTTTCTAAGATTTTGGAACGATTAGTTTATCATCAATTTTATTCTTTCCTTAACTCCCAAAATTTATTAAATGATCTTCAGTCCGGTTTCCGTCCAGGGCACAGTATGACTACTGCGCTACTAAAAATTACCGATGACAATAGTTTCGCTATGGACAACAAGATGTTAACAGTGTTAACTTTACTTGACTTAATAACGCCTTTAACTCTGTGGATTACGACGTGCTACTGGCAGTAATAAAACTTTCAATTTATCTCCTGCTTCTGTTAATTGGTTTCGCAGTTGTCTATAGGAACGAACACAATTTGTTCAAGTGGCAGAAGTTATATCATCTTGGTCCATTCTTACTAGTGGTGTGCCTCAAGGTAGGAGTTTTGTCACCTCTCCTATTTACATCATTCATTATTGGTATTATTGGTAGCTCCGGAGTTATTAATAAGATAAAATGGTCAAGCCCCTGTTAAATTAAATAATGTTATTATCCCATATAGTAACTATGTTAAGAACCTAGGTGTTTTATAGATAATACTCTTTCTTGGACTAAGCAACTACAGGAGATCAGTAGGAATTTTTTAGTATTTGGAATTCGTTGAAACGTCCTTTGCTCCCGATTCCTACTAAAATTATGCTTGCTGATTCCCTGCAACTTTCAATCTTAGATTATGCTATGTAAGTAAATCTTACTGTTGAGCAAATTAATAAACTTGATCGTCTTCAAAATCTTTGTATTAGATTCATATTTTTATTGTGCAAATATGATCACGTTTCTGAATTTCATGGTAAGCTCAAGTGGTTGCCTATTAACATTCGCCGGAACTGCCATATTCTGTCTCTTCTGTACTCTATTCTCTTTGATACATTCGCGCCTATTTATTTAAACGAGAGATTTAAGTTCTGTAACATTGAAGTAAAATTTCTTAGGTCCAGTTATACTCTTCAAGTTCCCTCTCGTAACACTTGTTACTATAGCCGTTCTTTTACCTCCGAAGTAGTGAGGCTTTGGGATTCTTATCCCGTTGATATCAGGAGAGCTCCAAATATTGATATTTTCAAAAGTATTTTAAAGCGTCACTTTCTGCGTTCACTGTGATTCATACTTTTATTACTTGTTCTAAATTCTAATACCTATAATTGTATCAGGTTTCTGCTTTTAGAACGATTTATTTAAATTAAAGTATCTTCACGCCCATATCCCCGAAGAGGTAGGCAGAGGCACAACCAGGGCACCCACGACTAGCCGAAGACACTAAGTCCCACAATGTGATAGGTGGCAAGCCTATCGCCAACCGGGCACATTTCCAATCCCGACCAACATTTTTTTTTTATTAGAAAATTGGAAAAATCTAATTTTCTTTTTTTTGGCCGACCCGGGATTCGAACCCGGGACCTCATGCAGTCAAGTCCAACAGTTAAATTATAGTTTAAAAAAAACTAATCCTGCATCCTTATCCTTAAATCATGTGTACAGTATTTAAGGTTGTATCTGGAAAAAAATGCTATTTCAACCTAAATTTATCAGTTCTAATGCTGTTTAGTGTGGTTACTTTATTTACTCGTAGGTATGGAAAATCCCCACGGATACCTGCAGCTCTCGGGAGGCCACCCCGCTAAGAGTGAGATGATGTCACTCTCCCATACACTATCCCACTCTGGCGGCTAGCGCAAAATCCTCACTGGGCCTTCTTCCACGCTGTAAGAGAAATGTCTCAGGCTATTGGTCGCCCCCAAGTGTGTGAAGTCTTACTGTCCGCAACAAAAGAGTCCTCAAAGACGAGTGTCGCGACTTCTTGCTGATGTTACTTGCCAGCGAGAGACCTTCAGCCATGACCGTCAAAAGCCTTCACTGACCTTTGCTCCCCGAAGACATTCTTCCACTGCTCATTGTGTTCTACGCCTGCCTCTGTTTGCGCTTTAACTAGCTTGAAAGCTTCTCATGGGATCTCGCAAATAATACAAAGTCGCTTATTTCTCTCACTTATCCGTCCCTATAGAGCCCTCGATTGTAGCTCCTAGGAGGGATCATCGGCAAGAAAGTATGCCATTCGAGCTTCATCATCAGATCAGCTCACTTACATTCGTCAGTGTTTTGACTATTAGGTCTTACATATGTTCGACAGTTGAATACATATCCATAGTGCTTTTAATATCCTCCCCGACGCTTACAAATGAGCTGAAGACCTCAAGGTCTTGAATGTGAATGTCTGGATAAATTTCCATAAATTATAGCTAAAAAACATCTCGATCAACAAGACCAGTCACGTTAGCATACAAACAAAAGAAAATCGAAAAAAAAGTTGTGGATCTGATGAGCTACAATCCCACAGACACAGAGAGACACAAACACATACACCTACTCACACAATCTCTCTCTCTCTTTCTCTCTCTCACACACCCACACACACACACATGTAGGCGAAGGCACTAAGTCCCGCAATGTAATAAGTGATGAACCTTTTTTCAACTGGGCATATCCCATCCCAGGCAACCATGCTTTTATAAGAAAATTTAAATATCACATCCATGTGATGACCGATTAGATAGTAGTAGTAGGTCTGAAGATAGTAAGAAAATACCGTGGGCTGCATGGATATCACCGCTGTCGAGAGATACGGATGAAAGACCTATTGTGCAAGTCTACCAGCTACCCAACCCTGAGACCGAGACATGACAGTTTTGTTATGGCGGTTGTGATAGTTAAAGCAGTGGATTCCTACTCTAGCAAGTTGGTGCACAGCATTCAAAACTTGTCAATTAAATACGGGTGGTCAGTTATACCCGCAGTCACCCTACTCAGTACTTTTCAGATTTCATGTTTAATAAAACAAAGAGACAGCTTATACAATTTATAATATACTTTATTTAGCCATAAAAATTGTTAATAGGAAACTCTTTTTGTCTATTATTAATGTATAAATTTCTGCTACGAGTTTCTATTATACTATTAATATACTAATTCTAGCCAGTTATTTGCGACTATATCTATGTAAAATTTAGACACAAAATTTAATTACCCATTAGAATCTTTTTGGTTTTTTAACAAAAATATACTACAACAACTACTACAACTAGATTACGTAAGAAGTCGAATCTAAAATAACATTTATATCAATCTTGTGGTCTGGCGTCGGACTTAACTGCTAGAGGTCCCGGGTTCGACCTCAAACATTGGCTTGCCACTTTTCACATCGCGGAACCAAGTGTCCTCGGTTAGTCATGAGAGTCCAGAGTCTTCTGAGATATGGGCGTGAAGATACTTTTTTCAGTGTGGATTATAAATATATGAAGCAAAATTACTTTTGTTGACAGTTCTTTTTCAGCCTTTGGCTGCGGAACTCTAAAGTAAGAGTATAGATCGGCATCGATGTCGATTAGTGTTGCTATTAATACAGACCTGCCTAGTCTCTTCCACATTCTATACTTTTTTAATGTAGACGCTTAGATTTCGGCGGCTCTTGATACTACGCTTTCTTCTTCAAGTAAAACCCGAACAAAATGCCGTTAACCTAGGTTTTCTCGGGCACCTATAACAAGTAAAAAAAGGTATCTTTATGCCCATATCCCTGAAGGCGTAGGCAGAAGCACAACCAGGACGCCCACGATTAGTTGAGACACTAAGTCTCACAATGTGATAGGTGGCAAGCCCATCGCTAACCGGGCAGATATCCAATCCCGGGCAACTCTATTGTTAGTAGAAAATTTAAAATGTACATTTTTTTATTTGGTATTCGGTTTGGTAATTTGTTACTAGCAACTCTAATAGATAATTTAGGTTTAGGTAACTTAGTTACTTACCTAAACTTAATACCGTTGACGTCAGAAGGAATATCAAATGTAGGCTGCGTTTCGGGTCATGTGATATTAATTACTCCGGTCATCGGATTAGCCTCCGCCGCCAGCAATCCATTAACGAATGACGTGTAAATAAGGCTCATTTCATACTATATTAGCAATATCTTTTACTAGGCTCTGTCCTCGGTTTTGCTCACTAGCCGACCCGGCAAACTTCGTTCATTTGGCATTTGGCACTCTCTGTGCCCGTTAAAAATGTGTAAGTACATATACTTATATAAAACATGTACTTTTAAATGTTTCTCTACATTCCTGGTGTCAAGATATTTGGTTAATTTGTACCTACTGAGTGTCGTTATGTGTTTAATTTACAAGCTGCAAAACTCGAGTTAAAAAAATACAGGACAGTTAAAGCAAAATAAACAAAATAAAAATGAATAAGACTAGGTACATATTAGTGATTTTTTTTCATTATTTTTTATGATATTGGAAGGAATGAGCAGACGTATTTCCTGATAGTAAGAAATTGACGCCGCCTAGAGATACCAAAGGTGTTAATGGTGCGTTGCAAACCTGATATTAGGCTTTGAGAAAAGTAAATTTACTAACTACCTTATCGTCCGTTTTGGAACACGCCAATGGCAATCACTGACTTTATGGCGGCAGGAATAGGTAAGACCAATCCGGACGAGTTGCTGAAACTCTACCACCTAGTAATAATAATAAATATTAGTAATGAATAACTGCTAAATTTACATTTTGACTTTTAGATCTCTCCCTCGGGAACCCAGTTTTAGTGAACGGTATAAAATATACAACGGTACGATATAACGGAACTCAAACGCATTTCAAATTTCGATTTAATTTTATTTCACGTGAATCACGATCGGGAAACAGATAAACGAAAATTCTAAAAAGGCTTGAAATGTGTTCTGCTGCCTATTTTTAGCCAACTGTGATTATTTTTTTATACATAATTCACTTCTATGTATTCTACGATAACTTCTATGTACATAATTCACTCTTTTACATATCACTACATAGTATATCGCTTCCTCTGTCCCATACAAATGGATATATTGTATGCTTAAATCTTTAAAACTACGCAACGGATTTTGATGCAGTTTTTTGTAATAGATAAAGTGATGGAAGAGGAAGGACTAACATGTTTTTTCATTACTGAGCGAAGACGAGGAGGGCCGCTAGTTTCATATATGACGTGTTTATGTGGGTTTGATGTCATACTAACATAGCACCTTTGCAAATAATCCATTTCAAACTGTGCCCTTACTATTAGTCTACGGCTTGTCAAGTGTGCTATACTCGTCACCGTCACTGTCAATTATTTGTAGTAGTGGTCGCACGCTGGTTGAAATTCGACCATAATAAATTTTAATATCTTGTTAATAAGAACGCCATCTTCATTCCTCAAGACCAACTACTTTGTTTCCAAAGTTTTTAGAGCGCTATCTGTGATCTGTTATCGTTATCATCACTATATTTGTTTGCGTGTGTCAAATGCATGATAGTGTGCGTAATGCTTTATTTATTGATTTAATGTAGGTACTTTTATTTATTATTATTACCGAAAAATATAAGCGTTCTGCACTTCTACTACACATAAACTATAAGTGTGCCAAATTTTATGCTTTAGCGTCCCTGCAATTTTCGTAAAAAGGGGGTCCAAAGTTTTGTCATCACTTATTAATATATAGATGAAAACTTTGAGCAGCGCCTCTATTAGTAACTAAGAGAAACACATTTTTAGACTAAAAGTATCACAAATTTTGACACGTAACTTACCGAACGAAATCTGTACCAACTCATGGTAAGGGCTCTGCTATTTGGTGCTATAAAAAGGGTAATAGTACATCAACAATATGAAAGATTTATTTAGAATCTGTACTTGCTATCGTCGGTACTTGGTAGAATTCCATTGTATACACATTTGTATAGTGGAAAACTACAACCGATCACCTCAAAAAAGTGTGTAAGATTTATTTATTTTTTCTCTCTGTACAATTAAGTTTCTTAAAGATATATGTTGACATATTTGGATCACATAAACTATATAAAAGTAAACCGTTTTGTAAGAAAACTAGTGACTGGAGTAGGGTCTAAGAGATCCTGTAACATAGGTCACCACAGCCCTACTTCGCTGTTTATATTGACATTTTTATTAGACCTAATTTCATTTACAAAAAAAATATAATAAGAATTGTTGTCATGATGCTATATGCTATTGCGGACTTTATTGTAGGACTTTTTAATCGAATTTTGTTGTATATGGTTTTTGTTCAGCTTATTCCATTTTCGCAGCCAAGACGATGTCTCTAGAAAAGGAATATTTTGGGTTTGGCGCCAGATTTCAAAGATTCTGTTTACGGTAATCTGCCATTTATTTTTAATTGTTGTGCGTAGCCACAGGAAACACACCAAGTTAATAAAACGACTTAAAAATATAATCCAGTTTATTTAAACACAGTTTAAAAAGTCTGGTTTACTACATAAAGTAAATTTATGTACTGGTTCAAAATGATATGCAACTGAAAAAAAAGTTTTTACGTCCCTATCTCTGAAAAAGGTAAGCAGAGTAACAACCAGGCCACCGACGACTAGCCGAAAATACCAAGTCCCACTGTGTGATAGATGAAAAACCCATCGCCAACCGAGCACTTATCATATGCTTTTTGATTAGAAATAAAAATATAATATATGTTGGCCTCGTTGGTCGAGTGGCTAGCGTATACGCCTAACTACACCGACCAACCGCGAGGCTCGGGTTCGATTCCCGACGGGGGCAGGCATTTGTGTGATGAACATTAAAATGTCTGCATTTCCGGGTCTGGGTGTTTATTAAATTTATTCTGGTATATATATCTAAGTATTTCTATGTATTAGTATCGTTGACTAACACCCATAACACAAGCATATAATTTGCTTACTTTGGGCTTAGGTTCAATTTGTGTAACTTGTCCTGAGATATGTTAATTTTTAAATTACGTGATTATGTCTATTGCAACGCAAAAACATGTGCATATTGTTAATGAGGTTGTTATATCTTATCACCGGCAATAAATAACAATTTAATCACATTTCGTTAATTAATTATTCGATATATAAAGAATACTTGAAGTACATCAAAGAAAGTCGTAAACTGTATACATGATTACTTTAAACTAACAGCCCGCCTCGGCTTTGCACGGGTGGATAAATTCCTAATTTTTAATGGAAGTAACATAGCCTATGTTCTTCAGCTATAATATCTGCTTCTATTGGTAACATATTCTTTTAAATCAAAAACAAGCTATCAAATATTTCCTCTGTGTTGTCAGTTTAGATTATTATTTTATTGCCCGATTGAAGCCGGGTTAGGTCGCTAGTATGATATAAACTGGTGGTGTTGCCGGAAGGTCATGAACGGATTGTAGTATCGGTGGTCATGAGTATGGTTGTTTTAACGGTTGGCGCTCTTACGAGGACGTGTTGGTTATCTGTTTTTTTTTCCGGAAAATCATGCAGATAATCACATGATTTCTGTTATCGTGGTCATTAGTACAGTATGTATAACAGGTAATGTAAAAGGTGGCTTATTAGTGTTTGATGAGTTTCTATTGGCCCTTCTAGCTACTGCGACCATTTAAATCGTAGCAACCATTTAAACCTTACCGATCATGTTTCTTCGGACATGCCTTGTGTTTATTTGGATCGTTGTCCAGTATAGAGGTCACCACTGTTAACAGATTTTTTGCTGTCTGCAGGATCGTAATTCTTGATTTTAATAGGGTATAAATTTAATAGGGTTTTAACAGCAAACGATTAACTACACCGATCAACTGCGAAGCTCGGGTTCGATTCCAGACGAGGGCAGGCATTTGTGTGATGAACATTTAGATATCTGTATTTTCGGGTCTGGGTGTTTATTAAATTTATTCTGGTATCTATTTAAGTAGGTACTTCTATGTATTAGTATCGTTGACTAACACCCATAACACAAGCATATAATTTGCTTACTTTGGGGTTAGATTCAATTTGTGTGACTTGTCCGTCGATATTTATTTATCTTGGTCATCGCAACACGCCTGATCATACATCGTATTACGGATAGACCAATTTAACTATTCCTTTTTTTTGTTGTGTTAATTGTTGTCAGAAGAGGAAATGGTGAAAACTGGCTGGTAAAATAGGGAAAACAACACCTTATTTTTTTGTATACAACTGTAAGTACAGTTCTTGCCTCTCACGAAGACGAGCGAGCTTCATTATTAATAATACTAAAGTATCTTCACGCCCAAATCCCCGAAGTGGCAGGCATAGGCACAACCAGGGCACGCACGATTATCCGAAGACACTAAGTCCCACAATGTGATAGGTGGCAAGCCTATCGCCAACTGGGCACAAATCCAATCCCGGGCAACATTATTTTTATTAGAAAATTTACAAAATTGAACTAAGTCCCACAATGTGATAGGTGCCAAGCCTATCGTCAACTGGGCACAAATTCAATCCCGGGCAATATTATTTTTATTAGAAAATTTACAAAATTGAACTAAGTCCCACATTGTGATAGGTGCCAAGCCTATCGTCAACTGGGCACAAATTCAATCCCGGGCAACATTATTTAGAAAACATAGATTTTCTAATTTTATTACTAAAAATTACTTAATGTTTTTTTTTTTGCCTAGTTGTACTTACACAAACATATTTTTTATGTTTAGTGCTAATCATACCGAGGCCACTGTCACGCACAGTTTAACGCAATATACAATATAAATACTTGTTTACCACAAGTAAATCCCACTCCCCTTCGTGAGTTGCAAGAACTGTATCTGAAAGTTGTTTGAGTCTGCTAGTATTTATATGAAACTCAATTGCATACAAATAAATCCTACACGATTTCCCAAGAGTGACAAAGTTGAACCTCATTTCTAAGAACAGAAGCTCTTGGGGAAATTAGGTCCTTGTATATAAATATACTCATCCATCACATAACTTTCCCCTGTGAGAATTACTGCATACTGGAATTTCACATATTTACTACTTTTAAATCTAACGCTTAATTTTATACTTGATAGTTTTTGGATTTGTTTATTAAATTTATAAAACAGTAAACACATGCACGCAAGAGGCATAATACTCCAATGTCGTAGTGACAGCTCATAATTGCGACGGTAATTTTTGATCACTAGAAAAAAAACCTTTTGCTTATTTTCACAATTCCATAAATACTGTTAATGCGGTGAACGTTATTTTATAATTGTTATATCTTTATCTTATATTTTTCCACAATACACTATAAAATGTGTAAAAATCAAAAAAAGGTAAGTACAAGAGTTTACTTTAAAAGTGTGTATTCTGTATATACACTTTATTTTTATTGTTTAACAAATTACTTTCAACCCGTGTTGGTCTGGTCTCCTGTGTAAAAGAAGTCCCCCTGCCTTCCTGGATTTTTTTTATTAATCACCATAAGTCAATTAACATATTATACAAAAAAAAATACAAAATTTGAACAAATCCTCCTCCAAAAATCCTCCGAAAAATTACAAAATTAGTCCCATTTTACCTTAATCTCAAAAATTCCCAAAAATTGGGTACCAATTACATCGCGTCCATCGCGTCACGTACGGGGTACCAATTTTAGCTACTGTCAGGAGAACTTTTTACTGGAAATTCACTTAATTACTTTATTTCGACCTAGCGCTTCATTTTATACTTATAGTTTTTTAATTTGTTTATCAAATGTATAAGAAAGAAAGAAAGAAAATTATTTGTTTGCGGAATATGTGTGTAAATGAGATGTTACAAAAATATTTAAGTATATCAACATATTCTACCACATTTTAGTGTGCAAAGATTTTAATATTGATAAAAAAATATTATTTAATTACAAATACTTTAACTTTTAAGCTATTTATTTACATTTATAACTAGTTTAATTAATTGAAAAATTAAATTTATTTATCTGCTGAAAATGTGTGTTAAAAGCTGTAACAAAAGATATTTGTTAATACCAACACATTCTACCACATTATGGTTTGCAAATATCTTTAAAATTATACATATTTATTATTAAGATTTGTAACATAATAATGTTTGAAATATTTGAAAAAAATTTTAAAATATAATTAGGTTTAACCGTTTCCAAGCCTAGCCAGTCAGGACAAGATACGACGAAACAAACTCCTCGGCAACCAAGAATATAATATTATTTGCTATGAAATTATTTTTAGGAAAAGTAATTATCTATTAAACTTTTCTGCAAAAAAATCGTTTAAACTATAGTAAGCCTGATCAGCAGTAAACATATACACACAATGGCATAATACTCCAATGTCGTATTGACATTTCATCATTGCCATCGTTGGTGTAGGTATATATGCCACGTTATTTTTTTGCCACCAGAAAAAAATCCACACATTTTCATAATTTCAAAAAATACTATTTATTCGTCAAATGTTGTTTTTCAATAAAAATATTTTTTTAGAAAAAAATCTTCTGCTTGAAATACTATTGGAAATTTCTAGTTTTATTTCAGATGATTGGAAATTCATCCATACAACTCTGCGACATATTTGTAAGTATTGTAATACCGAATCAAAAAAAATGTTTTTAAAATTAAAATGAAATTGTGGTGTTTTTAGGCCTATGAATACGAGTATGCATACAAAAACATTCTTAAGAACTCTAGGGTTACTTTTGAATCCCAATTTCATTTAAGCTGCAAATTGGATTCGGATATATCATTTCAATACCTGAAATTTTATTTGCCTGAATTTGAACAAGTTTATGTAAACTCTAGTTTGTATAGACTATAGAGGGAAAAAAATATAATGAATGAATGAACGAACTATATATATAGTATGATAATAATATACATACAATATACATAATATATGGAATGCACAATCTATAAAGGGAGAGAAAAAAAGAAGCAAAACACGATGCTAATGATATTACTCTAAGTTGTATTCTGCGTATTTAAATAATGTTTTTTAATAATTTTCTAAAAGATCTGATAGATTCAGCCTTTTTAATCTGTGTTGCAATGAGTTCCAAAGACGAATACCTTGGCACGTAAAAGAAAGGTGGTAATAATTATAGTTTTGGGTCGGCACGCGCAAAGAGAAATTATCCGTCGATCTTAGTTCCTTATAATCATTTCTCAAAAATTGAAATCTTTCTTTTAAGTACACAGGCGTACGGGGACCAAATAAAATAGAGTACAGGAGACAAAGAATATGTAGATTCCGACGAAGGCGGATTGGCAGCCACTTGAGTTTTAACCGGTACTCAGAGATATGATCATTGATCATATTTACGAAGGCCAAATATAAACCTAACACAAAGATTTTGAAGACGCTCAAGTTTGTTAAATTACTCATTGGTTAAGTCAGTAGTATAACAAGTATCTGCAAAGTCAAGTATGGATAGAAGTAAAGATTCCGCAATCGCAATTTTCGTAGGAATTGGAAGAAAATGACGCAATCTCTTTATTGAATTCCAATAAAAAAAAAATAAGAAAAATATAGTATTTTTGTTTGTTTCCCTTGAAATTTTCCCAGTTTATCTCTTTATAAAATACAACTCCTGACAATATCCACACAAAAAGATTTAGCGAAGTTGGTCCATCCATTCAGGCGTCGTGCAAGGACCATTCAAAATGGAGATTCATTTTGATATAGGTACGTAGATTGCTGATAAATAAACGTTGACTTATAATTAATGAGCTCTTAAATTTTCTAATGTTTTACTCACATTTTCTCGTGACAGAAACATAGTAAAAAGAATTAGCAAAATAAACCAAGGGAAAAGATATTGTTTTTACAATGTTTACTTTTTACTTGGTAGAATTCCGTTATGCATCTTGTATTTTTCCACATTATACAATAAAATGAGTAAAAACAAAAAGTGCCATAGTTGACTTTAAAAAGTGTACTTTTTATGCATTTTAAAGAAGTTTACGAACATTATATTATGTGTTATTTTTTATTAAATTACTTTCAACCCGTGTCGGTCTATTCTCCTTTGTAGAATAGACCATCTGCCTTCCTGTCATTGGTGCAGAAATGACTATAAATCGATTATCATATCTAAAAAAATATGGGATTCGAAAATATCCTTCTTCTGTTTTGAAGTCGGTTAAAATGAGTCCCTTTTCCCTATATCGTCGCGTCACGTGTTGAAGGGAGTACCAATTTTTTTGCTATGTTAGATGTGAGTTATTTTCAGGAAAAGGTTTATATGAATAGGAAAACAACGTTCGGGACATTACAAGGTCTGTCTTTAATGTTTTATTTTTTTCAAAGTAAGTATAGTAGCATACATTTTTTGAACGTTAATTTTAGTTTTCAATAACATAATCACATTATTTTACTATTACTAAATAGCTTAATAATTAATAATCTTAAAACATAATGTTAATAATACCATTTTTCTCGACACGGTTACAACTATTAGTGATTTATTTTCTTAAAAAAAATAATGAAAACATTAATACATAGGATACAGGTTTAAAAACAAAATTACCAACACAAAAAAAAATATATCTGAACATTGTGAATTTGCCTTAAAGTAAAAAATACTAAAATTTCATTGTCATTAACTTGTCAAACTTTTAAACAAAACATTATTAGTCATAAAATTATCGATATCGATTCGATGTCAAATTGTATAAAAAGGTATTAACATGAAAAATATGTTTGTTTTTGGTGATAGTATATCTAGATGAGTATGGCAAGGCGCATACAATAATTTTTTTGGCGCTTTAGATAAAAGATATTGTATACATTCAGTTAACTGAGATTTTTTCAAATAGTCACTGTTACCCAATAATAAAACTACAATATTATCATTACTTATGTAGGTATTTTTAATTTTATTTACTATTTTCGAAAAAGTGTAATCTGGAAAACAATTGTTAATTACTCTTTTATTACTGTACATACTTATTCGGGAGCCCATACCGATACCCATGATATCAGTAAACATTGACACTTGCTTTTTATGCACTAGATTGTAGTCTATGTTCGTTTTGTAGCTAAAGATGGTATTAAAATTTTCCAGTAATGCTAAATTCTGAGATACACTGTAAATTGTAGCTGATGGTTCACTTGTACACTCATATGGATAATAATTATTATTAGTCAGTAAGTTTACTTGTGTTTCCCTGTGACAAAAATCAGTTGGTTCTTTTCTAGCTAAAATATGTTCCTGGGTTTGAGTTTGCCCTGAATTATAGTTTAGTGACGCAGGACCTCTTTAATCCGAACTCCGAAAATTTACCTTCCATTCGGATTCATGGAGCGTTCGGATTGTAGTATATTAGGAGCTATAGATATATGTATATGGTACTTTTATGAAATAAAACTAATAGTATTGCGAAACATTTATTCTATATTTATTCAAAAACGTATAAACAGTAACATAATATATATATATTTTTTTAAAGAAATCCGATATTTTATTTTATCGGGAGCTATTTAATGTCAAACAAAAAGCTTGGTCTCGCAATTTCCGTTCCGTTTTACAACATAATATCGTATCTTTTCTTCTTTGTTTTTAATACAAAAACAAATGGGCGTGACACTTTCACTATTTGGTGAACAAATGGCGAGAAAAGAAAAAGGCAAGAAATAAAGCGGGTATGGGCCGTTCGGATTATAGAGGGGTTCGGATTAGGCGTGGTTCGGATTAAAGAGGTCCTGCTGTATTATTAAGATCACTTTGTAATCCCACAATCTTATACTGTAAGCTAGATATTTCGGAGTTATAAGTTTCTAGGTTATTTTTCATTTTGTTTCTAAGTAGCGTGAGTTGATTTAATAATTGGACATTTTCTTTTTTAATTCATGGTATTTTTTATTGATTATTTTCATGCTTTTTAATTGTGGTATGGATCTAGTCAAGTATTTTCTGAGTTTTCTAATTTTTTTCTTTTTCCTACGACTAATTAAATTATTTGATAATGATGTACAAGTGTTGTTTGTATTACTCAAACTTAGTTCTTCAAATAAACTTTTGTTATTTGTACATGATAACAGCTGCAATATTCGATTGTCGATTCGAGTCGATTTAACAAGTTATATTTAAATGTGTTATTTAATAATATTTCCTACTTTTGACTGCCTGAGGTCTCGGGTTCGAATCCCGGATCGGGCAACAAAAAAAAATTGGGTTTTCCAATAAAAAAAAAACGTTGCTCGGGATTGGATATGTGGTTGGCGATAGGCTTGCCACCTAGCACATCGTGGGACTTAGTGTCTTCGGCTAGTCGTGGGTGCCTGGTTGTGCAACTGCCTACCTCTTCGGGGATATGGGCGTGAAGATACTTTTACTTTTTACTGCAGTTTCTTTGTGTGTTCATACTCTCTACAATATATTAATTCATTTATTAGCTGACTTCAAAAAGAACATGTTGTCAATTTAACTTTGTATGTTTTTACAGGTTTGCTACGCGATTACTCAGTCAACAACTAACATATTTTTATGCTACCTACCGAAATAAAAGTTGTTAAATCGTGACATCATGAGTAGGCTTGGCATTTTGTAGTTTCAAATCGCTTGAATCACATAGTACTTAAGGGTCCATGTATGCTAAAATACGTCAGCAATATAATGTTTTTTTCATACAAAGCAATCATGGATCTTGGTGACAAAAATACACAAGATTAACATGAATATGCTTTACAAGACTAGTGTTTCCAAAACACGATTCATTTCACTTTGCTCGTTAGAAAAAAATCAAAAAGTTAACCCTTTTTTGAAAGCAAAACCCAACTGTCTACTTCAATTATGAAAATATCGACACCAGATTTAACATAAACATAGATAAATACTATACCTAAAAGATAAGTGTTTCAGTTTTTATACTTTTTTTCAAATTACTTTTATAGTGTCAAAAATAGTGTTTTGTCGCTTAAGACGTTTACTTTAGAGCGCAATATTTTATAGTAATCATGGAACGGGGGAGTGCGGCGATTGGCTCTTCTGGCTGACTAAGTATGGGGCCTTAAAGTAGAAAACTTTGTAATTTAATAATTTTGAGCACCTCGTTTGCCGAGTTGCTAGTGTACGCGCCTAAATACCCTCTAACCGCGAGGCATAGGTTCGATTTCCGACAGGCATTTGTGTGATGAACATTCCGATTTCTTCATTCCAGGGTGTGGACGTTTACTTTTATTCTGGTGTCTATTTATGTATTTCTATGTATTAGAATCGTTGACTAACACCCATAACACAAGCTTGTAATTTGTTTATTTTGGGGTTAGGTTCAATTTGTGCAACCTGTCCAGTGCATTTTTTATTTATTTTATTCACTCAAACGTCTACTAATACTGCATATCAGAAATAAAAGTGGTGTCTAAGCAAAGTGACGTAAAGTAACTTGTGATGCTAGTAAACCATCCAATGCGCCAGTATTAACAAGTATTTGTAAAAATGCCGTTCAGCAATTTATAAGTGGAACTTTTGTAATTTTTCTATTATTGGAAGCCGTGACTGTAAAATATTTATCAATAGAAACGTCTATGTAAAGGAAAAAATGTGTTACTTTTATGAGCAAATTTAAATGAAAACTAGTGCAATATCAAAGCGTAGAATCAAAATGTATTGTGCTAATATAGTTTTCAAAATAATCATGTAAAGTTTTGAAATTTACTGTATATTTCTGGTCTTGTTGTACATCAAAAGAATCCTAAAATTATGCGCTACACGTTTAATTATTGATTTAATCGCCTAATTATAAACTCAGAATGTAAACAACACATTAAAGTCGTCATATTTCTCACAATATAACGATGGTGGATAAAAAGTTTATAGGATATAATATTATCTGTTATAATAAGTGTAACCTACATTCTATAACCTACATTTTCTTAATTAGTTTTATGATTACTAATATTGTTTAATAGTTCAATTTTAGTTGGGAATTACTATAAAACGAGACACAGGAGCGGCTGCGAAGGCTGGACGTTGCATGGGACTTTGGACAGGAAAGCGCTGACACGCTTCAGACCAGACGTAGACGTACACTGTGCTCTGTGATCTAGCGGTACAGCGTCGGACTTCACTTCTTGATGTCCGGGTTCGATCCCCGCGTCATCTTCATTTTGTTCCTGCTAATTGATATTACTCAAAAATGTTGTCATATCTAGGGTACCGTAGCCGAATGGCAAAACCAGAACACATAATATATTACATTCCATATGTCTTTTTGTCTTTCCGTTTGTATGTTACAACAACTTTATTCACAAAATAACAGTGCTACACAGTTTTTATCTTGATTTTACTTAAGCTCATACAGTGAGATTTGGTGTTTACGAGGAAAAAAAACGATACAATAATTTCTTCATGATTATCTCATTTGTGCACTTTCACTATAAATAAAATAAATAAATAACTTTTACAGAACAAAATTGTACAAAATTTCATCAAAATGGACTAATTTCCTTCGAAATAAACACGAAATTCAATAATTATGAGACAACTCCGACCACCTTTTCCCTCGAAAGCGACAATATTCTCAGGAAAATGGAGTCGGTGTTTGCAGTTTTATCGCACTTATTTGTAAAGTTGGTTATTCAATAATATTGACCTAATAATTTGATGATAATATAAACGCAAGGTTATTAGTACAACGACTTTAAAGATTATGATAATAGAATGTCCGATAAAATAGGTCATGTTTTACGTTATTCGTTACGTCACGTTCAAATGAATGTGATTGTGCCACGTGAAAACTTCAAGAGTCTGTATCTTCACGCCTATATCCCCTAAGAGATTGGCAGAGATACAACCAGGGCAATTAGTGAAAGGTGTTTAGTCTCCCAATGTGATAGTCCCGGGCGACCCTGTTTTGTTAGAAAAGTGATAAAACATAATATTTAGCATATTTTATGTTTTTTATTTTATTAAATCGGGTGCTATTTGCGGAAATGCGTTGTAACAGATGTAGAATAAGCATTTCTTTTGCTATTTCCTCGGAACCTGTGTAACTGTTGTGGTAAAAAGTCTTCCAAATGATACAGAATGTGATAAACCTAACCATCGTTCACACTGCCTACCGTCGTGACATAACCACGAATAAACTCCGAGCTCAGGAAAAAATCCAAATTGTCACGCCCCTTGCATGTTACAACCCTAACTAATGTTGTAATGTTAAACTGGATCCCTTAAAGTCCAATGTCAACACCAGACCTCTAGACCACATAGGCGACTTTGTTTAATATATTACAGACACAGTATTAAGAGTGACAGATTATACTTTATTACAATACGTTAGTTGAATTTCAAGCACACTATAGAGAGACTAAAAAGTTAAATGATTTTTTAAATAATACTATTAGAGAATGTAGATTTTACCAACTTCCTAGGAATAAAAATTGATAAATTTTGTTATTGGAAGTCGCATATTGATTCACTTTGTAACAAAATTGATAGGTTTATATATGTGTTAAGACGAATAAGAGAAGTGTCAGGCTTAAAAGCATCTCTTTTAGCTTATCATGGGTATGTCTCTTCCGTTTTGCAATATGGTATTCCTATTTGGGGAAATTCTGTAGAACTAATTAGAATCTTCAGAGTTCAAAAGAAGTTGCATTCATGCAAGCCACTTTTTAAGTCTTAAAATATTACCTCTACCTTGTTTATATGTTTTGGCTGTAAACATCATTATTTGTTTCTAACAAATGCTAAGGTCTTAGGTTTATCACATTTTAGAAATAGTGAAAAACTCCATGTGCCTAACCAAAAACTCAATATTTGCAAAAATAATATTGTTGGAGACTAACTATTTTTTGATAACTTGAGGGTATATAAGAGGTGTATCCATAGCTGCAGATCTCTCGCGCACGTAGCCAAGTAAACATATTGTCGTAACTCTGTCCGAGCGTCAGTGATTCTATTTTTAGTTTCAGATTTACTTAAATTGTTATTTTAATTGTGTTTATCTCTTAGTTCATTTTAAATTTGATTCTACTTAAACGTTGTTTTGTAAAACTTTTAAACAGTGGTGTCATTTGATTGTAACAAATTAAATTGTTAATTTCAGGTTAATGTTATAATTTTTTTTTAGTCAATTTATAGTTAGTTTTCCTATATCAGAAGTGGGATCTGCCATACGTGTTCAGATCCGCTTTGATCCCTTAAATTTTTTCGTATTTGTTGGGGGTAGTTTGAATTATAAGACGAGGATTATTACAACACGCGGTTTTATTACTAAAAGGATTACGTAAGTGCTAACATTTGAGTGTAAGTATATCTCGGTGAGTTCTGGTGAGTATTTTATATTTTTTTTTCTCTATACCTACACAACATTGCCGTTGACTTTCTAAATCTTGCTTTTTTGATTGTGCTTTGTTGTGACTCATAGTGTTCCGATTAATTTAAACTTTCATTTGCTGGATTTTGTAATAATACAATACCAGTCTTAAGAGTAGAAACCGCTCTGAGAGTCGTGAATCGCGTCGCAACCGTCGCGATTCACACATAAGGAGCTCAGAAACTTGTGTTAGACGTCGCGATACACGATGTCACCGTCGTGATTCGCAAACAAATGATTACCCAAGGCGACACGTTTCTCCAAACAATTTATTAACCCAACAAATGCAACAGATACTTAATCGCCTGACTACGCTTGAGGGACAACAGCGTGCTGTTAGGCCGGACTCGGTGGTTGTTGTTTTAAAAAAAGATTTTATTTAACAACACTTTATTTAACACAATAGAAATAGAATTAATACAGATATAGAATTATAAAGAAATAGTAGAAATAGTATATAACCGATATAGAATGAGAGACTAGTGGTCTCTTCGGAGATTGGAGCGTGACTGTTGGGAACTCGGGATAGGATGGTTACTGTATGGTCGGGCTGCTGATGAGGCAGTCTGGCCATCAGCATTATACATTACTATCCTAGGATATAACACCTCCCCCCTTAAGAAGGAACTTCGAGGACACAGGATTAAATCGAAGTTTCTGGACATTTAAATATTAATTCTTAATTTAGGTGCGG
>NJDD01002446.1:0-34111 GCA_002245505.1 Calephelis nemesis
AGAAAATTTTAGGTTAGTTTAGAATTAGCGGTGACACAACAAAATCGGCACCAATAATGAGTAAAACAAGTGTTGAATGAGGTTTTGTGGGTATGTTGACGAGATCATCGATGGTCATGTCCTAAACATAGACAAAAATAAGCATTATCATCACTACATAGTATAAAACAATGTCGCTTCCCCTGTCCTTATGTCCCTTTGTATTATGATGTGTTTTTTTTAATAGATAAAGTTATTGAAGAGGAAGGTTTATATGTATATTTCATGACCGTGCGAAGCCGGGGCGGATCGCTAGTTAAATCTTACTCAAAAATCACCAGTCGGATTATGATAAAACAAAATGGGATCACTTCCTAGTCATGGGCTACCTTCTTAAATAAGAACCATCAAAATAGTTTCATTAGTAGCCGCATATGTACGTACGTGCAAAGCAATATGCAAAAAATACACTTAATTCGAGAATATCCTCTTTTTGAGTCGGTTAAAAAAATTTTCCCCGTGTTGGTCCGGGATCTTTGCAGAATAGAACTTCTGTCTTCCTAACAGACAGCTCGTAAAAGGCGAGCATAGGTTTAACAAAAATACATTACTAGTACCGTGACATCCTACCAGGTGGTAAAGTTTCGCAGCGACTCGCCCGGATTGGTACCACCGCCTTACCTATACCAGCCGCCTTAACGTAAGCACTTGCGGTTGACGTGTTCCAGTTGGGAGGGTACGGGTAAACTTAATTTTGATCGAGGTCTTACATATCAGCCTGAGGTTGGCAACACACCATCAACACCTTTGGTGTCTCTAGGCGGCGTGAATTTCTTACCATCAGGAAATCCGTCTGCTTGTTTATCTTCCAATAGTATAAATAATTAGAATTAACTAATGATATGAATTTGTTTATTTTTAGCTTATTCTAGTAATTTCGTGTTTAATGACCGGACAATGTTTACTATACTTACTCGTTATTTTATAATTACATTGGTTACAATAGTAACTAAACTAAAAGTCTTTGACTGAAGCTGTTATTTTTTTAAGAAAATTAAAAATTTTACTTGGGTTTCAGACAATTAATATTACTAGTGGTCGCCCGTTTGTCGAAATTCGAACATAATAAATTTTAGTATCTTGTTGATAAGAACGCCATCTTCATTTCTCAAGACCAGCTACTTTGGTTCCAAACTTTTTAGTGCGCCATCTGTGATCTTTTATCGTTATCATCAATATGTTTGTTTGTGTGTGTCAAATGCTGCAAGTGTGGGTAATCTTTTATATATTGATTTAATGTAAGTACTTTATATTTTTATAAGCATTATTATTGAAAAACATTAGCGTTTTGCACTTTTTCTACATACAAAATGAAAGTGTGCCAAATTTTGTGCTCCTCGTCCAATTTTCGTAAAAAGGGGTCCAAAGTTTTGGCATCACGTATTAATATATAGATTTATAGATAGAGAAGAACAGAAATTTCGTGTGTTAAAGCACTTTAAAAACGAAAGTAATCAAAGATTCTGTTCGGTACATTCGAGAATGGTTGCATCCCTGAAAACCTTGGAATTTAGACCAAACTACACAAATGTATGTAATAGGTAAGCAAATTATGTGCTTAAATATTAATAGTGACGGACAGCAATAATCTTTATATATATAATTCTTCTGTGAGTGTGTATGTCACTGAACCCCTAGACGGCTGGACGGCTGGGCTGGTTGATGAAAGTTTTTGTGCGTGTTCAAGGGAATTCGAGAATGGTTTAGATTCACAATTTGGTCTCCTGGAAAATGTTTTTTTAATTAATTTTTTAATAATAAGTCGTTGTTGATTTTGGAATGTTTCACATCGAATCCGACAGACTGCGCTACTGTCGAAGCATTTATGTCAAGCGATACGAAGTTTGCTGGGTCAGCTAGTCTAATATATAAAGTTCTCGTATCACAATGTTCGTTCTGATACTTCTCCGAAACGGCTTGACCGATTCTCATGAAAGTTTGTGAGCATATTGAGTAGGTCTGAGAATCGGCCAACATCTATGTTTCATACCCCTAAGTGATAAGGCTGACTCACCCTAATTTTTTTTTAAAATATCACATCAACATAACAACATACCAATAACATAACATACCAATTCAGATTTGGCTTCTATTTGTGAACGGAGTACAAATTACGGCCTTAAATTAATCCGAAGAAGTCACAAACTATAATTATTGGTAGCAGTAAGCTTATTTCACGCATCGATTGGAATTCGTTACTATCAGTTACGATCAAAGGAGAGTCTATACCTTTTTCTAAAAACGTCAACAATGTTGGTATCTATCTTGATAAAACATTATCTATGGATTTTCAAATGAAAGAAATCAGTAAACAGTTATACGCTCCTGGAGCTCTATGAAACGCCTGAAGAATATCTTGCCCATACCAACTAAAACTTGCGGAGTCATTACTTCTCCCTTTGTAAGATTATGCTGACGTAAGCTTTATTGACCTTAGAAAGGATCAATTAAATAAACTAGAACGTTTACAGAATATCTGTATAAGATTCATATTTGATTTGCGTAAGTATGATCATGTGTAGGGACCATATACGCTAAAATACGTCAGCGGTTTACTGTTTTTTTTCATACAAAGCAATCATGGACCGTGCTGACAAAAATACACAAGATTAACATGAATAGGTATGCTTTACTAGACTAGTGTTTCCAAAACACGATTCATTTCACTTTGCTTGATAGAAAATAATCAAAAAGTTAACCCTTTTTTGAAAGCAAAACGCAAATGTCTACTTCAAATGTGAAAATATCGACACCAGATTTAACGTAAACATAGATAAGATACCTAAAAGGTAAGTGTTTCAGTTTTTATACTTTTTTTCAAATTACTCTTATAGTGTCAAAAATAGTAATTTGTCGCTTAAGACGTTTACTTTAGAGCGCCATTTGTTCATAGTAATCATGGAACGGGGGAGCGCATTGATTGGCTTTTCTGGCTGACTGAGTATGGGGCCTTAAAGTGGCTTCCTATTGAACTTCGACGTAATGCTCATGTTCTCTCTCTGTTATACTGTGTGCTGTTTGACCTTAAATCCCCGAGTTACTTAAAAGATACATTCCATAAGAATTACGTTCTGCTCAAAATCTGTGTTTGCGTATTCCTCAACATCACACAAATTTCTATGGGCGCTCTTTTTCTGTGAAGGCTGTTAAGTTATGGAATAGTTTGCAAACTAATAGGTATAAGACTTGCACAAACGTTGCCTACTTTTAAAACTTTAGTAAAAGTACATTATTTGAAAAGCCAAAGTTGTGCTTGTGATAATTGTGGTATTTATTTCCATTTAAATTATATAATATTGTTACGTCTTAATTTGAAATGGTGTATCTTGTTTATATTAGTTTTATATTTATACCATTTTTGTTTTTATTTCTCTCCTTACTGTTATTATTAATATTTTAATATTATGTAATATAGTTTTTTTGTATGTTTAGTATCTTTACCTACTGAACCTTTGTTTATATAATCTCCTCACACAAAAAGGTTGTCTAGTAGATACAACGCTTTGTTTGGCGATAAGACCGCCTTTTGTGTATTATAAACTATAATAATATGCTCTTGTTACTTAATTGTACCATTTTGTAATAAGTTTAATTGTTGCACTATAAAGAGTTCATTCATTCATTCATTCATTAAAAATATAGCAAACCAACGTCTTCCGGGTCAGCTAGTAACATAAAGAAATACTTAAATATGACGGACTAATACATAAAAAATATACGCTACGCCTACTACTGGTGGGTCGCAAAAGAATATTGATATTCGCAAATATATTGACGCAAATTTAATTTGTATAATGTGTTCAGATATAGATACCAGAATAAATTTAATAACCAGACCAGGCCAGAGAAATGCAGACATCTAAATGTTCATCACACAAATGCGTGCCCCCGGCGGGAAACGAACCCAAGCGTCGCGGTTGGTTAGTGTAGACCATTTTTGTAAAATTACGCTTAGCAAGACAAATTTTAGTATTTGTAATAAAGAGTATGGTAGGAACACCTTAAATTTTATTTATCATTTCAACCAGTTTTTGCGTTTAGACCTCTCTTAACCCAAAATAGGATAAAATTCGATTTGACCCCCTCCCTCCCCTAAACACATCTCGTATTTAATGGACACACCCTACTTACAGCTAGCATTATTGATCTGTGAAGGGCAACTCAATTCTCAATTAATAAATAATTTTGTTCAAGAAGAAAACGTAAACATTTTCCGGCACGTGTATCCTTTTTACTCAAAGACTAGTAGAATAAGAAAAGTAGACATGCGTTAATGATAATATTCGATAGAGATTCTAGTACATTTATCTTTTAAGTCTCACGAGAAAATCTTCCTGCTTTCATCTTAATGTTGCCATAACTGTTCCCTGGCTTTATCATTGCTGTTATTAGTGAGTCTGTTAGTCATTTACACTAAAAAATGTAACCGTTAATAAAATTAACTGCCACTTATTAAGGTGTTACTAGGTTGATGTTTTTTTATGACATTGGAATGCAAACAAGCAGACGGATTTCCTGATGGTAAGAATTTCCCGCCTCCCAAAGACACCAAAGGTGGTAATAGTGCGTTGCCAACCAGCGGCCGGGATGTTAGGCCTCGAGTAAAAGTAAGTTTACCGGTTACCTTACCCTCCGAACCAGAACTCGTCATGATGTTATGGCGACAGGAATAGTTAAGGCGGTGGCACCAATCCGGGTGAGTCGTCACGTCACCTAGTCAGATGTCACGGTGTTAGTGACGGGAAGCCTATGCTGGCCTTTTACGAGCTGCCTGGTACAGGATAGCAGAGGGTTTATTCTACAACGGAGCCCGGACAAACACGGGGTCACTGTTTATTTAAATATAAATATTTCCCGGACAAATTACACGAAGTGATCTAATACCAAATTAAGCAAATTACATGCTTGAGTTAAAAAGTTAGACAACAATAATAATACAAATAACTCGCCTTTTGTACTTTTTTTAACTTTTAAGTATTTTTTTGTAATATCAGTTGTGTACAAGAAAGAGTTAATAATATTAGATACTGAAATAAAATTAATAAACACCTAGACCCAAAAATGCAGACATTAAGACTTTTTATATGTATAAATAGACAGCGAACAAGCATACGACTTTCCTGATGGTAAGAAACGACCGTAGCATATAGACACCATAGATGTTGTAGTTACGTCGCTATCATGTGGCGGGAAAGTTGAATCCCAGCCTCAAGTTTGGTTGGTGAAATTAAGCATATACGTTAGCCCCCGAATAACCACACGGCCAAGTCATATTAACAAAGTCAATAAAGCCATTTAGTAATTTTTAAGATTTAGACTGGGATTAGGTTGTGAATGACAAACCTATCATATTTAAATCAAAATAAATCATGCTCTTCTCAGTGTTTTGCCGTTCTCTCTGTACTGCGAAAACACCTCAAACATCTTCATAAACATACACAATAACTTGTACATCTAAGTAACATAATGCACAAAGTTAATTTATTTCTCAAGTCTTTGACATGTCTACCTATTTTACGAAGAGGTTTTTGTTTTTCAGTTCACGGGTGTAGGCAACTTATTACAAAAACAATAATATTAAATGAATATTACTTATCCATTTCTAGAACTCAAAGTTCGTTGTTAAATATAAATTGTGTAATTAATTCAAACAAAGCGTTCCAGGGAATTTGAATTTCATGGAATATTCATACTTGATATGTTATTTTTCTGAAAAAACTTTTGACAGCGAGATTAACGATCCGTATTCTCTTCAATTCGCTTCACCTTACTTAGTATATTAGTATCTTACTGCCATACGTATGTTTTTCAACTTCTAACTTCAGGCTAGCCACTAGAATTTTTAATCTTTAATATGCTTTTAGTAGCTTTATGAAGAAACTTACCTACTATCTAAAGTTGCTTTTGTTTGCTTGCTTGTTTTCTTTGCAGATTATGTGCTTTACCAATGATATGAAGGTTATTACGTACATGAGTGTCCAATATGATCTTTGCGACAACACCATCGCATGCATCTTCAAAAAATATTATTACACCAACAAAAAATCGCGAAAATACTGTCCGATAGTTATTTTTAGGTCACTGAAGCACGGATTGTCCATACCAATTCAATTTTCTGAATAATATTATCATTCACGTTAGTTTATTCTGCACGCATTCATTGAACTTCATTTTAAATTTTAAAAAATGGGATTTGCATTTGAGGCCGGGGAGGTGGCCTGACATCCTGGTAAACAAACTGACCCAGCCTCCGTCTACGTCCGAGTTACTACTTTAGGAACAGAACACATGTGCGACTTCGTGGAAGAAAACATTTGCACTGTTCACATGTACCTGTAACAAGAACGTCAATGAGCTACTTGATATGTCCCAGATTACAGCCTACCTGGGTTCAGCTCTTGGGAAAATGTTTAAAAAATACCTAAATTTCAATTTTATTGATAATACATCATATTTATTACTCAATACGTCACATATAAATGTAATAATTAACCGAATACACACAACTACAAAATATGATAGGTATTTGTATATGAAATTACAAACATTCGTAAATAAATATCATATACATTACACTATATCTAATAACCCTAGCGAGCAATAGTACAAATGCTTTTCTATTTGGTTTTCAGGGAGATTTTCCATTATTAATAAAAACCAGGCTTCTGAACTAACTCTATTTGAAACTTACAAACGAAACAACTTACAAGTATACGGGCTTTGCTATATTTTGATTATTATATAAAATAGCACATAAATTATATATCATTTACCGTCTTATTTATATTTACTCCAAAGCGTGCCAAAGTTAATGTTTTATTAGAGTCTTTTTTATATTGTTATTCAGAGCATGATATACTTAAACTTAAACTTTGACTTAAACTTTGTAGGTATTTGGTCTACACTTATTAATAAGACAGGGTTTAAAAGAAAGGATGACATTCCCATAAACTGTGTGACCGTTATGTTTACCGCTTCACTAAAAGTGTCTCAAGAAGGAGGATTTACATAACATGTGTAAGTTTTGTCTAAAAATTGATGTTTAATGTCATAATGTGGAGATGTTTTTTACCTCGCACAACACCTTTGTGGAATCAGTTACCGAGGGCGGCATTCCCAAACAATTATTGTGTCTTTAGGACCTACAAGGAAAGACCGTACTCATTCCTTAAAAGTCGGCAAAGTATCTGTGATACACCTGGAGTTGTGGATGTCCGTTATCGGCAGTGACCACTTTCCATCAGGTGACCCACTTGCTCGTTTACCTATTCTTGTTTAAAAAAAGTATGTATTTTTAATTGTCAGTAAAGTTTTGTAGATGGCTTTGAAACTCATCTGTTTCTCTGTTTAGTTAATTACACGTACCAACAGTCACTCTAAATACTTATTTGTTGCGTAAATTTTTAGCTGATTTAGGAGAACACGCCACATCTTCACTGATTCCAACATTACTATGTTTTACTGTCGCTCTTGTATTCTGCACCTTATAGCAGCATGCAAATAAGTGACCCACCCTCACGCTCCCATATATTATGCATTCATTTGCAGTGGCCAGTCTCCACGCATTTTTATTGCATAAATTTTAATAAAGAGGTTAGAGGAAAAGTACTGTTCATTTATTTACCAAGATCTTTCGAACTCACACAATAATAGTACACAGAAGACTTACTGCCAGGGCTTGAAATACCGGTATTTTTAGGAACCGGTATTAATGACCTTGAAGCAATACCGATACCAAGGCGATACCTGTACTGTTTGTACCGGTACCAGACTTAGTACCGGTACCGTTGCTTTAAGGGTTCTGATACCGGTACTGTTTCAATAATACCGGTACTAGAAAACATATAACTTATCATTTTTTCTTCAATCGAATATAGCTCTGTTCCTTCATGAGAGATTAAAATAATACCGATACATAAAAAGGAAAACTGACAACTTCGCACTTGTATTTAACGGGTACCTTTATTGGATACCGGTTTTTATCGGTAATAATACCGGTACTTGTTAGATACCTGTATCAGGTCAGTACCGGTATACGAAGTACCGGTACCCACTTTGGAACCGGTATCCAGGTATCGAAATGGCAAGAACCGCTAAATACCGGTATAGAACCTGTACTTTTCGTACCGGTTTCAAGCCTTGCTTACTGCTGTATAAAACGCATGCAAAGGCTCATTCTACGCCAGCGGTTGGCAACCCGCGGCCCGTGAATGTTTTGTAAATAAGTTATAAATGTTAAAATAAATGCACAAACGATCCACGGTTGACCGTATGGTATACCGACCGTATTCCACACGAATCAGCCTTAAGAACACGATTCTCTCCGCCCATTTTCATTTTTTTCTATGAATCATATGGCCAATTATACGAAGGTATATTTGGCTTCTAGGGTGAAGTTGAAGTGAAAAGTGTGGCCCGCTTTCAGTTTAATTTGTCGCCTTGTGACTCTTGCTTGATAAAAGGTTGCCAACCGCTGCGTCTACGCTAAGCGAGGATACCCGATCTACATAAAACCTTACGAATTTCAATTCAATTGAAATTTGTGACGTTGTTAGAAGGCTCATAATATATCATTGAGCGTCTAAAAAATTATCACGTCGAGACATAGAAATAGAAATATATACGTTGGGACTTTACAAATTTTTACTACTGATTTTGACAGGAGACTTTTCAAGGGGTAATCTTACTCTACGTAAAGTACGGACTGAAACTTCCCTGCCCAGGCTTGCCTTATTTAATTTACAAAATAAATCTAAACCTAGGTACACTACATTAGCGTAAAATACATTTTTTACCGAAAAATGGAGGATGTTACATTTTCAACTCCTATTTTTATGTATGTTAATCGATTTCTCCGTCATTTCTGAACCGATAATAAAAAAAAATGTGGGATTGAAAGAGCGCACTTCCGAGTTAGTTCCATTGCCACCAAGTCTAGATCTGCCCCACGATTCTGTATCTTTTTAGTGATAATCACTGAGTCAAGTGTACATCAAATAGCTGTCTATTGATGTCGTTTGCTATCTCTATTGTATTTCTATTGGGCACTGGAGATAGCAAATGTAAAACACATCATGTGACAGCTATTTGCTGTACAATTTTCCATTTCAGTTGGCAACTGAGATACATAATCAGCACCCTGGATTGCCATACAGGATTATGGCGAAATCGAGAAAAACAGATACTTGTTGTTCATGTACGTAAATAACTTACGTATTGATGTTAAAGTTGGTTTTTTGCAGTGCGTTTAATGTGCGCTTAAATAATACCTAATATACAAACTTTCAATCCATTATCGCAGGTCTTTGAAGGATAGTTCTTAAAAAATAGCCTATTATTTCACTTAAGTCCTTGACAATAGCTATGCATTTTAAGTTTCGTAATTATAAGTTCAGTGGTTAGCTTCAAATTCATAACAAACAAACAGACTTGCATTTGTAATATTAGCACGGATGATAGCACATTGACAGACACTATTTTTTATAAGTTTTTGCGTCCGTTGAAGGCCCATTTCATTCATCATAAGTATCTCACCTTGCAGAATGTAAATATGTCCCGCAGTCTTTTACCAGATAGTGACAAAAAAGCCAGATCAAAATAGTCTCACTTAAGGATAGCGCACATTTGGAATGGATGGGATGTATCGCAATCGAAAATTCGTTTATTCAACACATTATATTTTCATTAGCTATATTTATGTTCACAAAAACCAGTAATGTTAATACATTATGTAGGTACTACGCAAACAAATACATAATTATGTTTTATCATTAATAATATGACGGTCACGTTGCAGTCCATACACTGTTGACATCATATTACATACCTACTGATATCTATTGACAATATATTCGTAATATGTTAGTTAAACTTCATAAAATTTGTTAATAATACCAGTTGCCTCTGTGATCTAGCGATTCAGTTGTTGGACTTGACTGCATAAGGCTGCATAACCCGTGTTCGCATCCCGGGTCGGGCAACAAAAGAAAATTAGGATTTTCCAATTTTCTAATAAAAAAAACGTTGCTCGGGATTGACTATGTGCACGGTTAGCGATAGGCTTGCCACCTATCACATTGTGGGACTTAGGTGTCTTCGGCTGGTCGTGGGTGCCCTGGTTGTGCTTATGCCTACATCTTCGGGGATATGGGCGTGAAGTTAATTATGAGTAAAATTGGTTAATTTAGGTGGCAGTTAGGTCAATTTTGATTAGAGAAAGTGCACAGGTGTAATAATTATGCAGAAATTAGTGTATCGTGTATTTCCTCGCTGCCGCCAAATCTCACTAGATGAGCTTAAGTAACGAGGCCACCGCTTTATTCAAGATCATGACATGAATTTGACTATTATTTATGGCTTATAACTAAAATGACTTATAACTGCTAAAAAGAATTTATTAATACGGAAGACATGGCAGTATGGCCTTAAGGTCTTAGAGGGCTCCAGAAAGGAGCAAATTGACATAAAAAAATATAAAAAAAAAACTGAAAAAAAGCAAGGAATTCCATTTTAGTTTTGATTTGATAGGTCAACTAAGCAAGTGAGTGACTTCGTTCGTCTTTATTTGTTAGTCTCCGAACGCTAACGAACGCCTGCTTTCGCTTTTGAGCTTTGGCTAATCGGCAACGATGAGGACACTTGCACACTTTTAAGTCGGTATATCCGTAATTCTAAACTAAAAATAATAAATATAGTTAAGAACCTTCCTCGATCACGTGAGCTTTGAAATAAAAATACGCATAGGTTTGGGTCAACCTTTTAAAAACTGACCATGCCTCAGACAGACACCAGTGCGCGCACGCAGGGAAAGAGAAAGAGAAAGAGGCACGTCAATCTCATAACACCTTTCGTTTTTCGTCGGGGGTTAGAAGTAATTGATCTAATTGCATGTCAGATAGTCACATAAACAAATCTTTGAGTCACTTAACATCTTTAATGTACTATTTTTTAAAGATATTGAAAGGCACACAAGCAGACGCATTTCCTGATGGTAAGAAATTTACATCGCCTAGATACACCAAAGGTGGTAATATGCATTACCAGCCTGAGGCCCGGATGTTAGATCTTGAGCAAAAGTAAGTTTACCAGCTGGCAGCTAGGTACCTTATCCTTCGAACCCGAACACTTCAACAGCAAGTTGACGTTATAGCGCCAGGAATAGGTAAAGCGGTGGTACAAATGCGGGCATGTCGTTGTGAAATTCTACCACCTAGGTCCTAGACAGATGTCACGATGTTAGTGACGGCAAGCCTATGGTCGCCTTTTACGAGCTGCCAAATATTTATTGTTAAATGTTTTTTTTGTATTATACTGATTTGTCTAGTTTAAGATAATATATATAAGGCTGCATGGTCATCTACGAATAAAGCCTGTACCTAAAAATAAAAAAAATAGTTCTAGCAAAGCTGACCTTGGAGGAGACTTTTTCCATTTTCCGTTACTAAATTTAGAATAATTCTAGAATCCAGATTGATGCAACTAGTGTTTATAATCTATTCTGCCTTAATCTATAAGCCCTGACCATCGCCGGCCAATATGTTAAAAAAAAACAATAAAACCCTTGCAAGCAAATAAAGAAGTGTATGTGTATCTTCACGCCCAAATCCCCGAAGAAGTAAGCAGAGGCATAACCAGGGCACCCACGACTAGCCGAAGAAGTTCCATAATGTGGTAGGTGGCGAGCCTATCGTCAACCGGGCACATATCCAATCCCGTTCAACATTTTTTTTTTATTAGAAAATTGGAAATAGGTACGCAATTTATACTCTTTTGTTGCCCAACCCGGGGTTCGAACCCGGGACCTCAAGAAGTACAGTCTGACACCGGACCACTATATCATACTGGAACCACTAACAAATCAAAAGAAAAAACATTGGTTAAAATTAAAACTCAAGCTATTCCACCATTCCTAAATCCCACTGTTGACTAGTGTCAAGCGCTTGCATCAGCGTACGTGATGTTTCCTGCCGATGGGAACATCTGTTGTACGTACTTTACTATTTCAGTTCAAAAACAATTCAATATCATTATAATTCACTAGAATCGGAATAATTTAAAGGTGGTTTATAGGTGGTTGTTATTATGCCTTCCAGTTAATGCTAGTTTTCGTTATTTAAATTTTTTAGATAAAGTGTCTCTTCTCCTCCTCGTCTGTGGTCTAGCGGTCAAGGTGTTGGACTTGACTTCTTGAGGCCCCGGGTTCGATTCTCGGGTCGGGCAATGAAAAGGAAAATGTGGTTTTCATAATTTTCTAATAAAAAGAAAATGTTGTTCGAGATTGCCACCTTTCACATTGTGGGACTTAGTGTCTTGGGCTAGTCGTGGTTGTGCCTCTGTCTAAAGTTCGGGGATATGGGCGTGTAGATACTTTTCGATTGTTGTTTGTCTACCAGACGAAACGTATTTCGCCGGGACAGATAGTAACAAATAAAATTTTATTATGTTAAAATAATCAAATGGGAATTCTAGAACTGTGGTCAATAGTGATTTAAATTTTATATACAAACATATTGAAGTGGGATCAAAACATACCGAGCCCCCACATCGATCGTAAACTTGGCAATTGCATATTCTGTTTTTGTATCCATGGGATTTATCGAAATTTGATTTCAACTCTAAAATAACCCCTATCACTAGTTAATAAAATACATTTTAGATATCAGTTTTATAGACTTACGTCGTTTATACTGTTCGCAGATTAGAAGCGTGTGTGTATTTATATTAGGGTGACCACGTGTCTTGAATCTGTGAGACTTTTCGTAATAAATGTATTACCCATTGTTACATTAAATACCTACTAACATTACAGATTAACATTGAATATAACGTGTTTTAATTTTAATGTTGCTGTAGGTATATTAATTAAATCTCACGTTACGTTTGTCGGGGTTTTAACTCTACAGATTAACCGCTAGGACTGGGTTATTTAGAAGTTTATAATTCTGGGTCTGAGTGTGTTTTTTTATATCTAGATAGATGAACAGATGTCTTTAAGTATTAATATTTCGGACCGACAGTCGTAATACAAGCATGTCATTTGCTTACTTTAGGGTTAGATCAATTTGTGTAATTTGTTTGAGGCTAATTAGTTATCATTTCTGATTTGTTTTTATTTTTATACATTTTATAATAACAACGTCAGTAACTTTTAATAATTTCATAACATAAGTTCAACACTAAAAAAGTATTTTGTGGGTTAGTGTTATTCCATTATTTTATTTTGTTGTCACTCTTGAATCTCGATTATACTTAAGATAGAAAAATGTGAATCAGATTTGTGTTTTTTCTACTTTTGAACCACATTACTAGCAAGTTATTAACATTTTGTTCTAGAAAAATTACTTAATCCGAAACAAACAAATTCTACGATTCACTCCAATTTCCTCAAAGAGACATGCTGCGGCACAACCAGGAGAGTCACGACTCACGACTAGCGAAGACACTAAGCATTTTATATATGTAATATTATCTCGGATTCATATTTTTTTTTCAATAGTACAAAATGACAAAAACCCGATTCCAATTTTTAATTCTGATCAATCGAGATTCAAGAGTTACCTCACAGATTCAAGCTAAGTGTCTTAAATTGTTGTTTACTAATAATGGTCATCTCACAATTCACTATACGTAGGCACTCAACATAAACACTGCACACTGCACTCGGATCGTGACGCATAAATTCTCAAATCGTACAATGTTGAAGGACTTGAAGGTAATGAAATATAATATTATTGGATACTTATCTATAGACCATCAAAATAGTTTATTATGTAAATAATCACGTTTGGGTAGTAGGTAAGTATATGATTAAAACGCATTTTAATACAAAATCGACTTTCTTCTTCTTCTTTTATATATAAGGCTTTTGATCGTTTTTCACGACTTACTTTGCCAATGTCAAGTTAGTTAATCCTCATAAGTACAGTCATTATGTTTATTTAGTATTATTATTAAAGTCACTATGTACAAAGTCATGTCAGGTCAGCGTTTTGACTCTTGAGTAAAGCGGTAGCTTCGTTACTCAAGCTCATCTAGTGAGATTTGACGACAGCGAGGAAATAGACAGCACACTAATTTCTTCATAATTATTCTATTTGTGCACTTTCACTGAACAAAATTAATTTAATTCCCACCTAAATTAGGTAACTAATTAGGTACACTCAATATAAATACGAAATTCTAAATCGACTTCTATTTTCCTCACATCAATGAACCCTTTCTAAAACATGCCTCAATTGTTTTTTTTGAAGTTATACTTCTTTTGGCGCTTTAGGAAAAAATGATGAGGGTAAATTTTTACGATGCGCGCGTACACCGTCACGAAAAACCGACATGATGAAGTTAGCTATAGATAAGATTTTAGTTTTTCAAAAAAAGGTACAAACAAAGTAAAAGTAAGGACATCTACGTATGTTTGCGTGAGAACTGACAACTGTATCTATAATATAAAAATGAATCGCTAAATGTGTTGGTAAGCGCATAACTTCCGAACGACGACGGACCGATTTGGCTAATTCTTTTTTTATTGTGTTACTTATGATCAGGAGAAGGTTCTTACGAAAAGAAAAACCGGGAAAGTTGCAGGGAAAATGGGAAAAATAATACTTTATTATTTCTCATACTGAACGGGTGAAACAAAGTTCGCCGGAGCAGCTAGTTCACAATATTTCTTTATTTCTATGGTTAGTGTCATTTTGTCTACAAATGTAAAATAAAGGCAAAAGATAAAATTTTTAAAGAGATTTTTATCTTATTACGCCGAAGAAGTATAACTTCTAACGCGTGTACATAAGTACACACACCATTTTTTTGTTTTTTTATTTTTATTTTAATGTGGTTTATATACGTTAAGGCAACCACACCTGCATTTAGTATTTCTACATATATAAACTTTCCTCTTCAACCACTTTATCTCTTAAATAAACCTCATCAAAATTCGTAGCTTAGTTTTAAAGATTTAATCAAATAAATGGACATGGGGACATAGGGACAGAGGAAGCGACTTCGTTTTATACTAGGTAAGTATATAGTGATACAATAAATTCGCTTCATCTGTCCCTATGTACCTTTGTACGCTTAAATGTTTAAAACTATGCAACGGATTTTGATAAGTTTTTTTTTAATAGATAGGAAGTCTTATATGTTTATTTAATACCCGTGCGAAGTCGGGGCGGATCGCTAGTTTAATATAAAATAACTTTAATAATAAGCCCGACTACATTAAAAATAATTTCTAAAGCGCTCTTAAAAAGTGACTTATATTTTAGGCGTGGTGAAAATATTCTATATTTTTTTGAATAGATATCTCCGAGTTGCCTAGGCAACCATACACGCGTGTCGGGTGCCCCTACTACGAGAAGTCAAAATAATCGCAAACAAACTACCTTATGGTAAGTATTATGAGCAAAGAATGCAGATTTTAGAGATCTATATTTTTTTATGACATTGGAAGGCAAACAAGCAGACGGATTTCCTGGTGGTAAGAAATTCACGCCGCCTAGAGACACCAAACCTTTAAACCGGAACACGTCATTACGTTATGGCGGCAGGAATAAGTAAGGCGGTGGTAACAATCATAGTGTTTCAATTCAAATTTTTTTTTTATTTTACGTTAACAAGAGGCACTTGTGAGTTGTGACGCGTCTATATAATACTAAATCTACCACCGGATCCGAAGTCCGAACGCGGCCTCACACTGAGATGATCCGGCAAGAAACTCAGCGGGCTTGTTTTTTTCCTTACTTTAAAATATGTATACAATAATCAATGTACTATTTTATATCATATACCATTAATGTATGATAATTTAGTATATTTATAAGAGATTGACATGAGGAGCAATTAATAACAAACATTCCTATCAGTTATATGCAGCAGTGGTACGTATAATAACCCTTTTTATTTAATTTTCATTTAATACATTTCTTAAATTTATTAATTGGAAGTTCTTGCATATGATTGAGAAGTTTTTATCAATAGATCTTTGTATTTCTTCTTCTTTACTTATCCATATTAAATAATTGAGTATACCCATGTAAGTGGCTGAACCTGTATATGAAATTGCAAAGCAGAAAGAACTAAGAGATTTTTTGAAGCTAATATTCAAAAACATATATTCACGCCTGTATCTTCGACATCGTAGACAGAGATACAACCAGAGCACCTACGGTCAGGAACTTTTAGTCTAACAATGTGGTAGGTAGCACACCTATCGCTAACAGGAACTAAAAATTGGGTTCGTGTAATTATGTAGGCGCTTATGAAGCTATATTAGTACTATTCAAATTATTCGGAAATCCGAATGTATTTTAATGAGTATGTATGATTTTTATCCAAAAGATATGTGTATATAGAGTTGTTATTACATAATTAATCATTTCGTTTAAATTTACATTAGGTCAGCCAACTTAAAAATAAAAGTATAAAGTGTAAAAAGAGTAAAAAGTGTAAAGCCGAAGCGCATAATTTAAATAGAAGAACTGTTCACTATACTGTGGCATTATTAAAAAAAAACTTTAATGAAAGTATGATTAAAATATAACCACACTTAAAAGTACGTGTGTAATTACTTTTGAAACTAAAACACGTGTATGAATGTAGAAATATCTTTCTAAAGCAGGCAATTTCATGATATACTTTTGTATTACAGATGCGCGCATCTTAAAATTTTAACCTCATATTTTTTTCATAATGCGCCTGAAGAACTATTAACTTCAGGGGGATATTGTATTTATTATAAATATAAAAGGAGGAAACACAAATTTTGAGGTGCCCTACCCAGAAATTAAACCCAGAGTGCTGATTATGTATCTCAGTTGCCTACTCAAAATTAAAAAGTGTACATCAAATAGCTGCCAAATGACGTGTTTTATATTTGCTATCTCCAGTGACCAACAGAAATACAATAGAGATAGCAAACACAAATGACCTCATTTGACAGCTATTTGATGTACTCTTTTGCATTTTGAGTTGGCAACTGAGATATATAATCAGCACCCAGGACTTAATGTAGTCATCATCAACACCGAAAGACTAGACCACATCGGTCATCATTAAGTTGAAATTGGGGAAAATACTGAGTTGTTGTCTTCTTGAGGAATTTTATCGATTCTGCTACTACCATGATCGTTTGCAACTCTACCACCTAGTACTTCCTAACATATTATATAACAAGCAGTCCATTTCAGCCCGCAGCGGATAAACTAATATGCTATTATACAATTATACAATATTAAAACCTTGCCTCTGTGATCTAACGATCCAGGAGTTGGACTTGACTTCAAGCGGTCTCGGGTTTGGCTTCCGCGTCAGGCAACAAAAAGAAAATGTATTTTTTTTCAATTTTGTAATATAAAAACGTTGCTTGGGATTGGAATGTGCCCGGTTAGCAATAGGCTTGCCACCTATCACATTGTGGGGATTAAGTGTCTTCGGCTTGTCATGCGTGCCTTGGTTGTGCCTCTCTTTCTACGTCTTTGGGGATATATATATAAACCTTTCTCTTGAATCCATCTATTAAAAAACCGCATCAAATCGTTTCGTCGAATTAAAAATCTAAGCACACATAAGGATAGACGACAGAAAGCGACTTTGACTACTTAATATTTTGCAGAAAACGAAACAATTTGTAATTTATGTAAATTCTAAAGCAAATGATTCTCTTTAAATTATAAGTCATCAAAATTAGTTACCAATATCTATTTTTGTGATATTTTTAAGCGCAGCTAATCAATGAACATTTTACACACATATTAATTTACTAGACATAGAGACTAGAGAATTTTTTTACTTCATATCTTTGACCCACGTGGAATGTCTTATTCTAGATCGTGCCTCTTGTACAAGTTTACAGGATACCCTACCCTCCGGACCGGTACATGATACTGCCATTATGGCAGCAGAGTGCTGATTATGTATGTCAGTTGCCAACTCAAAATGCAAAAGTGTACATCAAATGATGTCATTTGTGTTTGCTATCTCTATTGCATTTCTGTTGGTCACTGGAGATAGCAAATATTAAACACGTCATTTGACAGCTATTTGATGTACACTTTTCAATTTAAGTTGCCAAGTGAGATACATAATCAGCCCCCAGAAATAAGTAAGACGCTGAACAGCTCTATACCATCAGTGGACTTGATAGAAATAATGTATGTAACTGCTCGCCGCATACGAGCTGGCATAGTTGGAATTTAATTCACAACCTCAACTCTTCGATAATTTAAAAGTAGTCCTAATTAAAAGATAAGTTTCCGTCATTGGCTAAGTACTTAGCACTTAATTTATGAGTTTTGGAATTAGGTGCTAAATATGCAGACAGATTTCTTTAAGAAATTTCAATGAATTTTAGTAAGTGTGGCAAGGGAGAGTTACCAAGACGCAAGCGGCGGATTCTCGTAGACCTATTAGTATCTTCAAAACTAATCTTCTTAATAAAACTGTAGAAGAGTGAATTCTGTACATTGAAGATATTTAAAAATAGGTGCGAGCTGCGAAAAAGGGGTTTTATATTTGGTTGTGCCTATCTAATCCAATAGAAAAAAATAAAATGTAAATTGGGCCATTATTCATTGTAGCGTAGAAGCCTATTTATTCGTTTTTTTTTATTTGTGGTATTTTACAAATTGTCTTGTATTTTTTCAGAAATTACAGATAAAATAACGCTCAGCATAAAGATAACTTGAATGAATGAATGAACTTCAAGATGAATGTATAAAAACAATTGAACGTACAGGTCATATTAAGAAAACAATTTACATACATATCTTAAAAACATGAACGTCCATGTAACTACAGCTACGTAAAAATTTGTAGAGTCGTACGTCCAAGTAACCATGGTTACTTAGTCGACAGATACAGATAAAATCGGTTGTATGATAAGATAAAACGATAAAGTTGTAAAAAACTGCTACTAGATGCTCTTTATTCAATGGGCTTTAGTATTTGAGCGTCTTTGGCTGTTAATGAAAAGTAAAAGAGTATTGAATGCTAAGTGTACGAAGCTACAACATACTCCTATAGAAGACTAGACCTCTAAGCAGTAACGATTCGCTTAAAAACTATCGTGAGTAAGCGAAACAACTAGTTTCTCAAATATAGGAAGTACGCTAAGAACTTGTCTTTTTATCATTATATTTTAGCAATAATACGAGGTATTTGTGAAGTTACGTCATGAATAGACCATGGCAAATAATTAGCATATCAACAAATTTTCCATAAGATAAACATTCAAGTACGTTTATAGAAACTTGACATTTGTCTTTTATTTTAAGTTTAAGTAATTGCTGCAAACATAAATATTGTATTTCGAGTTTTTCTTATAATTGATTTAACAATCTAATTAAAACAACGTTAATTGGCCTAAAGAAATATAGGAACATCCGAAATCTAGCATACAATAAAACTTTAAACTTGAAAAAAAAGGTTCGTGTACTTGTTTTTATTTTTAATTTATAATCTTTTAAACAGCTTCACTGCCAAGTGCCAGGTTGGTGGAGGTGTAAACGTACACGATTGACCTTACCGACCAACCGCGAGGCTATCCAGGGCAGGTATTACCGGATCTGGGTGTTAGTTAAATTTATTCTGGTATCTTTATGTATTTCTATGTATTGGAATCGTTGACTAACACCCATAACACAAGCATGTAATTTGCTTACTTTGGGGTTAGATTCAATTTGTGTACCTTTTCCATGGATATTTATAATTTACTTATTGTTGACCGCGGCGTTTTCGGCGTAGTAAATGGTCCCAAAGTAACATTTTTCTTGATAAAACTATCCTATGTGTTTATCCAAGTTACCTTCTATGTGTGTGCTCAATTTTTTGAAAATCGGTATAGCGGTTTTTGTGTGAAGGAGTAACAAACAAACAGACAAACTGTCGTACTTATAATATTAATAGGATTTTTTTTAAAAAACTTTACCGATGGTTGTTACAAACAGCCCTTTGTGTAGAACATGGCCTATGGAGATGAAACGCCATAGTACCTTCACGTACACCACACCGGAAAATAATCCTGGGTAGCTAAGCACCAATAAATACATAATAGAAAAACCTGGATCTTCTGAAATTTGGAAGGAACTGGGTGTTTGAAACACTAGTCTTAATACCAGGACTTAACTAAGGCCTTTATAGTAACTAAGTGCGGTTATACTTATTATGCGGTTATACGCGCCCGTTGATCTGGTTTGTAACTTCATTTTTCCTTAGCAACAGTGAAATTACACACAAGATCAACGGGCGCGTAAGTTTTATTAGTAAGGGGGTTTGCGTATACCTACATAGGTTTAGTTTTACTGATGTCAAACATTCACAAAAAACAATTTCAGGATTAAGCCCCGAGATAGGCCAACATGATGATGATATGTTTGATTACCTAATCTGAAAGCTGGATGCGGCAACTAGTCTATATAAATTAAACTCCCCAGAGTCCAGACGATATAGGTACGTCTGGTAGTGATAATGATAATGTTATACTTGTCTTGCCTTTATTGCAATGACAATTGGTAGAATTACGTCGCTCGCGCTATTCACAAAATGCTCTAAGGTAAAATATGGACGAGACTGTAACCAAACGATCCATGTTTGCAATTCACACTTGTATATTTTTGACCCACTCTAACGGTTACTCACCCAATACCCAACCGATTTCGATTTTTTTAGAAAGATATGATGACTCCGAGGTGCTCCCATATTCCAAGATTAGTTTCCATCATGATCCAATTCGACATCTGAGGTGAGGTCGCTTACATAATTACAAAAAATATGAATTATCAACTCAAAAACTACTAGTAGGATGTTGATAAAATTTATGTCTAACCGTTTGGGAAACAATTGCTATATTTTGAAAATAGAATTATCAAATCGCGACGTAGTACCCAATGTAAAATTTGAGTTTTTGCAGTTTTATTGCGCTTAATTATTAATAGCTTTTAACAACCTTAAGATTTTTTTTGTATTATTATTATTATAATTTAACAATAATTATTCTTGCTGATCTTGATACAATATACATTTTTTTCACGATAATAGAAGATAAACAAGCAGACGGAATTCCTAATGGTAATAATTTCACGCCACCTAGAGACACCAAAGTTGGTAATGGTGCGTCGCCAACCTGAGGCAACACGGAACACGTCAACGGCAAGCATTAGACTATATGGCGGCAGGAATAGGTAAGGTGGTGGTATCCAATCCAGGCGAGTCGCTCAAAAAGTCAAAAATTATCAAATTGAAATTGTTAATAACATTGCTGTCGGCTGTTTGCATGAATTATGTTAATAATTCTCAAACTCTCTTTTTATTTCCAAAAAATAAAAATATTATAATAATTAAATATCTAATTTCAGACATCATATCTCAAAGAAACTAATTTTTAAAACCATTAGTTATAATAAAGATAACAAATATTTTAGTCTCGATAATTATGATAATGCCAAGCCATTCATACAAGACCACACACTTCCTTTTCATATTGAATTTAAATAAAATGCGAAGAATTTTTTTCATGTAATGTTATATTTAATCGAAATAAAGATAATTTTATTAAATTCCTTTTATCAAATACTTTAAATTGATAGTATAAGGATGCCGAATAAGAATCTACACTAATATCATAAAATTGAAATTCCGTTTGTCTGTTGCTTTTTCACGGCTAAGCCGCTGAACCGATTTTGTTGAAACTTGATATGCATATAGCTAACGATTCGAGTTCTAACATGGGCTATTTTTAAAGTGAAAACTTCTTTAGCGGCGTTGCGCATTTTTTTGGAATAAGTAAACACTTCTAAACTCGCGTCAGATCGTCGGAACGTAAGATGGCGCACTGCGCATGCGCGAATAAGACGGCGCGAGATCTAAAATAAAACGTAGATTCATTGCTGTTTTTGTGTTACTTAGATATTTCCGAAGAGTATAGGATGCGCAATGGATAATACGCCCCAACATACCTACCATTACATTCTCACAGATAGCAGATATGTATAATATCAACAGACATTGCTCTATTTATTCTAACTTGAAAATAAGATTTATGTGTAGACGAGCAATGTGCGATGTACAGATAATATGACGACGCTCCTAGCCGTCACGTGGTCTTACTTTAGCGAGTTTTTGTCAAGCCAAACGCAGTATTAATATTATGAAAATAATATTTGTGTATAAATGATACTTTCATACTGATAATTAAAGCAATTCGTGCAAAACTATTCCCTAACTATGCCCAAATATCAAAAATCCACAACGTTAATATTCAAGTTTTAACTTCTGCTGGCACTCCCGGAGTGCAACCCTTCTTTTTTTTCAAAAAATAACCCTAAAAGCAATGTGATAGTGGAAAAAATTTTGCTCGAAAATCGAAGTCTCAAGCAAACAGCTAGTTATAAGATACATAAATAAATTTAACCACGTGTTGTAATCCAAACCAAACATGTGCCCAATTTGTGGTTAATTATTTGGGGATATCCTTAAAACTCAATTGCAAAATAATTTTGGATGATTTTCCATACACAAGCTATCCACTACTCATTATTGTTGTAATTAGAGACTAATTTTCTTTTAAAATACGTAACTTGATGTGTTCAGTGTTCTGAGTGTGAGTTTCGCACGAATTTAACCGGAACACGTCATGACGTTATGGCGGCAGGAATAAGACGGTGGTACCAATCCGGGCGTGTCGCTGCTAAACTCTACCACCTAGTCAGATGTCACGGTGTTAGTGATGGTGAGCCTATGCTCGCCTTTTACGAGCTGCCTGGCAAGGAAGGCAGATGGTCTATTCTACAAAGGAGCCCGGACCAACACGGGGAAATACTGTAATATAAACGTACAATCCTAATGTATGGAATAGTTCAGTTGTTTCGACTGTCCGCTAGAGGCGCTGACAATAACTCCATACATCAAGGTCAATAAACGTAAACGCGATAGTAAAGTAAATCCTTTCAAAAACTCATACTTAGCTCACTGGCCGCTTAACCGATTTTAAGGAAATTTTCTCTGGCAGGTAGCTGATGTAATATTAATTTTGTTAAAATTCACTTTTAGGCTTTTTTGTAACATACCACAAGGACGAAGTCGGGGGCACAACTAGTACAGACTATAAAAACTGTGTTTACAACGGAACTCCACAGACCACTAATTACCTACTGACAATGAAACTTGAAAAGCATAAATTCTATAATTGTATTTGATATATCCCGTAATAGGTAGGAATAGGCACAACCAGGGCACCCACGACTAGCCGAAGACACTAAGTCCTACAATGCGATAGGTGGCAAGCCTATCGCCAACCAGAAACATATCCAACCACGAGCGACGTTTTTTTATTAGAAAATTGGAAAAACCGAATTATCTTTTTGTTGCCCGACCCGGGATTCGAACCCGGGACCTCATGCAGTCAAGTCCAACAACTGAACCGCTAGACCACAAAAACGACATTAAACTTCCAAGTAATAAAATACTGAATTTTAATACGAGCATATGGTAGGGGTTGCGAGGAGTCTCCCTGTATTAGTTACCCGGCAACGATCGTACAAGGTCACCTTTCCCCGGCGACGAGGCTAGCTGAGTGCATCGTTGCAAAATACCCCAACTTACCCCTCTTTTGTGCATCGAAATATCTTTGTTCTTGAATTTAAGGGCTTGAAAGTGCCCTAACTAAGACGTACCTTTTGATGCATAATTATGTAGTATTTGCAGGGAGAGCTAAAGAAGCAGGAAATTAAACAGCGTATACTAAAAAATACAAATTTAACATGAGTGCATTAATCTTGGTTATCTGCTAAATATTATAATTTAAATTTATTTTATCTATGTTTCGGGTGGATGGTATATTTCTACCCAATCACATTTCAAATAGTTGAGAAATTATCATCAAAATTGGATTTTATACTTTATGGGATAATAATAATTAAATTCATTTTAAGACAAGTCCATAATCTTTCAAATTTTTACCACTGTTTCCGAGTGTATAACTCCAACAGAAAAGTAATTTTTTTTGTCGATGCTAGCTCGAATTTTTTGATTCGAAAATATTTGTATCTTTCGAAAAAATGTATCTTTCGAAAAAAGAATGATCAAACGCGACGTGTTTCACAATGAAATAGTTGGAGTAGCTGTTTGTAGTTTTTCTGCTCTGAATCATTATAGGTATAGCTATATCTCTTATTGTAAATTGTTGAAACCCGGCCTTAATTTACGAAAGCAATCGAAATCTCGACCAAGCTAGTTCTTGACACCTAACAATGGGGACATGGAACATGGCAATTAAATATCAATAGTCGTGGTAACAGACAGGCGTCTCCTGGATTGGTTACCCGGCAACGTCCTCTCAAGGTCACCCCCTCAGTCCCGGAGCTGCGCAACGAACTAAATGCACTGTTGCAGTGGTTCTCAACCTAATCACCCCCTGCTATTGCAAAAAAATCCAGCTATAAAAGCTCCGGTTAGATGTTAACGAAAACATTTTTGCTAATGCGCTTATTTTTAGGATGCGAAACTAAATAAGTAATATAAAAACCGAACCCTGGGTTCTTTTTTTTTAGCTCTAACGTTAAGAGTATCTAGTACAAGGCAAGAAAAAGACAGGCGAGTAGATAAATATGATGTTAAGAAATTTTCTCTTACTCTCTCACTCTTATTCTCGTATAAAGAAATCATCATCAATACCATGAATTTTAAAACTAAATGATTTTTCAATCCTTTGCCTCTTCACGCCTAATCCGCTACAAGCATTTTAGCAAGTGGTTCCACAATTATAATTGTAAATCTAGTTATTGTATTTTTTTCATACAATTTATGAACAAAGTACTTGTTCTTTCCATTACATATAGGTAAATTTGTCTCAGCCAACTGATTTCCCCGTTTAAACATCAACCCGGTGTTTACAACTAAAGCTATGGGTTACCATATGCTTTTAAAACAATATTATTTTAATAATACTTATTGACGTAGAAGAAAGACAACTTAAAGATGAAAGCTATAAAGTTGTATACGTAAGTTGAAATTTAGAAACATGGAAATACTCGTAATATTGCCTGTAAGCGTTCATGGTTGTAATCGTCCAGATGATGCTTAAAAATCGAAGGTTGAAATAATAATAGAAATGTATTTAAAGTAAATATAAAATCTACCAGACCGGAAAGACCAAGGTTGACATTCTACGATCTGATCGCAGATATTATCCGAGGGTGGTGTCAAGAGTATCTGAAACCGGAGTGTTTGTATGAAAATGGTAATGAATGTGACATTTTTGTCAGGATCGTAAAGTTTGGCACTCGATACCCTCTCCCTACCCAATAAAGGACTTGGCGTGAAGGTATATATTATGTATGTAATTATGTAATTCCACGAAGTGCTAACCTAACGATAAAAAGAATATTGTTTCACCTCCAGGGGGTACGCATAACCAAAGTCTGAGAACCACTGCATTATTGCAATACCTCACTCCCATGTGCAACCGACACGTTCCTGTTTCCAACGAAGGTTTATTAAAGTTGGATGTTTTATACAAAAGTTATACGTTTAATTTTCATTCCACGTGTATAGTATTGATTAAGGTCTTATTTAAGGGGCGACCTTTACGTTTGATGTTTTCGAGGATGAAAAGTTTCAGAGGCGTATTTGAGCCAAACGGAATAGGTAATTAATACAAATTCAACTGAGGGAACAAAAGTTTTACCGTTAAAATTTATTTTCATGTTTGACTTAATTTAAAAAAATATTCTTTAACTTGTCTTAAATAAAATTGTAACAAAACGAAAATAGTGTCGAAATAAAAAGTAGAAAAAGTATCTTTAAGTCCATATTCTCAAAGTAAGTAGAGGAAAAGAAAACATTTTAATTTGTCTTTAATAAAATTAAAAAAAAGTATCTTCACGCCCATATCCCCGAAGAGGTAGGCAGAGGCACAACCAGGGCACCCACGACTAGCCGAAGACACTAAGTCCCATACTGTGATAGGCGGCAAGCCTATCGCCCACCGGGCATATTTCCAATCCCGACCAACATTTTTTTTTATTAGAAAATTGGAAAAATCCAATTTTCTTTTTGTTGGCCGACCCGGGATTCGAACTCGAGACCTCATGCAGTCAAGTCCAACACCCGGACCGCTAGACAACATATCGTCTGTCGAATCACGAATAGGCGCAACTGTTTTCGTACAACTTTACAGGACAGTGAATTAAAGAAATTTGGAATGATTTTCATGGCCATACAAAATTATTTTATAAGAATGTACAGAATGTTGAGGTTTACTTTTTTAATAAATTTAACCCTTATTGTTTAGTTACTAAAATATTGCCACTGGGTTTATTAAGTTAGGAGATATTGTGTTGTTTTTGACAAAAGATACACTTACGCCTATTCGTGATTCGACCGACGATATAATAAAATTTTAACCAAGCAAAAATCGAAAAAAGTGAGTAAAAAGGTGTGTGTGCGATTCACACACGACAGAAGTGTAACTTCAGTAAATCGACAAAAGAATGAGATGAATATATTATATTTGTGTCTCTTGCCTGTAGTATTTCCGTTGCACCCGTTTTGAAATCACAACGATTCTAGAGAAGTTTCACTTCAAAAAAATATCCTCAAGCCCATGTCTTTAAAGAAGTAGGCAGAGGTAAGCCTACGACTAGTTGAAGACACTTACTCCTACAATGTGACAGGTGGCAAACTTATCGTCAATCAGGCACATATCTAATCCCGGGCAACATTGTTTTAATTAAGAAATTGAATAAACACAATTCATTTTACCTAAAGTTTTTTTTTTAATTGCAATGTACGTTTGCTTGTCCGGATAGAGCTTTGCAAGTTGAAACTGCTCGACTTCCCATTTACCGGTTGTGCTGATATTTTACATGCCTGTGTAAAGCGGATGGCAATATTAAATTATTATGAATTGAAGCTGATTTGATGATGAAATCGGAAGGTGGCCACAGAAACTTCTAAAACTCGCAACCTTATCCAATTGTGTTATGACTTATTATTAATTCTCAAATGTATCTCTGAGAATATTTTTAATTAAAAGTTTGTATAGTCCTGACGACTAGTATATATAGTCCTTAAATAGCGAAACCGGTTGGATAAAAAAATAATCATAAAAATATGTTGTAGAGATTACAAGTGAAATCAATAAATTATGTCGGGAATTTAAAGTTCTTTCAACGTAACCCTGTATAGCAATCCAGTTTGGTTGTTATACAGGGTTACTTTGAAAGGACCGGCCAAATTTTTTAATAATGGGGGCTAAAGCTTAAATGGTATGCATTTTCAATGTTATTGCCAAATTATAATATTTAGTTTTATAAACATTAATTTAAAACAGTCCTCAAAAATATTTCACTTGTCACGCTATGCCGTACCTAGTACAAGTCATTACGTCACCAGCCTGCGAATGCGACTGCGGTCGGCGGGAACCAGTTTCATGCTTTGTTTATGTTATAATCATACATCTTGCATATTGCGTCGGATAAAACTAATGAATTGTTTTTAAATTTTTATTTTTTCGTAGATCGAAAGAGTTGTCAATTCCGAACCGTTTCTCAAAATTTGGCTGGTGCTTCAGATGTAATAACCATGTATATACTTTTTATTTGTTATCGGGTCCCGTAGATGGGCCCGAGTTTGAGATTCCCTGGTGCTGCAATATCCACTAAAAACCTCTACGTCCGCCTTCACTGTGCAGTGGTGGCAAGATGGTGGGGGCGCTTGCGCATTCTTTCACCAACAACAGGGTTGTTGCGGGTGGCGACCAATGCTTCAATTACCGACAAGGACATTCGTGTGAAAATTTCGATGACTGTAATTATGGATTTAGATGCTCAAAATGATTATTCAAAAAAAAGTATCTTCATGCTCATATCCCCAAAGAAGTAGGCAGAGGCACAACCACCCACGACTAGCCAAAGACACTAAGTCCCACGATGTGATAGGTGGCAAGCCTATCGCCAACCGGGCACATTTCCAATCCCGACCAACATTTTTTTTATTAGAAAATTGGAAAAATCCAATTTTTTTTGCTGGCCGACCCGGGATTCGAACCCGAGACCTCATGCAGTCAAGTCCAACACCCGGACCGCTAGACCACAAAGGTTTGGTTATTCCACTATTTATTTATGTATATTTTTCGGTTATTAAAGTTGACAACCATCACATTACTTACTAACGGCCAATATTAATAATCCATCCTAATCCAAAACTTGCTGTACAAGATTGATATTTTGATCCATTTTTATGTTATCGCTTGCCAATAACATATCTGTGGACTGGTTAAATATGGCAATTAGGTACGGGATAGGCCGGCGGATACGCAGCTATCTAGATTGCTTGAAATCCATTAGATTGAGATACATTATTAACATTGGCCGTAAGGCCGTAAAAAGAAGAAGAAAGTAAGCCAATTATTACTTTGCGATAAGAACAATTAGCATAATTTGTCCAGATGATTTTTTTTAACTAACCTACTAATTACTTTTTCGATTCCCGATAGCGGAGTACTTTGTGCGAATATCAATGTCTGTATTTTTTATTGTCGCAAGCAGGCGGATTTCGATGATAAGAATCTTACGTAGTCTAGAAACACCAAAGGTGGTAATGATGCCAAACTGCAGTCGAGTTAGATCTCGAGCAAAAGTAAGTTTACTAGCTACCTTAGTCCTAACCCTTCGAACCGGAACACGTTAATGAGAAGCACTGAAGTTACTGCGGAAGTTATTGAAACTCTACCGTCACGTGTAAACTGTCACGGTGCCAGTGACTGTAAGTTTACTGGTTCAAGTTTTTTGTTTTGTAATACTTCCTGTATGGTTACTCTTGAAGCTCGATTCACGCAATATCGGCAATTGAAATCAAGTAGGTATGTTATTTTAGGTATTTTTGAACACAATTTGTTATTTAGTTAATAGCAAACAATAAACTGTTTTAAAGGATTCGTTGAATTTATTTGTTACTATTAATAATCTGCTACTATTGTGTTCAAAAGTACCTAAAATGATATACCTATACGATTCCAATTTCAGATTCGCATGATATAGGATATTAGGATTTCAAACTTCTACTAGCAGCTGACCCGGCAGACGTTGTTCTGTTATTTTTTTAATGTGATTTTAGTAAAAAAGTCGGGGTTTGTCAACCTTATCACTTTTGGCTATGAAAAATAGATATTGGACTAACTCAATAAACTCATAAAATTTCATAAGAATCGGTCAAGCCGTTTCGGAGGAGTATGGGAGCGAACATTGTAACAGGAGAATGTAATATATACAGTTTATCTTAAAGTTAAGAAAAAGTATTGATTATGTTTGAGTTAGGTCAATAGGCTAGTGCAAATATAAAAAGTATCTTCAGAATTAGATAAGAAGCAAGGCAACAATGCTGCAAGGCCACTGGTTCGATGACCATACAATGTCACCTCTGGCGTGCAGTAACGACAGCCCTCCCTCCCACTGACTGCACCCGCGGCCACCCACTTATCATTAGGGCTACCAACCGGTAGTTCACAGCTAGATAAGGTACAAAGCAAAATTACTGCAAGGCCACAAGTTCGATGATCGAGCAATGTCACCTCTATGTCATTCAGTGACGTCAGCCCGCTTGGGTAAGTAACATTTTTTTAAAATAATTATAAAAGAATACATTTCAAATTGAAAGCATAAACATCAAGCGTTAGAAAACACATCAGAAAAAAATTAATACCTGACGATTAAAGGCTCTTCTTTGTAATTTGTCAATTTTTTTCCTTTTTAGTAATAAATAATCGATAAATTGATGGTGTTGATGAAAATTATTTGATTTTTATATATTGGATTGATAACAATAATAAATTAATACTAAATATTCCCGGACAAATCACACAAATTGATTTTAACCCCAAAGTAAGCAAATTATATGGTCGTGTTATGGGTGTTAGTCAACGACACTAATACATAGAAATATTTAAATAGATACCAGAATAAATTTATTAAATACCCAGACCCGGAAATGCAGACATCTAAATGTTCATCACACAAATGCCTACCCCCGTCGGGAATCGAACCCGAGCCTCGCGGTTGGTCGGTGTAGTTAGGCGTTTACGCTAGCCACTCGACCAACGAGGCGGTCAATTATTTCCATTTTATGTTTTCAAAAAGAAATCTTATCAGTTTCAAATAAAAGAAAGTCGCGCTAGTTACACTATATTTCTAGAACGCCTGAACCGATTTGGCTGATATTTTGATAGGGAGGTAGGTAAGAACCAGGATACTAGGAAAAACAACATTTTAATATTTCCCATACAAACTAAAAGAGTGCGCTAGTATATAACAATAGTAGGTTTAACTCAAAAAACACTTTTCGAAACTTGATAAAATTTACACGGAACTACTTCTTGATCTTTCAAAAATAGAATCATCCAAATTGTTAGTTATCAGCAGATTAATTTCGAAATAAACATACAAAACAACACAGTCGAATTGACAACCTCCCTTTTAAAGACGGTTAAAAATTAAAGGCCACTCACGTAGTTTTTGTGGACAGAAGTTAAAAGAATATCTTATTGACGTATAATCAGGAAATGGACTTAAGATATGTTTTATTGCATTCGACTGCAAGGAAACTAGAAAAACAATTTTTTTTTCATACCAACTGACGAAGAACGAAGATCGCCGGAGCAGTTAGTATACTCATAAAAATAGTAGTAACATCATGAATATCACCTTTGGCTAAAAATGACATCAACACGGCTAATACCATAACCTATCTACGAATCAAATTGAAAACCTCCTTCTTTATTCTAGTCCTTTAAAAAGATAACAAATAATAACAAACACGAACTCATACGTCTCATATACATACAAAGTAATTAATAAATATTCGAGAGTTTTTGATATTAAAGGGCTTTGTGGCAGCCCTACTTATCAATGTGTCTTACCATCCGTAAGTACCTAAATGCACAGGCGTGATTAGAATGCACATAATTACCCAAGTGCCAACGATTACAATGTCAATGTGTAAACATAATTATTATCATCATATTTATTTACACAGTGTTTAAAGATCTATGCTTCTGGGTATGGTATAAATGTAACACAAACGGATATCCAAAACCTCTTTTTCTTCTTTCTTTAGGTTTTGACATTGACGTTGGTATTTACCCATTATTCAAGTAGAAATTTGCATTAAATTTACCTAAATCGGGATTTAATTATAATTAGTCATAAGTCGTCAATAAGTTATCTCAGGGTCTTGGGTAAAGCAGTGGCCACATTACTCAAGCTCATGTAGTGAGATTTGGCGGCAACAAGGAAATACACGATCCGCTAATCTCTTCATGATTATTTCATTTGTGCACTTTCACTGAACACAATTGTACAAAAAGTTACCAAAATTGCCTTATTTCAATCAATACAAACACGAAATTCAACAATTATGACAAAACTTCGATCATCTTTTCTCTCGATGGCGCCAAAACTCCCAAAATATAGCTTAAACAATTGGTATCTATATACATAAATGTCATCTTCTACTTCTTCTCGTCTTTATCTTACTAGGTGGTAGAGTTTCGCAGCGACTCGCCCAGATTGCTACCAACGCCTTACCTATTCCTGCCGATATAACGGCAGTGCTTGCCGTTGAGTGTTCCGGTTCGGAGGATAAGATAGCCGGTAAACTTACTTTACCCTTAACTTTAGGGCTTGAGCCCTAACATCCCGGCCTCAGGTTGGCAAGGCATTACCATCTTTGGTGTCTATAGGCGGCGTGAATTTTTCACCATTATGAAATCCGCCTGTTTGATTTCCAATATCATAAAAAATCACGCCTGAACGGATGGATCGATTTTACTAATTTTTTTTTGTTGTATTGGTTATTGTCAAATGAAGGATCATATGAAGAGAAAAGCCGGGAAATTTTCAAGGAAATCAGTGCTTAATTTTTTCCCATACACAAAGTACTGTTACAATTTCAAACGATAAGAAGTTTTGCAGAATTGACTAACTAGCCAACTAGTAAATAAAATTAATGGATCGCATATATATTTAGAATCGCATGTATTTAGCAAAAGGAGTATCTTCACGCCCATATCTCGAAGAATTAGGCGGAGTGCACCCACAACTAGCATATATAACTATAATCTAATATAAAAAGGAATCATCAAGGAAGGGAACATCAGACTTCTTTCACTTGGGATATTTTTTTTTTATTTTTGATATTTTCGACAAACGAAGGGGTCAAACCAGCAGTAGATACATATTTGGACACTACAGAAGATTTTTTTTCAACGGTCTAAATGCTTTGAATGAGACATAACGAAACTTATTGGTGATTATATAGAAAAACTAACTGACCCGGCAGACGTTATTCTGCTAAGAAAAATTGGGGTAAGTCACCCTTATCACTAAGGGGTATGAAAAAGATTCACCCTCATCACTTAGGGTTATAAAAAATAGATGTTGGCCGATTCTCAGACCTACTCAATATGCTCACAAAATTTCATGAAAATCAGTCAAGCCGTTTAAGAGAGCCTTCCCGGCATTAACGCGCTCGCGTTGAAAAGCTTGTTGTTTCATCCAGCTCAATATAAGAAAAAGAAGCTCAGCGAAAAAAGATAGTTAGCTCCTGAGAGCTCGGTTTGCAATCGGTAACTTTCAAAAAAGTGAGAACGCGATAACATTAAACGGAAAATAGTGTAAGTAAATTTCATAAAACATGTTCCAGGAAATACGTGTTTTTCAGAAATTCTTACAAGTTCTCTATAACATTTGCGAGGTTTCTATGAAAATATTTTTTTCAGTTTTACTATTTATGAGTTCATTATAAACGGCCAAAGTTCAGGCAAAAATTGTGTAAAAAAGCAGATTTTCGGAGGTTTATAGTGAATTGGTTTCTCAGAATTCAGATTTTTTGTTACCATAGAAACATAGTGTTAAAGACTCAGAAAATGAAACATATTTATGATCTAAAACATATATTCAACTCACATTATCACAACTGAACATTTTAGGCTTACCTTAGCACACTTAATTAGACACTGTCTTACACATTACACAAATGTTAGGCCCTTAGTCCTAAGGCCCCAATCTGTAAGACCCTTCTTGCTTCACGATGTCGATAGACTATTAGTGTTCTTTGTTCACGATCCAACACGTAATGGCCGCCTCCGATATGGATCACTTATATTTATAGGTAACTCATAATGACAGCGGTGTTGCCATTATAAGAATTCATGTTTCTAACAGTCGGCCATTCCTGACATATTTCCTGTCCCAGGAAAATAGTTACTACTTGCACTAAATTAAATAATTGACATTTGATGTCATTGGCAACAATTTCGACTAATTTAATTGATACATATTTCAAACATTACATGAACTAATATTTTCCAGTGCACCGATAACTACTATAACATTTTTAAAAAAAAAATCAGATTTTCATTATTATACATTAGATTTAAAGGATAACTCAAGATTTAAACAGTTCTTACAAAATCATTTGTAAAAAGTAGCTTTTCAGTACATAACGAGTGTTAAAGACTCAGAAAATGAAACATATTTATGATCTAAAACATATATTCAACTCACATTATCACAACTGAACATTTTAGGCTTACCTTTGCACACTTAAATAAGACACTGTCCTACACATTACACAAATGTTAGGCCCTTAGTCCTAAGGCCACAATCTGTAAGACCCTTCTTGCTGCACGATGTCGGTAGACTATTAGTGTTCCTTGTTCACGATCCAACACGTAATGGCCGCCTTCGATATGGATCACTTATATTTATAGGTATCAACTCATAATGACAGCAGTGTTGCCATTATGAGAATTCGTGTTTCTAACAGTCGGCCTTTCCTGACATATTTCCAGTCCCAGGAAAATAGTTACTACTTGCAATAAATAAAATAATTAACATTTAATGAAATTAGCAACAATTTCGACTAATTTAATTGATACAAATTTAAAAAAATATCAGATTTTCATTATTATACATTAGATTTAAAGGATAGCTCAAGATTTAAACAGTTTCTACAAAATCATTTGTTAAAAGTCGCTTTTCAGTACATAACGAGATTTATTAATCTGAATCTAACTTTATCC
>NJDD01002447.1:9766-24786 GCA_002245505.1 Calephelis nemesis
TATTATTGGTAAAGAGTTCTATTTTCAAAATTTAAACTTATTTTTTTAATATAATGCTTTTAAGTTGCCAGTTCTAAAAACTTTCAGTTTGGCCCTCGTAATTTACAGAGACTGTAGCCAGTTTAGCAGTAGGTATAGGGTATAGTAAACTTGACAAGCCATCAACTCATGGTAAGGGCTCAGGCAGACTTCTGTTTAGATCGCAATTCTAGACGATATTAATTTTAAATTTCTCTTCAATAAAAAAAATTGTGTGTGTACTTATGTACACGCGTTAGAAGTTATAATAATACAGAAGTTATAATAATAATATAATGACACTAACCATAGAAATAAAGAAATATTGTGAATACAGTTGTCAGTTCTCACGCAAACATACGTAGATGTCCTTACTTTTACTTTGTTGGTACCTTTTTTTGAAAAACTAAAATGTTATCTATAGCTAACTTCATCATGTCGGTTTTTCGTGACGGTGTGCGCGCGCATCGTAAAAATTTACCCTCACCATTTTTTCCTAACGCGCCAAAAGAAGTATAACTTCAAAAATAATTAAATATTTTATTTTTCTTAAATAAAAATAAATTAAGTACATAAACATTCTATTTTTTATTAAAAATAGTGATTCACGAATACAGTTTCTGTCAGACATCGCTTCGTAAGACATTCATTTGCACATTAGGTTTTTATGCGCTTGTTTTAACATTTGAAATAATTAAAAAATATTTTAGTAGTACATATTCTAAAGTTCCTCTATTTTTGGTATCTGTTGGCGACGTGTATTTCTTATCACCAGGAAATCCGTTACTTGTGTGCGAACCATTTCCCGTCACCAATAATAAAGGTCAACATATTACTCTTCAGTCTTTGAATACTAAATCAACTAATTACTCAAAATTTCAAACAGTTGGACGAACCTGTATAGAATGATTTAGTAGCTATAATGTGAAAGCTAATATTTGTCACGATGTGACACATGATTTTTTTATGGAGATATTATATTTATAAAAACTTAAAGTTAAGAAGAGGTAAAGAAGAAGAAGCTGAAGAAGTAAAAAACAATTTTCACAAGTAATCGTTTATTCATAGATAAACAATGTATCACATATGCGTAGTGTACATTCACGACATTTTAGGCAAAAAGTGTTCTTATTTACGAGAAGTTATGAAAAAATACACCTTTTTAACAACATTCAACGTTACCTAACTTAGATTTTACATCGATAAATTCGTGCAGTAAAGAAAATTCAGCATAAGACGCGAAGTATAAAAAAATTACAACCTTTAGTTCATAGTATATGTCTCTCTGAAATTAGTATTAACTAAAAAATGTCACATTAAAATAAGGTGCAGCATGTGCTAGTAATTGGCGAGAGTGACATTAAGATAAAATGGAGCATAGATTTTGTTACTAAAGTAGAGGTCCACTAAAGTTGAACGCCCCTCTACTAGTTTATGCTCTAGTTATACCGTGACGCTATAAAGCAATATTATTTCAAGAATACAATGCGTCAATACAAAAAGACGGCCTCACACTGCATGTGTAATAAATTCGCAGATTGACGTACACAGCAGTTCTGAAATAATATTGCTTCAAAACGTCAAGGTAAAGCCCTGATTTTGTTCTGATTAAGAAATTCGACTTAATGAAATATTACAAAGCTTCGAATAATTTCGTGTGCTTAACGTACACGTTAAAAGTCAGCGTACCTTCTGAAAGCAGTATTATGTAAATCAATACTGCTACTATCTACGTCAAATAGTGAGTTCATTGTGCATGCGACAAGGTAGTATTTTTCGACAGATTGGATATTGAAATAATATTGCTTTAAAGCGTCAGGGAAAGGAGTTTTGATACAATACGATGTAGAATAAAACAAACAGGATGAATTTTAATGCAAATGCTTATCACAGCTTATTTTATGACTTAATCACAGCCTTGCAATTATGTCTGGTGCATTATGAAGCGTAGGTTTAATTACAAGTTAAAAAGGTTACAATAAGCATAACTTTACGGAACCACTGTTCAGGGCTTATACCGTGACGTAAAGCAATATTATTACTATAATACAATATTATAAATGCAAATGTATGTTTGTTACACTTTCACGCGAAAACTTCTAAATCAGTCATCATGGCACTTTGTACAAATATTCTTGGAGGTGTTAAAAGTAGGACAGGATAGGTACTTTTTTAACGACTTGAACGCGAGCGAAGCCGATGATGAAAGTTAGTATTATAATTGTTGACTTTGACGATTTATCTCAAACCGCGACTTTTGGTGGTCTTTTTGTGTTATATTATTGCAATAATATTGCTATAAGGCGTCACGATAAGGCTCCAGCTATTTAAGAAATACACACCACCCTTATTCTTAAATCCTTGTTTCAGCTTACATTTAAGGATTAAACAAATATGTACATTCATTAAATTATGTATCAGTCGCATGTCACTTATTCAATTAAAAGCTCGAAATGATATTTGCCGCCAATCATAATTTGCTTAGTATTTAGAACTCTTGAGAAAGTCCATTACAATTGATACCTACACATAAACACGGAATTATGATCTTCAATGTAGCTATCATTTGTTCTTGTATATTAATCATGTAAGGTATATTGTATGTACATTAGTAATTATGAGTTTGAAAAGAGCTATGAGGTGTTGTGTCTGGTATTCTTTCTACAGTATTTTTTTTGAATCCACTAAATTTATCTGGTAATGTTGATTATCTAAGAAGAGTAACAAATACTATAGGTTACAATTGAATATGACTGTATATAATAGTCGCAATATAATAGAATATACGTTTATAAAACAGGAGTTATTTTGAAAAAATACAATGTGAAATATGTATACAAATAATCTGTCTATTAAATTATGTATGCGAATTAAGTAGGAATGAGAACTTTTTTTGATAAACGATATTCATATCTCAATTTTATAATCTAAATGGTTTAAGCTATTTAATCAATTGTAATATTCTTATCTCAGGAACTCTATCAAGTTAGCAAAATCCAAATGAATCTGGCGGCGTTGATAAAACTCACATAATATTAGAAACACGATATAATCTAGGCTTTTAACAATTGTCAAAAACTAGAACGTGTTTGCAAGAGATGCGTAGGTGATAAACATTTCGCCATTATACAAAAAGCACATTAATATCATGTTTTTAAAAAGTACACCATCGCGTCTGTCATTTTCATTATTAACATTACATCTCTGGTATTTCGTTTGTATAATATTGCCTGCGTTAAAAATTTTAGGCACGATTCACACTCTGCGTTTGTACTTCATGCTGACACAAAAATGCCACATAATTAAGAAAAGCTTATAAACAAAATAAGGCATTGGGTGTACTTTTGCTTATCACAGTGAGCAAAATCCGCGTAATTTATTTGTTAAGAGGACTTTTATTAAGTACCTTAAAAACGGTATCGTTTTGACAAAATAAAAAAGACCAAACCATAAACAGATCCAAAGTAAGCTTACTTTGACATATTAAAATAATTTATTTTATTATGAATATCAAAAACACATGTGTACTTAACGTTTTTTGTGTATTAATGTAATATTTAAACATTCTTTATTACACTTCATAAATAAAAAAAACGTAAGGCATATAACTAGTAACACTTCCGACATATTAACCAATAAGTTTTAAATTATTAGGAATAACATTTTTGCAATAAAACAAACCTAGTAAAGTGGGAACTTATTATTAAATTAATGCTTTATAATCGTCAGTGACATTTTATTAAAAATGTTGTCTTTCATGGTTTTGGTAATTATCTATTTATTTTTAAAGGTTAATACTACGCAAATCTTATACCATATTAGTATTATATTTTATTGCAAAAAAATCACATATTAAAAGCATAAAATTGTTTGTGCTTCATCAGATTATTTTCTCCAGTATTTTATGATTACCTGGTACCCATGTCAAAATATAATTTGGATATCATGAATAAGAACTTGCAACCTAAAATTACAAAATAATAATTGTAATATTGCACTTTATCAAATTTATAAACATTTACACTTTTAAAACATTACAAAATAACATTTGTTTAAAACACCACTATCATTGGAGAACAAAAAAACCCAGAAGCATTCCTTCATAAAATTTTATTAATTCTTTATCCCAAATAACATTCTGAAATTGAAGTTTAAAGTTTCCAATTTATTATTAAAGCAATATTCATGCATAATTTCACTTTAAAAACGTAATTCTGGTTAGAATGAGTAAACTAGCAACTTTTTATTGGGCAAGTTTTTGGCAACCATTATGCTTCTAGGTATTTTTTTGATTAAACGGTACATCAATATCTATCTATATTTAACATTCATTCAATATTTTAGATTACACTGTCCTAATAAAACCGATTAATAAAAAAATCACAACTATAACAAAATTGTCGTTTGCGTGTTTGCTCTATCATTTTCTAATATTAATATATAATAAGAGATAAAAGACGTTTAAAAATCCATTTATTAGAAATAAAACAACATTAGACAACTCATAAAACAAATATCTTAATTCATTAAAATTACTATCTACATGGAATTAAAAAATCAGCTCAGGATAAACCAAGTTACAACTTGTAACAAAAAAACCCATCGCTGTAACATAATAACATGTCCATTTTCTTTATTTTTATAGTCATTTCTTTCTCTTTCACTCAACATATCGTTTTTAAATGTAATTTGTGTTTTTGAATATAAATTAATTGTTAATTATTTGTATAGGGAAAATATAAAAAAAAACGTTCTTGGCAGATATATGTAAGACTATTACTATATAAATGCATTGCTTATGCGTTATTACAGTACATTGTTAGAATTTACAAAATAGCACGTAGTACATGAATATTTTTCATGGCTTACACCCATTTCTATTACGTCTACGTAGTGATTAACGATCAATGTCAATAAATTATCTTTTTTTTTAATGACTAATGTGTTGCTAACCTCGCGGTTTTTACAATTTCACCGGGCTTTAAACTATCTACGGTAAGAGATAGTACTAACTAGATCAAGCAAGCAACCACTGATATTTTCGATAACGAATAAAATTATCTTAGCAACAAAATTCTAGCAAGCATATCAATAACTGTAGATAAATATAGATAATAAACATTCGACTTACATTTGGTTGCAATTTTCGATACTAAATTAACATTTACATCACTACTGCAATGTGTCAAACCAACCATCAAAATTGGATCTTACAACACGATGGAGTTGCAATATAATACCGTCTCACCTTAATTGTTTTATTAACAAACATAGACCGAAGTACTCCGGGGTTCAACCTGGTATTATAGTCTTTAGTTCACTTTGATACAGACTATAATATCAACTTAATTTGGCGCTTACTTTATTCTATGTTTATTAAGAAGACAGCAAAAATGTAATATTAATTAATAGAGTTATAAGGATATTAGCTAAATCGAACTACACTCGGAAGTTGTAAAAAGCCATCAAATGAGAAGAAGAAGAGTTACAAGGGAAATCATAATGTTATGGTATATTCAGTCCGCTTCACTAACCGCCCCTAACGATCGTTACGTCCTCAGTTCCGTTCTACTTAAAGGTTGCAGAAGTCATGGGCGATCACTCTACGTCACGACGGTCCCACAAAATAACTAATAGTACTAACGTACAGAAGAATCACTGCTGTATAAAACGCAAGCAAAGTTCAGCCTTAAAATGTGTAGCAAAGGATAATATTTTGCTAAGCGAGTAGACTCGATTGACTTAAATACTGACGCATGTCAATCAAAATTGAACTCAAATCAAAATGTCTATCAAAAGGCGTTGCTTAAAGCCTCATAAGCGCTGAGCGTAGCTGAGATAATTTCACGTTATGACGTTGACTTTTTTAGTACTGGTATTGACGTCGTCTCTTCAAGAGGTACACCGCCTGACACTACGTAAATTACAATGTACACCCCTGGTCAGACACTATTTTGTCCATTAGACATTATTTTGTCATATCAGCCGATTTTTTCAAGTAGCACGGGAATTTAGTACGTTAAGTGGTTGTTTTTTGTTTGTTTATTGATGTAGTTCATCATTAACTTGATCAGTTAAAATATTATAATAGCCGTAAAATACCTCATGATATTATGGCATACATGTACTAATGTATAAAATTCTCTTCATAGCACAACAGCTTATTTCCAACAGTTACTACTAAAATTAAACTGCAACAGCAAAAACTCCAGAAGGATTAAAATGCTTAACTAAGAGGAAGTTTTGAAATGTGCTGTGTAAAAATCTTCATTGGTCGCTAAATTTATTTTAAATAAGTTTCATAATAGTAACAAAACATAAGTAGAGCGTTTCAATATAACCAGAGATAGGTTATATTGAAAAATATCTTAGCAACAAAACTTTAGAAGGCCTATCTACATTAATTGTAGATACATACGTATCTTCACGCTAAGTCCCTTGCCAGACCTCACGATCCTGACAAACCTGTCTTGCTTCCTTCACATACATTACCCTTTTCATACAAAGACGAAAGACGCCGACTCTTGACACCACCCTCGGATAATATCTGATTGATCTGATCGTGAAATGTCAGCTTTGGTCTCCCCGGGTACCTATATCCATCCACATTCGCATTGTATATCTGCTTTGTCAATCTTTCATGTCATTCTTTCCACATGAAGATAGGTTATTAATAGTAACCGAGAAAAAACAATACAAAAATTTGGCCTTTACACAGGCAAAAAAAACAAAAACTTCGTTTTGTGATATTACTTAAAATTTAGCAAGTAATCCTAACCATCACGGCAAGTTAACACAACATTATCTACTCTAATGGTTATTAAATTGACTTTATTATTATTATTTACGGAAATGTAAAGCTTATATTCGATTGAGCGTAACATTGAAATTTCTAGAGGACAACAAAATGACGAGACGACACAGGAATCTAACACTTAGCTTTTGTAAAAATATAGAAGCATCTACAACTAACTCTCTCTACTACATCGCTGTATTTATAGAAAATCTGTTTACACTATCTAGAAGACTACTCATTTGGCTTAAAAATTGAATTGGCTATTTGTAATATGAACACTGGTAAAACTTTAAGCGTCTTACTACAAAAAAGGACACATGTTTAACTAAACACTGTCTAAACTTGACATCCAACCAATAACATGATACACGTGGATGACGTGGCCAGTTAATGGTTGAGAATCAAATTCAGGCAGTGTTAAGTAGAACATGTGTTTAACGGGTGTTTATTTTTTTATAGTAAGGCGGTATATCTTTCAATATATTTGATATTGACTAAAAGTACTCTAATAGTAACAATTTCGAAGATAAAGCTACTTACAGCAGGGATTGTCGTTTTAAAGATTTAGAAGGATCAGATAACACAAAACCTGCCTGTAACTTGGACTGTTTGTTTTATTCTATCTTCTTGATTTAACGTTGTTTACGTCTTGTTTTTATAATCTACATTCATTTAATTTACAGTATTAACGCTAAGAAATTATTGTATGATTTTAGATACTATATATTATTAATTTCTGAAAAAAGTAAGAAAATTAATATTTCCAACATTTTTATTCATGTAAATAGCAGTTTATCTATAAACTTTTGTCGTTTTTGTTATATTTTAAATGTAACTTCACAATGTAACTTTAACTTTAAATGTAAGTCACAAAACGAATTTGACAACCATTTAAAAGAAAAGGTAGCGTTATCTGAACCCCCTAAAACTCTAACAATCAACTACAGGTTATATAAAAGTAAACATTACAGAAAATTCAAATGAAATCCAAAATTGTAAATGAGACAGAATAATTTACACATCAGGTGTCATTTTTAATAGTGTCAGTAATTTTGTTTATTTAATTTTAATGCTTATAATATTTACTAACAAACATTTCTCAAGCCAAGTTCATTTTTAGTTTACTAACTCGACTAGGTAGTTTTATAATTTAAAAAAAAAACAGTAAATCTATCATGCGGGGTTTTCTGTATTGTGATTATTTAAGGTCAATAATAATAAATATCAAAAGATATACTGGCACTGGGGTATAGTATCCCTAAATGTAGTGAATGAGTACCTAACAGGTTTTCCTTCTGCTAAGATTTTCAATGCGGCTTGCTCTCAATGAAATAATTTTCTAAGGCAAAATGTGGTATATATTTTAACAGCATTTTACTACGAAGCATACGAGTTTCTAATAATGATAAAGGTATGTGACTTACTTGAGGCTGGTATTTTCTGCCTTTTTGCCAAGCCTTGGCAGCTACCTAAGTCTTAAAATCTGAACAGGACTATGGCAAGTATGTTACAAAATTTATTTTTTATTACAAATGCTAGGATTGAACCTACTCAGTTCGTTGAATTTCTTGTGAAATATAAATGGTCCTGTATTGATATTAAAAACCCAACATGTAGGTTAATTATTATAAAAAGTTCTTTAAGAAATATGAAAATATATTGTTTTTAAGTTTATTGATAATCGTGAAAAGTGTATGTTATTAGTTTCTATGAGGATATATTTAGGTCTATTACATCTAGCATTTCAGTTTTCGAACTTTCGAATAATATTTGTCGTTTCAAACAACCGTCTGAAATCTTATTAAAATTGTTAAAAAACATGATGGAAATGTTCGCATTACCATATTTAGTAAAAAAAAGAAAATCTCTTACATTACGTTCAATAAACGTATTTTGGAACGAGATAAAATTATTTCCATGTACGCGTTTGCTCCGGTGAATCTTTTGTTACGCAATTTACTCTTACGCATTTTAACGAAACGTAAGTTTTGAAAGCACGTTTTGCTGTAGGAACACAGTAATTAGGCAAGTTACGTTCCTTAAACCATGGAGTAGAAAGACAAAAACATCTAGCATAAGCTTAAAACTACTCGAAAATAGAGTCGAATTCAGATCTCAGAAATACCCAGTATATAGGCCAGTTTTTTACTGGCTAAGGCGCTTTTTTTGTTTCTGCTCAACGAAATGCCAAAAAACCAACTAAACCTTGAAATGTAAAGACAAAATTTGACATACTCTTTTCATAGTAATGTTAATGAAGAAGAAAGCGACTAGACGTAAGTCCATGGTTTTGCTGTAGCTATGTTATGCTGAATGAGGATTATACATAACTATTGGACTTATCTAGCCCCCTTACGCATTAAATATTTACAAGGGGGGTTAGATTTTGTCTCAGTCACTATTTATTATGACTGGCAAAAATGTAAGGCCTCAATTATCAAAGGAAATATCTTTCATGGTCTATAATAGGAAATAAGTACACAGTTTTCCTGATAGTAAGACAAAATCGTCATCTATATAAAGCTGTAGATACTACTAATACAATGCAATTGTATACGCATCTGTAACACATTTCCTGAAGCTGATCCGTACAGTCAAGAAACATTTTCAATAAATATAGCCTTAAATAGAAGTACTACCCGCCATCAATGTCTTTTACGTTATTCATAAGATTAACAGCATAAGTATATACGTTTTATAGAAAACCAATATTACAAATAATAACAGAATACAACAACAAATTAAAATGGCGTTTTGACCAGCAATGCTACTGCTTATTTAGTTTCATTTTTATCATCACTCAGCTCATTTTTTCCTCGCTTAGATATTTTTAGATTATTAATTATTTTTAAAATTCCACTATTACCGTTAAAATCATAGAACCAAACCTACATATAGTGTTTAAATGTGTTATTTCATTTAAAAACTTAATACATAATAAAAATAACTTAAAAATAATGTATAAGCAGTCGCATTGCTGTGTGGGAGGTAAAAAGACACAGTTATTACAACAAAATAGTGACAGTCAACACATCAACGTTCCCGTCCAATTAAATTGCATAGTATTTTTTCTTTTGCAATTTAATTGATTTGCCAGACATAGGTAGTAAATGTTTGCTACAACGCACCCGTCAAAAAACATTTGTACATCGCAATTTATTTCATAATAAAAATATTATATAGCTTTCGAGTATTATCAACACTTTCCTAAAATGTTATTTTCGTATTTCAGTCAATATTATATGAAATTAAAATGTGAACTACTTACGTAGCACAAGGATCGTTAGTATTTTTTATATTTCGTGACAATAAGAATTAATAATTCATATAAAAGAAATTTATAAGACACATTTCATTCAAAAAATTAATAATTGACGTTTAAAACATATGTATACAAGTATAAACTATTTTTATGTAGTAAAAAAATGATTGAAATGGCTATGCCTTTACCATGAGTTGTTATAGATTGCGTTAGATAATTTACGTTTCGAAATCTACAGCGCTTTTAGTCTAAAAATTTAGTTTTCTTAGTTGCCAGTGGAGGCGCTGCCCCAAGTTTTCATACAAATAATTCACTGAGACGCTAGCAGATGTAGCGCCGTTAACTCAAGGTAAGGGCTCTGGTCGATAGATAACAAATGTACTTAAATATTTGTAACTTTAAAAGGTCAAAACCTGGCAAACAAGTTGACAATACTCGCTACCGTCTCTGTAAATTTTCATTTGTATGAAAACTTTGAAGAGCCTCTATTGGTAATTAAGAGAAATAAATTTTTAGACCAAAAGTGTCATAGATTTCGACTTACCGAAACTTAATCGATACCAACTCGTGGTAAAAGCTCAGATAGATAATTTAAACAAGTATTTAAGAATTTTAACTTGTGATTTGTGTCAGAGGAATAGACACGTTTGCAAATTACATTGGCAATATTTTTCGGCGCAGATTAGTGCATTAAATGAAACGAATATTCGATATCTGATTATGATCAAATACAAATATTCGGAAGTGAAATAAGAATTTTATTGCCTTGGTTAAAAAATTAAAATACCAGTGTAACATAGATTTGTGCTTTGTCACTCGTAACTCACAAAAGTACTGAAACAGTAGCTGTAGAAATGATATAACACACGTTCCAAGGTGGGGAAGATTTCTTATAAACGTGGCCAGATACCTGTTTATAAAATCACTTAAATTATTTTTTGTAACAATTTTTAAAATAGTCAAAAGTTTTATTAAGTATCAGATAAAGAAGAAAATGTTTAAAAAAAAAATAACATAAGCATATATTTTAAAAGAAATCAATGTAGAATATAACCATAACATAAATGTGCGCTTGCATGCACAAGTGCCACTATATTTAGGTCAAAATATATTTATAAATTTAAAAGATAAATATCCGTAAAAATAAATGTTCAAGATGAGAAAGTAAACGCTAAAATTACGTAAACAATCGCGAAATATTCATACTTTCTGACGTCTACAATGTCGAAGTACATATTAAAAAAGAATGCGTTTATTGCTCAAAAAGTGATCTGTTTATTTAAACTGCGGATATATTAGAAGACTACTCATTTGGCTTCAAAATTTTAATTGGTTAGTTATAATATTAACAACGGTCAAATTTTATCTGCCAAACCACAAAAAAATTTAAACACCTGTATAACTAAACACTGAGTAAACTTGACATCCAACCCATAACATGATGCAAGTGATGACGTCGCAGTACGTTAGAAGTGGAGAATCCAATTTAGTTTCTATACTTCTTATCGTCGGTGCTTGGTGGAATTCCATTCTTGAAACAATTTATTAACAACACTTGTACTTTCCACAATATATATTTTTTATTTTTTTAATTTAGCCAACCGGTTTCGCTATACAAGCATCATCTGGGCTATATTATAACAACTGAAGTTTTGTACCAATTTAGGGCAGTGTTTAGTAAAACATGTGCTTAACGAGTGTTTAACTTTTTTTTGTAGTAAGACGGTTAAAATTTAGTAAGTAGAATGTCAAATGTTGTTACAAGTCATCAGTGAGCATTTTCATAGACAATTATTAATTATATGGAGTTAAATGTAACATTTTTCTGAATTTTGCATGTCAATGTTTTGCATTGTCGTTTTATGAATAATAACAATATATCATTAAGACCAATGGCAATATGTTCAATACGTCAGCCGATATGGGGATTGAACCGCAAGCTATCTTTTAGCTCTCAGTACTTACATTGAATGTTAGATATTTTACATTATCCGCATGATTTAACAAAGTGAGGTCATTGCAACTATACGACTTTTGTCACATTTAGTAAGGAGATTCAGTTTATTATTAGCAATGAGTTTTCTAACACAAACAAATTATAACTGCATAAAATTCTTGCCGAATTTCATAACCAAAGCATAGATAGTTCGTTAAAACAGGAACGGTATTTAGCCTCATACATGGTCAACCGACATATTATGCTCGTACAAAAAGTGACGCCACTACAAAGCTGATTAGATACCAATGGTTGTTATTTGATAAAAAAAAACATTTATGTTACAAAATTAGAACACTTATTTTCCAATTAAAAGACACGCACGTTGTGTTTAATTTCCATACTCAAAAGGTTTAATTTCTCTTAATACGGGTTTGTAAACTTTATGACTTCACACCGTCTTACCACATTAAAAAAATGTTATTAGTAGAATGTTGCATTTCAACCAATAATGTGCTGCCACGTCATTCACATGTTGCATGTTACTGGTTGGATGTCAATTTTAGAGTTTTTATTTAAAATAAGAGTCTACATTTTTGTCGTGGTAAGGCGGACGGACAGTGTTTAATTAGAAACTTTGAAATTTTTTTTTACTTTCACGATTAAAATATTGCTTGGGCTTAATCAAAAGGAATGTAACAATTTATTATCTGCCACAGAGACTTGTTTAACAGTATTAGTTTTGAATGGACGGGTTTCAATGTAACACGATTCAACAAAGTATTACGCACAAGCATCTTAATATCTAACATCGAAAGCAACCTCTTAATTGATTCGAGTAACATTTTAAAGGCAGGACTTTGTTCATTCCGAGATCATTTCATCTATCTCTTTCGTGTTATTAATAAACTTGGAATATCAAGCAATAACAATTTTAATTTTAATTAATATTTTGGGAAAGATCTGGCAATGCCGCTTCACATTAAATTTTATTAACCTACAATTTCAGGCCCCGTGTCATAAGTCATGTGTCTAAAGTTCGCTCGGGTCTTCAACAGGTTATGTACTTGGTGTAACCCATGCATTTCTTTCCAATATTGGTTAATTGCTTAAAATCCAAAGCTATAGGTATATTACGAACCGATGATAAATAAAAAATAACAACACAACATTTCAAAAGTTAATGTCTACAATTAAAACTTTAAAATGACAAAATTGACAGTTATCTCTTGTTGTAATAGTGATAATTTTGCCGATATGATTGTTGTGTTAAAAGATTAGTCACAGGACCATCCTGCAGTCAATATGAAAAGTATGATTTTTGAGTTTGTATTAAAATAGATAGTTATTGGACATTAATTATAACTTTAATTAAAATAAAATATTTTTACACATGCTTACACAGATTTCGAAATTCTTAAGCACGCTCATACGCAATCTGTATATAACAAAGTTTACATTATTGCTTGAATATTTATTGTCAATTTACAAAAAGTAAAAAAGCAAAGAATATTCCAAACTTATTAATAAAACGTTCAGAGTTCAAGCTCCTGGCAACACTGCAATTGCGGTCAAAACCATGACTAGATTATTTAAATACTTCATATTACAACACAATAAAACAATATTAACAAATACATATCAACTGGTCATCGGGAACCAACACGGAGATTCACATAAATTTGAGCGATATAAAATTTAGAACTAAATTCATTATTAAATTCAATCGATCAAACGCTTCTTATTCAACACCTCACAAGTCCCATTTGTTTAATAACTCACCATCCTGTTAATTATTACCAATACCTGGAAATAAAAGATATAATCTCATTTCAATTACGGAAAAACAAAAAAAATTGAATGCTGAAGCGCCTTGTAACTGGTAAAAAAGGCTTTTGTACATTGAAAATTTACAAATTTTTTGTATAAGTTACAAGGTCGTTTAAGACCTCAAAGTATATTTTTTTTTAATTGTAAACAAAACTAATTTTGATTAAGTTGTAAGTAGTTGAAGAACAGTATTCGAATTTAATATTTATGTCACGTTTTATCAAAATCATGCACTTATAAAACAATCGCATAATAGACATTTTAAAATAGTATTTGGTATTAGTATACCAAATACTATAATATTAGTATACCTTGTATGCATATAAAATTCAGACTCCAAGTTCACCATACTGTACAGACCACTTCTCGTAGGCGACCAGACTGTGCGGTGACACTGACGGCCTGATCCTCTTCAGGGAGTCGAGGAAGTCTTGGAATGTAATACTCCGGACAAGCGATAGATCCAAGCATTTCACTTCCTCGGGATCTAATTCTGCAAGAGAAAGAAGTAAAATATACGCTAACTGGCATAGCATAACTTTAAAAATCATATATTAAGTAAAAAAATATATTGGTCCTTCAAGCCGGATATGTGTAAAAATTTCTTTTACTCATTTATTTGACGCATTATCCTGGAGGTGTCTAGATAATTTGAGGTTAGATCAAAGCTTGACTGTATTTAATCAGGTCGGAAAAGTACGGAGCCATAGGAAAATTCCCGTCGGTAAGCACGATTATGTGAATGAATTGTTAGTACTAGTGGTCGTCCATTGGTCAAAATTCGAAAATAACAAATTTTAATATCTTGTTGATAAGAACGCCATTTTCATTTCTCAAGATCTGTGATCTTTTATCGTTATCATCAAAATATTTGTTTGTGTGTGTCAAATGCATGGGAGTGTGGGTGATGTTTTATATTTATTGATTTAATGTACTTTATAAGCATTATTATTGAAAAATATTAGTGTTCTGCACTTCTCCTACACATAAATTATAAGTGCGACAAAATTTATTTTTATTTTCGTAAAGAGGGATCTAAAACGTTGGCATTACGTATAAATATAAAGATTACCCCGAATAGGACCTAACGCGGCGTCCCGACAAAGCGCGGTGAGGTCCGAGCCGGAGTACCCGTCGGTGAGTGCGGCCAGCCGTGCCAGCTCGTCGTCCCCGAGCGC
>NJDD01002447.1:24849-36444 GCA_002245505.1 Calephelis nemesis
CCGGCAGTGACACGTACACTCGCTTCGGAAACCGTCTGCGAAGTCAATTAATACTCATATTATTTGTATATTTTTTTGTATTTTTGTACAGTACAATATAACCCTACACATGCGACCCTATCAGTCTTGTCGTTAACATTAACAATACGAAGTGAGTTCACGGTATATTTAAGAACTTTGTTCAATTAATAGTTCCAAATAGAAGACACATTATTTTTTACTCGCCTAATGCCCAAGCGATTGCAGTGAATACCTAAATATTTACATTAATAGTTACAGTAGAAGTCAACATGAAATTAGTTATTGCTTTAGTTCTTACCTTAGCGCAGCTTCATCCAGCTCGTGCGGTCGGTTAGTCGCCGCCATGACGACCAGTCGGTCAGCGCCGGCTGCCGGCAAACCGTCAAACTCCACTAGGAACTCCGTCTTTAACCGTCGAGATGCTTCATGTTCGCCTGCACCCCGTTCACATAACAATGAATCTACCTCATCAACGAAGATTATCGAGGGCTGAAACAAATTAGGTTGGTAACGTCATCATATGAAATCTGCAGTCTAGATATGTTCAGAGGCGTCCTTATCAAAATATATATGGGTTGCAGGACATCATTTGCATCAAGCATCCTTATCTAATATTTTTTAAATTAGAAAATCTGACTACATTATCTGACTAAATTATCCATTGAGCATCCCTATTAAGTATTTCTTAAATTAGAAAATCTGTCTGCTTGATTACCATAGAATACAAGAAATGATCAATAACAACAAAATAATAATATCCTTAACCTGAATCAAAGTTGACAACCATTTATATCGCCAGATCACGATGATTATTCTAACGCCGCTCGGAGTAAGAGCCACCTTTGCATGAGATTATAAATTGCAATTGCTTACGTATATTTTTATACACAAACTTGCGTTTTGTGTACATAAAAATTACAGTGTATTTACTGTAACATTAAACTTACCTGAAGCTCCCTGGCAACCTGGAAAAGTGCGCGAACCATTTTTTCTCCATCTCCCACATATTTGCTAGTTAATGTCGCAGCAGATATTGAGAAGAACGTCGCAGAACATTCAGCTGCTACGCATCGGGCTAAGAGAGTCTTTCCTAAAGCACAAGAAACAAATGTATTAATACTACACATCATTCTTATTCGTCGTTGCATTACAAGAATTGACAGTTTACTTCGTAGCGCCTTCATTTTATCTGATTGTGTTTTTGTCTGACATATTACTATAAATACGTTTTCCAGTACACATTTACACTTTGAAGCAGACAAAATCTCCATGAGATATATTTATAATATTGTGAAAAAAATATAATATAATTATTGTGTAATCCCCGTTGTTGATCCGGGCTCCTTTGTAGAATAGACCATCTGCCTTCGTACCAGGCAGTTTGTAAAAGGCAAGCATAGGATTAGAGTTTCGCAGCAACTCGCCCGGATTGTGGTACCAATCTATTCTCTCCTCCTCCTCCTTATCTATTCCTGCCGCCATAACGTCAGCGCTTGCCGTTTTTTTTTTATATATAAGAGGAGGCAAACGAGAAAGTGGGTCTCCTGATGGAAAGTGATCACCGCCGCCCACGGGCATCCGCAACACCAGGTGTATCACAAATGCTTTACCGCCCTTTAAGGAATAAGTACGCTCTTGTCTTGAAGGTCCCTAAGTCAAAATTGTTTGGAAATACCGCCCTCGGTAACTGATTCCACAATTGTTGTGCGAGGTAAAAAATGTCTTCGGAATCGCACAGTTAAAGACTGCCACGCATCAAGATGGTGGCCATGATACTTTAAACTCTGTCGCGAAGTCCGAAGGTGGAAATCAGCGACTGAAATTAAGCCAAACAACTCCTCAGAACATTCCCCATGATAGATTCCTGTTGACGTGTTCCGATCTGGAGGGTAAGGTAGCCGGTAAACTTACTTTTGCTCGAGGCCTAACATCCCGGCGTCATGTTGGCAGTGCATCATTACAACCTTCGGTGTCTCGAGGCGGCGTGAATTTCTTATCATCAGGAAATCCGTCTGCTTGTTTGCCTTCCAATATCATAAAAAAATAATAAGTATAAATTTTACCATTTCCCGGAGGTCCAAACAAAAGTAGCCCTCTTGCTGGTGACCTTAGCCCCGTGAACAGTTCCGGCCTTAGCGACGGCAAAACAACCATTTCTTGTAAAGCTTGCTTGGCTGCCTGTAAATAAATTTGTAATACTAGTTTAGCGTATTATGAAAAATCTACTGAATCACAAGCTACCATTACAACTGCACAACTCATACATACACATAAAGATAGAATTGTATGAGAAAGTCTACACGTGTGATAAAAAGTTAGAATATGTTGCAAGTTCGCTCCTAAATCCAAACCGATGTTTATTAAAATCCGAGTGTTACCAGTATCATTAATAAAAATTTTAAATATTTAAAAAAGTTTAAAATCTTAAAATACTTACATCTTGGCCAGCGATGTCATCCCAGTGTACTTTAGGGCCGCCCTCAACAATCTCGTCCAATATGAGTTGAACCAGCTTGGGGTCTACGCCTCGTACAGAGAGTGCTGGCTGCGGAGTCCTACTTCTTNNNNCGATCCGCCCCCCACCGCCCGCCTCACCGGCGACCCGTTCACTGGCACCTGGTACGCGCTCTAATCGTGAGAGTATGTGTTAATGGTAATGAAATATGACAATGAAAGGATATGAAGGTCACTATAACAAATAAAATTGTTTATTTGCATTGCATAAAATTGTTAAAATGCATTGTGATAGTAATGAGCACTTAGTAAAAAGTTACAAACGGACAGCAATTAACGAAATATTTTACGATTTACGGCCGCAGTCAAGGACCGTCACTTATCTTTTAATCAGTCATTAAGTCAACATTTTAATTGACGTCTCTGATTGTGACCCTTAGTAAGTAGTTAGTTTCTTAATAATGCGCAGTTAATTAAAATAAGTGCCTTACTAAATGCATTTACTCAAGACTGTTCGCGTGCGCGTATGCAGGCAATGCACACGTCTTGGCAAACCTCTTTGCACTTACGATTTTGTATACACAAAATAACTAACAAGTTTAAGGGACGCATCCTTCATCCCGAGGAAAGTAATGATGAGGGAGAAGTTCAAGAATTAGATAAAAAAATAACATACACTTTTGGTTAATATTATGTATTTTTAATTTATATGACTGATAATGTGTTTCTAATAATGATGTTATTTTATTCCGTATCGCATCTCTTTTAAAATCCATACTAATATTATAAATGCTGTCTATGATTTACTTCTGACTGTTGTCTTTTCACGGCAACATCGATAAACCGGTGTTGATGAAATTGAATATGTTAATAGCAAATGATCCGAGTTAAAACGAAGACAGGTTTTTTTTTCAAAATAAACCCTCTAAGGATTATAATAGGTGATGAAAAATGGTACGTAATACGCTGACAAAGTAGCAAACAACTAGTTTATGCTAATATTATAAAGAGGAAATATTTTATTTTTTTTCGTTTGAAATGAATAGGCCCCGAAAATACTGGACTGATTTCAAAAATTCTTTCACCCTTAGAATGCTAAATTATCCCTGAGTGACATAAGCTTTATTTCATCAAAATCAGTGCAGTAAAAGCCAAGTTACCCAGGCGAAGCTGCGTGAAACTGTTAGTTTATTATAAGTATCTTCACACCTATATTCCCGAAGAGGTAGACAGAGGCACAACCAAGGCACCCGCGACTAGCCGGAGACACTAAGTCCCACAATGTGATACGTGGCAAGCATATCGCCAACCGGGGACATAACCATTCCCGAGCAACATTTTCTTATTAGAAAGTTGGAAAAACCAAATTCTCTATTTGTTGCCCGACACGGGAATCGAACCCGGGACCTCATAAAGTCAAGTCCAACACCTGGACTTATCGTTTATTATTTATATTTAGATATTTAAATGAATATGAGCAACTAGCACGTGATTATTGTTATATAGTTGTTGTTTGATGAGTATTTGTTTACGCATACTCATGGTCACGCTAAGGCCGAGCCAACGCAAATACCATGTGGAAACGACATTTTAAAGTAAGCTTGACCTTTTGTAGCATTTCACTTAAAAATGTAGATATGTAGGTTTGTACCAGCAGGTGACTGTAGTCTGGTCTTAATAAAAAGTATATCGCATGCAGCTGCTTCTGTTTTTGACTTTGTATGACATCATTTCAATAATAGTACTAACGCATAATCGCTTATCCCAACGTTATTGTATGGAAGCGAGTGTTGGATATGTCGGAAAAAGCATAAAAGTAGGGTTAAATGCGGTCAAAATGAGAGCGCTACGGAAAATCTGTGGTAAACATGTGGAAAAAATGACAGATGAAAGATTGACAAAACAGATATACGATGCGGTTGTGGATGGATGTGGGTACCCGGGGAGGACAATGTTGACATTCCACGATCAGATCACTAGTATTTATCCGAAGGTGGTGCCAAAAGTCTCCAAAACCGGCGTGCTTGTTTGAAAAGGGAGAAAAGAACGTGAAAGAAGCCAGACTTGTCAGGATTTGTTTTTGTCAGGCCAAGATTTGTCAGGATCGTGAGATCTGGCACTAGATATACCTGCCTAACCCGTAAGGGACTTGGCGTGAAGACATGTACCTATGTATTTAACGCATAAATAAACCGTTACTGTATCTATTTATACCAATAATTAAACTGTGGAAGACTGAATTCTGTGTATTAAAGATGTTAAAAAAATAAGCGCAGGCGACTAAAAAGAGGGAGGGATATATTAGCACTTTTAGAAATTTTGTCTGTCTCTGTATCATGATCCCGATTCATGACGTAACAACCAAACCAATCGTATTGAATTCGGCTTGTAGTGACTATGTTCAGAGGAGTATTAGGTTAGAAAAGCATACTTTTTTATAAGCGTGACGTTCACGTGGAAGAGGGGTAAAATTCTAAATTTAAATTGGGCTATAATTCGTAAGCGGGTGGATAGATTCAATTTAACCGTTTTTTTGCTTTTACAGGTTGTTCTGTACATTTTTTCCAAGTCATAAGTTTTTTAGTTTAGAAATTAGACAAACACTATGTTGGAAGTGACCAAATAATTTGAGAATACAGAATTTAGAGAAAAATTTGAACGTACAGATCATTTTGCATTACATATCTTCACACCAAGTCCCTCTGCGAAGTAGGCAAAGAAAATCGAGTGCCCAGTGAACGATTTCTACCGGTTAGGCTAGTATACGGAATTAAGTCGAAAGATAAGTAAATTGTAAGTGTAACTAGGTCCTAGTTACACTTACAATTTACTTATCTTGGTGATTAGATTAAATCGTGTGTAAATGTTAAAAAAAACTTTGTATATCTGGTTTAAACTACAATCTATACTGCGAAAAATGTTTGTTTGTCCTACTTTTATATCGCTATGCAATGGTGTGATATCATTGTGTGTGAAGGATGACATAGGCTACTTTTTACACTAACATTTAAATGACAATTCTGCAGTTCTAAACTAGTTTTAAGTGATCTCTATCCCATTTTTTGGAACAAGAACAGAACAAGCCGCGCGCAATAATAAAAACAATAGGAAACATAACTACAAGTCTTATGTGAATTTTTTGCGACTACATTTTCTGATTTAAAATAAAAACTTATTTACGCTTGCAATTATCTTTTCATAATTACCTCTATTTTAATAACTTTTCTCAATAAATGCCGCTGGGTTATTTTTATAACGATAATTCAGGCTTCAAAAGGTAAACGACATTTAAACAATAGTTAATTTTGGTAATTCGTTGTAATAGAAAGGATCACACGAAACCTTTGACATTGAAAGGTTAAAGGCATTTGTATCCATTTTATTAGAAACTTAATTATAATTTCTATACTTTTTATCGTCGGCGCTTCGAGGAATTCCATTCTAGACACAATTTAATATTATCATTTTTATTTCCACGATATGATTTTATTGAAGTGAAACTTCTTTATTGGGGTTGGAAAAAAATTTAGTGTAACATTTTTTTTGTTACGCGTCACATTTTTCCGTTACGCGTTATCTTTGTTCTTATCCCTACCACGCGTGATTCGAAGTATACTTTCTCCAGCGGAGTAGGGATTGGCAATTAACTTTATTTAACCAATTTCTGTAAAGTTGCATATAGTAAATTATTTTTTGAAAAATAACGTCACCAAGAAGTTTCACTTCTTCACTTTTTACAAGTGTACGCTAGTACACGCACACATTTTTTATTTTCCTGTAGGTAACCGGTTTCGCTATAAAATCATCATCAGGGCTATTGAAGTTTTGTGAAATAAAGAAATCATAAAAGTAATTTTATATTAATAAAAGTTGATTAATTTCATTGTAATTTAAATGTGAACTTCCCTTCTCTAAATTTAAAATAAATGTTATTTATCATCAGTTCATTACTGCTAATAAGTAAAATAACAATCTGCGATCCAAACGCAATCGATTGCTGACTGACTAGAATAAAACTTGGCTTAAAGAAAATCTTTATTTATCACGCCCATATGCCCGAAGAAGTATTCAGAGGCAGAACCAGGACACCCGCGACTAGTAGAAAATACTAAGTCCCACAATGTCATAGGTGGCAAGTCTGTCGCCAACCGGGTACATACCCAATCCCGGCCAACGTTATTTTTTTTAAAGAAAATAATAAAAATATTCTGAGGAACGTACAAGTGATTTTAAAAAGATGTAATTTAACAATAAATATGTTTGTGTGATATTTTAACTTTCTTTGCAATAGAGTTTTTATAGTTGTAGGTGTGTCGCTGTAATGTAGCCAAGGTGGTAGACCTAATCTCTACTGTCTACTGGCTATCCTACCATCCCGATCGAAAAATGATACTCATTATAGCTGTGAATCTCTACCAACGCAAGCATACTATCAGCAGTAGTATTTTAGTGAAGTATTCCACCCATGATAGCCTGTCTTGAGCTGCCCGGCAAGAAGGTAAATGGAGATTGTACACAGGGGACTAGGAAAAACTGTGGGGAAATACAATGCAAGATGTGTATGCTGCTGTTGTCTAGATCTCAGGTGTTGGACTTGACTTAATGAGGTCTCGGGTTCGATCCCTGGCTTGAGCAAACAAAGAATGTTTTTTCAATTTCCTACTTAAAAAAAACGTTGCCCGGGTATGTTTGCCACCTATCACGTTAGTTCTTTTCGGCTAGTCGTGGTTGCCCTGGTTATATATCTACGTCCTTTGAGTTATGGAAGTAAAGATATTACTACATATAAGTGCCGATGGTAAAAAACAAAAAAATTAGGTAAAGCGGTATTAATATTCCATGAGCAGGCAAGGGATTTCTACTTCGAGCATATCACAAATAGGTAAACTCACTGATAGCTGACGTTTGACAGCCGGTGGTGTAGAGGCTGGCTTTATGGGATATCTTGTGTACCCTCCATTGGAACTGTTTGGCTGCGAGGATGATCTGCCCATGGACCTGGGCAGCGTCTGGGATTTCATCAGCGGTCCACCGCCGCTGGTCACCCTCCTTCCCGCTGTAGTCAGTTTACGGCCGGCCACTGAAACATTATAATTTATGTAAAAAGTGGGTAAAAAAACTATTATTTATTGTTATTATAAATGCTAAGATTGGGTAATTAGAAAATGAACTCCCCTCTCTGGTGTTACAAACACAAATATAATGACAAAGTTATTAATGGTTAAGGGCCAAGCGATGATTAAGTTTTTGTTACTTAGGAAGCAAAAGTACAATCCATATTAATAATTAATATACATGCGAAAGTCTGACTCTTGCTCTTATGGCTAAACCACTGAACTGATTATGATGAAATTTAATGTGCACATAGATAGAGACACGAGTACCTACAGAGGCGAGTTTTTAAAAAAAATAACGTTAGCATAAAAAAATATTGTATGTTTTAAGAAATCGCAGACAATCAGTTAGTAGTTAATATAACTCTGTTGCTTGACGTATAGCAATCGATTGCGTTTGGATCGCAGATTGTTATTTTACTTATTAGCAGTAATGAACTGATGATAAATAACATTTATTTTAAATTTAGTGAAGGGAAGTTCACATTTAAATTAATCAACTTTTATAACATAAAATTAGTACACAAATTGTTTAATAGTTCTCAAAGATTAGTTACTATAAATTATTTGGTAGTTAATATATAGGTATATCGCATTAGTGTAGTTTGATTACACATAACACGAGACAAGCATGGCCCACAGAGAACATAGAGATTGGGTACAGATGCGACACTACCATGTAGCTCGGCTGTTAGGGTTAATTTAGTTTATGAGTGCCTAAAGAAATTATTTAGTTTGTGTCCTGAACCATGAAAATATATTGATTATAACTCAATATCTTATAAAAACAATAGCCAGTAATTTCATACATAAAGAGAAATATATAGGGCTGTTCCATAGTGAATTTATCTATTTATATAATCACTAGCAGCTTTGCCTGCGTAACTTGGCTTCTACTGTACCGATTTTGCTGAAACATAACTTATGTCACTCAGAGATAATGTAGCATTCTAAAGGTAAAAGAGTTTTTGAAATCGGTCCAGTAGTTCCGGAGCCTATTTATTTCAAACAAACAAACAAAAAATCAAACTTTTCCTCTTTATAATATTAGTATAGAGTATAGAATAATTTTATTCTATTATTCACTAACTATATTTACTATTATTCACTAGGTATATTTATACCTAGTGAATATTTAATATGAAGGAAATTACTTGAGAAACCAAAAAAATGCTGCCTCTCACAAGACAACTCGACCTAAAATGTTCTTCTAAAGATCCTTTCCAGAAAGTATCATTCTTAAATAAGACAACATTATTATATATTCCAGAACAAAACTTTCTTTTTATAAAACTTTCAAAAACATATAACAGTATAAAAACCATCTTAGAATTTAGAAACCGAAAACCACGAACGCGAAAAGCTAAGTGCGAGATTTTTTAGAACCGTCAAGTTTTCCACTACGGAGGCTCTCACAAAAGACCTCGACCTGAATTTTAACGGTAATGTGAGGTGTACGGTCTGCCATCACAAATCACGACGTGATATGACATCAAGAGATGACTTTTTAAGTAAAAAATCATGTATTTCACCTCTAATACACATTCAACATAAAAAATGTCCGATAGTTGAAGAGGAACATTAACTTGAATGTAATAAAAAGACGAGAAATTGACTAATTTTAATATTATGTCGTCTAAGTGGGAAATAAGACAATATATTATTAAGAAAAAAAAAAATACTTGCCTAACAAACATGTAAAAAAAAATTTTCTTTTGAGGTGAAACTCATTTTTGAAGCTCCGCTTCACCCCTTCAGTTTGTAAGGGTAAAAATTAAAATGTTGTTTTCCTAGTTCCTTCGCAGTGGAACGGGATAAAAAGTATCCTGTATCCTTCTCCTGGTGCCTATCCCTCAATTTTCAGCTAAACCGGTTTAGCTGCTCTTAAGTTATAAATAGTGTAACAACTAACACGACTTTCTTTTATAAAGTTTGGTTTTAAGAAAGCCAGTATGAAAAATTTAAACACAGTGAATCTCCAAAAGCCTCAATGTTGTATAGCATTAAGTCATCCTTTGTACAGTATTTGTACATAGAATAAATAAATAAAACCTACTAAAAACGTGCAGTACGTTTAACAAAAAACGGAACAAATTTGGACTATTTATCTAGTAGTTGTGATACACATTTCAAACTTATACCACTCCTCTTTCCGTCGGAGTTTGATAAAATTGTTCAAGACTAATAACACCATCTAGGTAAACAAAGATACGCGTTATATGGATAATGCAAAAAATTCAATAAAAAAAACTTTAAAAAAATAATTTTTGAAATCAATTCAGATATGAAAGAGAAATAGATCAACATACATATAAAAATGTAGGAGTCGAACGTATAACTTCCTATTTCTATTTTTTGAAGTCAGTAAAAAAAAGCCGATCAGGATTCTATTTAAATTGGACCAATCGCAAAGCACCTGACATTGTAAATACAAGTAATTTATAAAAAGTTCTGAGTTTATTAAATACCAAGTCGCAACAGAAGTCTCTTTCGTCAGAAGTTGGTTGAAATACGCGATTTCATTCCTTTTCAGCTAATAGCTTGAAGTATTCAAGTTGAAGTACTCTTTTGTGAGCGATTGTCGTCAACATCTATTGTGTTGGGAGAGCGCATACTTACACTATGTTCCAAACTACCTGTTTTGTATGCTGTTCAATAAGATTTTAGAATATTTTTGTAGGATAATAGGATAATGACACTTTATGCATCTACTAGGATTATAGTAAAGTCATGGTCCAGTTTTACTCATGATCGTGCTAAGTAATTGGCAAATAAAAATAACTACGTTAATAAAAACCGACTTCAAAACTAAAAAAGAAAAGGTAGTATATAATCAATATTAAATCTTTTAAATAAAAAGATTTAATATTAATTATATACTACCTATTATTTACATGTGCCATTTAACAATAGGTTTAAAGTCGTTGACAAGCAAATTTAATACTTAGCCAATTTAATAGTCGGTTTTTATTAACGTAGTTATTTTTGTTTAATTCTTTCTAGTTTATCGCTGATATAATATAATTTAGTAAAAATAAACATCGGTATAGGTGAAAGTAGATTAAAAAGATTTCATGGGACCAATTCGAAGTTATTCCGCATGAAACAAAAAAGAATTAAGTAAATCGGTTCAGAAACCTCGAAGAAATCGGTGTATATACATAAAAAAACATACCGGCCGAATTGAGAACCACCTCTTTTTTGAACTCGATTAAAAACAATCTGAAAAAATTGCTTCATTGTTTAAAAAGGCGGACAAGTCGAAAAATATTTACTTTCTAACTTTATAGAACAAAAACAAAAGCATTTTCAAACTGGTCGATCTAACCATTGCCACTAAACCAACCCCTCAAGAAGAGGTGGCTTCAACCCCATAAGTAAAAGAAACTAACGTCATAGGGTCAACTTTGCAGAAAAGACACTGCAAAATCTACCCGACTAGCCGACTACCCGACTCTTTCGATTAATTGTCAGCCCTGTGGTGTAGCGGTCCAGGTGATAGATTTGACTTTATGAGGATTATATGCGTGCACGGTTGGCGATAGGCTTGCCACCTATCACATTGTGAGTCTTACATCCGTATTAAAGAAACTTACTTGGCTGAATAATGAAAAAACGCTGCGCGAAATACGACATTTAGCTATGCATTTCTTACGTCAAGCCATCCAATTCATGAACAATACTTAGAATTGATATAGAACTTGTGTTAGTATCTTCGGCTAGTCGTGGGTGCCGTGGTTGTACCTCTCCCTACCCCTTCGGGGATGTGGGCGTGAATATACTTGCTTACTTTACCTTATGTATTTGTATCGTTGACTTACATCGTAGGCACAAGCATTCAATTTGCTAACAAGCTTAGGTTCAATTTAGGTAATTTTTCCAGACGCATTTATTTATTTATTCTTACTATAGTAAGGCCTAAATCAGTTTTAATTCGTTTCAAGTTTGAAAACGTTTCCAAGACACTATTATCTTAATTTTTACCTAAATCATTAAGAAACAACTT
>NJDD01002447.1:36955-72016 GCA_002245505.1 Calephelis nemesis
ACAAGCTTAGGTTCAATTTAGGTAATTTTTCCAGACGCATTTATTTATTTATTCTTTCTATAGTAAGGCCTAAATCAATTTTAATTCGTTTCAAGTTTGAAAACGTTTCCAAGACACTATTATCTTAATTTTTACCTACATCATTAAGAAACAACTTATATACCACACCTTAAACAAGCGTGGGTGAAACATTATCTGTAATAAAAAAGACCGGTCGGTGCGTTGCGAAACAAAAACGCGAATCGAGTGTCCCAGTTGTGTACCATTACAAAAAGATAATTACATAATGAAAGCTCTACATTTCTCTTAATCCCACATACGATTATCCAACTGAAATCGGATAGCTATAGTTAATTAACTAGTCCTAGTCTAGCTACTGGTATTAGTATGTCAGCCTAATCTAAGCGTAGTGAAACTGTAAAACTTCGATTTTAATAATTATGTCGTCTTAGTACACAAAAATTGAGCATTTCCTCTATTTTCCTGGGTTTCCGTCATCCGAATTAAACATGATTATCATGGGACCATCTTGGAAGTATGCTCTTTCAAATAAAAAATATTTTTGAAATCGTTTCAGAAATGACAGATAAATCGATTAGCATACAAAAGCATTTTCCTGGCAGGAAGGCAGATGTCGCCTCGTTGATCGAGTGGCCACACCGATCAACCGGGAGGCTGTGATGAACATTTAGATGTCTGAATTTCCGGAACTGGGTGTTTATTAAATTTATTCTGGTAAGTATTTCTATGTATTAGAATCGTTGACTAACACCCATAACACAAGCATATAATTTGCTTATTTTTTGGGATTATTATTATTTTTTTCCTTTAAAAATGAAGTGATATATGATTTCCAACTGTATTACAAACATTGTTAATTACCAAACAAAACATTTATAGAATCAGCAGACTTGAAGTTTAACACTTAATAAATTCTGCTGAGCAGTTAAGTGAAGACTCCACTTCTTCCTGCACAAGAACACTTGAATACGAATTAAAATAATGAATAAATTAAAATAAAACGTGACTCGATCAATCTTTACTCTAATACATATAATATAGGTACACCGTCCATACACACATATCTTCAGGACAAGTCCCTTACGTGGTAGGCAGAGTGTCGATTACCAAACCTCACGATCCTCCTTTCTCTCTTGACCCCGTCTTTGACTCAAAGACCTGAAACCACCTTCGGATAACACCCGAGGGATTTGATCGTGGAATGTCAAACTTAGTATCTCCGTGTACCTACGTCCATTCACATTCGTATTGTATATCTGCTTTCATAGGTTATAGGTAAATAGGTACATATCATAACATTATCAATACGAAAGTGTGTGCACGTATATTAAAAAAAAATATATAATTATAAATAGTCTAATCTATGCACTCAGAAATGTCAATTAATATTTACAACCGTGAATTAACCTTGTTGGTCCGGACTACTTTGCAGAAAACACCATCAGCCTTCCTGCCAGGCAGCTCGTAAAAGGCGAGTAGTTGTTACTTTACAAAATAAGAGTAAATGTAAAATATTTGACGTTATTAGAATATCAAAACAGACATTCTCAGAGGATAATAGATTCAATCTACGAAGGCTCGTTGTTAGAATATTCAAATCTTTATCTTAATATTCAATGTCGGCGTGAACGCTCCATGTAATAATACATAATACGTTTGCTTTGTAAAATAAAACAATTGCGGACCGTTCCGTTAGTCGTTTTTTATAGTAATGTAAAACTAACAAGCAAGCCGATTTGATCTTACCATGAAATTACAGAAGATGGAAAGGTGCGATGCCAATCTTTTGTTAAATATAAGGTCATGCAATTGACGACTTTCAATTTAAAAAAAGTATCTTAACGCCCATATCCCCGAAGAGGTAGGCAGAGACACAACCAGGCCCCCTTGACTAGCCGACGACACAAAGTCCCGCAATTTGATAGGTGGCAAGCCTATCGCCAATCGGGCACATATCAAATCCAGAGCAACTTTTTTTTATTAGAAAATTGGAGAAACTCAATTTTTTTTTCATTGCCCAACCCGGAATTTGAACCCGGGACCTCAGGCAGTCAAGTCCAACAACTGAACCACTAGACCACAGAGGCGATAGTTTCAATTTAAGTTTTCTAAATTCAAAAATCATATTTCCAAAAATCTTACGTAGTGCTAAGAGTGCCAGGATCTTTGTACAAAAGTATAAGGTATAAAAAATATCTAAAAACCTAGTCTTTCAACATTATCTTAGATTTTTCAAAATTCTAAAATTCAACAATTTTTTCGATTAAAAAAACAAGACAGCATTTGTCACCCTTAAAACAAGGTATGTTTCTTTATTTACAACAGATTTCGAAATATTGAAAAAAAATATATTAGAACAATGTTTTTTTTACAGAATTTTGTCAAACTTTAAACAAAATCCTTGAAGTGTATTGTAATGGCAAACATAAATTACGGACATATCAACATACAAATATATCTCGAGAGTAGCAAATAATATTTGATTAGATTTTACAAAACATCACTATAATTTTTCACCAGTACAAATAACCATGTTTTTCATAGTTAAGTTACATTTATTAAGTTTCATAGTGAAAATATGTTATATTTTAAAAACTGACTACATCTCGTTCAATTTTTTTATAAATCTACAGTACAGATGATTTATCTTTCAATTGACTGACTTACAGCTATATTAATAACCTATCCAAGACAAAAGATTGTGCTACTTAAGATCAGTTACCAGGCAATCACTTTTCCTCATTTCGCGTGGTCATCGCATCACGCCTGAACGAATGTACCAAATTCGCTAATTCTTTTTTTTGTTGTGTTGGTTTTTGTTAGGTATCTTTCGAGTTCAGCACTATCTGTAACCTGGGCAAAATTTTTCATTTCAGAAGAATGTCATAGAAAAAAAAAATCTTAGAAGACTAGAATATAGAAATTGTAGAAATTATAGAAGAATTGTAGAAATTATAGAAATTGTAGAAGAATACAGAAATTCTAGTCAAAACAAAGTTCTAGTTTTAACAAAAAAAAAAAACTATCAATATGGGAACCCTGTAAGTAATGGGTGATTACACATTTAATAAAAATATGGGTTTATTGAGAACCTCCTTTTTTACGTCGGTTGAAAATAGGTTTTGAAAACAGATTACAAAGATTTACAAAGATTGTCTGGCAGAGATCGCTCTGAAGTGATAAGACCGCCTTTGTGCATCTAAGTTAAATATTATAAACTAGCCGCCCGCACCTGCTTTGCACGGGTATAAAATAAACTTCCGTGTAAATAAAGTATACGTGCGTGAAAAACATATGTATATTTGTAAGAAAATATAAATAAAAACAATTAGGTGCAGTAAAACTGTAAAAAACGACTCTATTTCATTACGCATCATGAGTCGTTGTTGGTTAAAAAGAACCATCAAAATTGGTTTGTTATATAGGCTGAGCAACAAATATGCAAAAAAACATTATGTCAAATTTAAAATCTCCTTTTTAGAACTTACAAATAATTTCAGCTTTAAGCTCTTTTCTCAAAAGTTTTCCTAAGCTTTGACGTTAGAGCTACGTGGTAAAGTAAACGTAAAGGCATCACCGATGTAATACTAATTACTATCTATGAGTATGTTAGACCCATCTTCCTCTTCATTTAACGATTCCGAAGATAAATAAGTTAGAGGATGGGGCAATAAAAGCGTATATTAAGCTACAGTCTGATCAGTAGGAATCAAGTAAGTACATTATTTTCTTCAAAAATGCCTACGGGAAAATTATCACAAAAAATAACAAAAAACTGACTTCACTCTCAATATCACTCAATAATGATTTGTAAAAAAACAAAAACCACTTCCACATTTAAATCACGACCTACTTTACGAAAACAAGGAATTATTAAAATCCATTCACTGGCAAATTGCCGCGTAATAAACAAATAAACCGACGCGACGTATTGATAGCCTTTTTGGTCAAAAAAACACTATCACCATATCTCATCTTTCATTTTTTCCTTAAATTGTACCATGTAGTTCGTCTGGCTAACAGTTGAAAACTTCTTATTAACTTTTTCTTAAACATTTTAATAATTTATTTGCACACGATGTATAAATAAATGCGACAGGTAATTTATTAACAAAACATAAATGTGTGAAAGCTATTCCGTGTCTTAATTATAAAATATAGACCGTTGAGACATGAAAACTAAAAGTTACCGTCCTCCTTTTAGAATCTAGATATCGAAAAGATCAGCAGATGAAAATAGACTCGACAATGTGACGACGTTTAATTTATTCAGGTCAAATCTACTTACATATACCTATCCGTGTTTATTTTGTCCATGACAGATCTAGAACTCACTGCTATACTTGATAACAAGCCGAAGAGTGAAGAGAAAATCATTTTCTAAAAAAACCCATAGAAAAGTTTAAGATTTGGCGCGAATGTACCTAATTTAAACTGCAAAAAAACCGACTCAAATGATTTCATTAGATCAGTAGGGTTACTCTTAAAACTCGATTCAGACAATATTGGAAATTGAAATCGAGTATGTCACATTACACTCTCGAACAAAATACTGGCGAAATATTAACATTTGAATTTTAACAGATTTGTTGAATTAATTTGTAACTTGATGTTAATAATCCGCTACTACTGTGTTCAAAAGTACTTAAAATGACATTTACGATTCCAATTTCCAATTCGCAGGATACCGAGATACGAGAGTAATCCTACAGGTCGTGATTTGATAATTCTTTTTTTCAACTAACTAGCTGTTGCCCACGGCGTTGTGGTTAATGGTCCCACAGGAACATTTTCGGGATAAAAACTATGCTATGTGTTAATCCAAATTACCCTCTATGTGTGTGTGCCAAATTTCATGACAATCGGTTCTGCAATTTTTGTGTAAAGTAACAAACAAACATACAAACTTTCGTATTTATTGCAATATAAATACGATGGTTTTTAAGTTTAATCAAAAGTTTTAATAAGTTTACCCATGTTTTAAAAAATAAAAATAAAAGCGCAGTTATAAAAAATATAAATTTCAAATAACTCATAATTATTATTGTATTTGACTGACTTTGGTTTAAAAAAGCATCTTCATCTTTGTTGAAAGGTTTTTCAATTCAGCGCAGTAAAACTGTAATTAGGTGCCAAGCGATTTGATAATTCATTTTCCAAAAGATAGATTTCGAGAAGGTCCTGAACAAATTTGATTTAATTTTAGAGTTATACTTGTACCTACTTAATAACGACTAGTCGGAGCATGAAAAAAATTATAGGGAACAAGTATAATATAAATTTTATTCCCATTCGCGATGTCATTAGTTTTTAATAGAAAAGCTGCTTTTCCGCCAACATTTATTTTAAAATTTAAACTAACATTTGCGTCTAGCGTATCGTTCAGAGCACGGGAAACAGCCACTGTATCTGACATTAGAGACTTTTACTTGGAAAATGTAATTGCTGAACATTTTGCTACAAAATATTTTACTTTAAGAATTATACATTTTTTAGGGTTCCGTAGACGAATAACCTAACTCTGACCTTCCGAACTTAATATTCTGTCCTTTTTAGATTCGATATTACGCAGCCGAAAATCAGGCTTACATTAAACAAAATTAGTCATAAATCGTCATAGAAAGTCATGTCGGGTTCTTAAAGTAGTAGCCTCCTTACTCACGGCAAAGTGGAAATAAACCACTAATTTCTTTCTTAGTGTCTTTGGCTAGTCGTGGGTGCCTTGGTTGTGCTTCTGTCAACCTCTTTGGGGATATGGACGTGAAGATACTACTTTCTGGTATAATTGAGAAAAGTACTTAATTTTTGTGTAACTATATTTAGTTACTACTTAGTTATTGCAATTAATTTCGGTGTTTGTAGTTTAACTGCTCTTAAATACTTCACTTGTACACTTTACTTGAACAAAATTATACAAAATACCACCAAAATTAATTATTTTCACTAGAATCAGAAAAAGCTTCAGTCATGTGGATTTAAGTCGTACTTGTACTAAAATCGACAACGGTTTGGACTTGAAAACGGTACAAATTACAATATAAGTGGCGAATATAAATAGAGTAATTGAAATACATAAAAAAATCGTAACAAAAAAGATAAAAGTAAAAATAAAGATTCAAGATTAAAAAGCCTTCTTTATATGAATTTAACATTGGACATGAAAAATGGAATATCAAGGGAGATCTAATATTTATTAAACGATCTCGGCGTCCTTGCGGCAAATTGCGAACAGGGATAACCCGCCAGAAATCAGAATATTGATATAGTATCAACTGAAATATTTACCAAAATTGTTTTAGGACAGATTCTTTCCACGAACATTTGCCAGGCCGGACACAATCTTTGTTTGTGGGTTTCTTAGTTAAATAAATAACAAATGAATTATTTGGAAGAAATCGATTATTAGTGATAAAACCGCCATTTATATAAAAAATCTACTTGCTGTTGTAATAGTTGTAATACTTTTAATATCTTTTTGTTGTATAATAAAGAGTTTTTATGATTATTATTATTAAATATATTCTTGGACAAGTCACACAAATTGAATCCAACCCCAAAGTAAGCAAATTATATGCTTGTGTTACGGGTGTTAGTCAACAATTCTAATACATAGAAATACTTATTTATTTTTGCTTAAATTTTGTCTAATATTTATTTTTTTCTTTAGTTTTGTTACGTACATAGTTGTTGTGTTCTTGCCTTTAATTTTATTTTGTAATTATTCGATTTCCTGTCTTTCCTGGTTGTCTGGTAGAGATTGCTTTGAGCGATAAGACCGCCATTTGTACATTTTTGTTTTGTAATATTTTGTTCTGTATTTTATGTTTGTGTTTATATTGTACAATAAAGAATAAATAATAATAATAATACTTAAATATATACTAGAATTAATTTAATAAACACTCAGACCTGGAAACGCATACAGCTAAATGTTTATTACAAAAATGCCTGCCCCGGCGAGAATCGAACCTGAGCATCGAGGTTGGTCTCGACCGACGAGTCGGTCAAGGTCGTTTTAAAAAGTCAATTTATCAACTTATTTTAGCAAAATCCAAACGATTAGCCAACGCGCAAATTTTAATAATTTGCTAGCATTGTGCTAAAGAATAGGTACCTAAAAAGACATATCCAAATCCAAATTCAAAGTTACTTTAAATCGAGATTTGAAGTAATCCTATAAATAACACTATCTCTGTTCGTAGATTATTAAAATTGGTCCACTAATCTATCTTTTGCAGTACATAGATGAAATTGCTCTTCAAGGCTGGTAGATCAAAACCATGACGTCTGAAAAGTAAACGTCATTTATTCATCCTGTCGTACTTTGAGACGTTCGAATCTGTCGAATGATGTAGGAGAATGATGACAGATTAATGGCGGTAAATATACTATGAGCTTGTCTATATATATACGGTGTTGACAGGCAACATGTTCAAAAAAGTTCTTTCAGTCACCAAGATGACTATGGGCGATTATCATTACATTAATACGTGAAGAAAACCTTTGGACCCCTTTTTTCGAAAATTGCGTGGACGGAGAAGAATTTGGCACACTTATACTTTACTTACACATATACTTTAAATTTGTAAATCCTTTTTGAGTCTACAATAAGCTGCCCATTGATATTAGAGATCTACCTTTAAATAAGTTTAAAAAATGTATAAAAATAAAGTTATGTCAAAAAGGCTACGGTCTTGAGAGTATTTGGAAGATAAACATGCTTGGGGATAGAAATTTCAATCTCCCACTGCAATTTGTAATGTACGAGGGTGCATCCAAAAGTTCTAAGCCCGACCAAGAAAATGAAAGAAAAGTGGGTCTAAATTTATTTTTATTTTTCGACATAGTCTCCATCTAGCTCAACACTCTTCTTCCACCTGACCTGCAACTTGTTTATCCCCTCGAAAAAAAAAGATTCCGGAAGGTCGGCGAAATAGTCGTTTACTGCGACTCATCTTTGGTCGAAAATTTCGAGCCACCTAAGTGTTTTTTTTTTAAATTTGGAAATAAATGATAATCCGAGGGGGCTAAATCCGGCGAATAAGGTGGGTGGGGCAGCAATTCGTAGTCAGAATCATGGATTACAGACATTGTTTCAACCGAAGTGTGAACACGTGCATTGTCTTGATGAAACAAAACTTTCTTACGCAATATTCCCGGCCTTTTTTCTTTTATTTCTTCCCGGAGTCTTCGTAAAAGGTTACAATAATAACTAGAATTAATAGTTTGACCTTTCGGTCAATAATCTACAAAAATAATGGCCTTCGCATCCCAAAAAACAGAAGCCATGACTTTGTTAGTCGACAAAACGACCTTAGCCTTTTTCGGTGTAGGAGAGTCTGATCTTTTCTCACTGTTTGGATTGTTGCTTTGATTCAGGAGTATGGTGGTGAACGCAGCTTTCATCCATGGTAACAAATCTAGACAAAAAGTCTTTGGGATCAGTCTCAAAAAGTTCCAAACAGTCTCGCGAAATTGGGTATCGAACTCGTTTTTGTTCAGCTGAAAACAACCTCGGGCCCCAGCGAGCAGACACCTTATGGAACCCCAACTCTTCCGTTATTATGTGTTGCACCCGGCCATAACTAATGTTTGTTATCTCAGCTATCTTATCAATGGTCAAACGTCGGTCACCCAGTACGAGATCACAAGTTTTATCGTTGTTTTCTTTCGTGGTAGAGAATGTAGGCCTTCCACTCCTAGGATCATCTTTAATGCTCTCACGACCGCACTTAAACTCAGCTACCCACTTCTTAAAACTGGAATACGATGGAGCAGACTCCCCCAAAGTGCTCACCATATCTTGATGGATGTCCTTTGGTAATAGGCCTTTTTATTGAGGTACTTAATGACTGCACGGTGTTCAATTTTCTCCGTTATTGAAAATTGCGTCAGATTGCTTCAAACAAAAAATCACAGAAAATTTATATTGTGCAGTATCAGAATGAAACTGCGCACAATAAATCAATATGACACATACTAACAAATGACAGTAGATTTAAAAAGATGTAGGTTAGGCCACAAACTTTTGGATCGACCCTCGTAATTTAAAAATACAAATTACAGTCTGATTTTAACTTAAATAAAAGATACAACTTTTATTTAAGTTAAAATCAGACTGTAATTTGTATTTTTAATCTAGATTATATTTTAAATATTATTATTGAAAAAAGACAAGCCCGCTGAGTTTCTTTCGCCAGATCTTCTAAGTGTGAGGCCGCGATTCCGATCCGGTGGTAGTTTAAAAAAATGTCGAAGGGCACAAATACCACTTGTATGGTTCATGTGAATAAAGATTATCCTGATTCTGATTCTTATATGTAGGAGAAGTGTAGAACGTCAATATTTTTCAATAATAATGTTTATGAACTAATAAATCATAAAATAAAACATTACACATACTATCATACGTTTGTTACACACGAACAAATATATTGATAACTATAAAAGATTACAGATTGCGCACAAACAATATATACCTATATAAAGTTTGGAAACAAGGTAGTTGGTCTTAACAAATGAAGATGGCGTTCTTATAAAAAAGATAATTAATAGAACCTTAATAATCTTTGAACATTATATTTGAATAATTTATATTGAATAACTTATAATTAAAAGTATTATGGTCGATTTTTTTTCGCTGGACGACCACTAGTTATAAAAAACATCCCAATGTGTGACAAAATAGAGACCAAGCGTGGGGCTGCCCTGTACATTGTAGAGTCCCGCAAGTATTGTAGATTGTTATTACCGTCTTACTTATGTCTTCCGCAATAAAGTCAATGCTCGTAGTAGTCCTAATCTATTTTAAAAGAGTTGGTTGACTACTACAGTCACAGGGCTGAGATGCATTTATAACAGACATTGTCCCTGTACTTACTATGAATATTGATTTAAAATGGGTCCGTCCGTTTACGCGTTATGCGATGACCAAGGGAGAAAACGATAAATTTTTATATGTTAGAAGATACGTAAAAACTACAAGGGTTTTTCAATTAGAACTATGTGTTACATTTGTTAATTGTAAATGTTTTATATGATGTGTAATATTATATATTAAATTAATAATTTAAATTATTCAATGTTAAATTGTATGTATCAATAAATTAAAAAATCTCCCATATTTGAGGAAATATTATTCAACAGGAAATACTCTTTTTAAAAATTACTACCCCAGTATTTGTTGATAAACCACCTACCGCAAAATAGTTTTTTCCCATTTTATTTTTTCGAGTGTAGATACATATACAATAAAATTAAAAATTAATGTTGGTATTTGAATTTGAAAAAGCAGATACACAATATCTATGAGTAATAAATAAAAATATTAGAATAAATTGTCTAAAGGAATAAATAATTAAAACTGCTTAAATTATGAACAAAGTCAATTATAATCTTGCTTTTTTAAAATTTTTATTATAATTAATTGATGGTGAAATAGGCTAGAATAGGCTAGGCTTATAATAAAATTTTAATTAAAGACACATTTACAACCTATTTTCAAATAAATGAATATTGATTTCAAAGTTTCAACAAAGGCAAACGATGAAAAGTAAAAACATAAAATAGTTTTTTGTTAAATCATTTGCTAGCTTTATTTTTACCAATCAAATGTTTGATGAGCGGTGTATTGCAGTAGCCCATTGCATAATACCCAGTTTTTATAAAGAACTGCGACAAAACATGACCTTAGAATAGCATCTTATACAACAAAAAATGCAAAGAGCATACGATTTTTTTTACAAACAAAGCACAGAAGGTAAACAATCAGTAGTGTTACTCTTGAACCTCGATTTCAAACAAATTGTAAATTGGACTCGAATTTGTTATTTTAGGTACTCTTGGACACAATTCTATCGGCTTATTAACTTTTAGTTTCAAAGGAATTCAACGAATCCTATAAACTATTTCATGGTCTACTAGTAACTAAATGTTAATAATAGTATTGTAGAGAATCATAAATGACACAACCGATTCTGAATTCCAACTTTGCATGAATCGAGGTTCAAGAGTAGCCCTACAGATCTATCTCGTCTAAAATACGCGTCGCCAATTAATATCTAAGATATGAAAGGTGTGGTATGGTAATACGAAATGTGAGAAAAACATGAGACTGGACATTTTCTCTCACCCAAAGTTTTCACTTCGTTGGGGCGCAAACCAGTATCGAGCCATCAACACAAATACAAAGTCGCATTTTTACTGCTTTGTTTAAAAAATAAATACAGAAATTAAATTGAACCCAGACCTCAGAATAAAATTTATGTCATATTCCGCTAACTCAGATCCTTAAGTAAAATAATAATATTTAGAACAAGCAGCAATAAATAGGGGATACCGAAATATTATTAAAACAATAAATGTTTATCACTTTGTATATTTAGTGACCAGTTTGAGTTTAAAAATAATAAGAAGTTACGAATGGGCAGCAGAAAGTTGCCGGGTTATGACAAAATGTTTGAGAAACATTGCTGTAACAAATAAACTGGAACACAACAAATAGCAACAACCTTACTGGAGGAACCAAACCGGACACTTCTTGCATGATTGCTCTAGTGGAGTATAAAGAATCTAATTCACTCATTTATTCCACTAGCTAGTGGTGGGCTCATTACATGCTCTCAACAAAGAAACCACGTTATATCGGGAGATGACACATCGTTTGTAACAACCGATATAAAGTTAATAAAACTAAGCCACGATCAAAGGATAAACAGTCACTGGTAGTTATTTGCATCGCCATAAGCTGTATACAGTACTAGTATTTAAATTACGCGCTTCGGCTTTACACTTTTTACACTACATACTTTTATCTTTAAATTGGCCTAATCTAAATTTAAGCGATTTTTTTTATGATAATGGAAGGCAAACAAACAGACGGATTTTCTGACGGTAAGAAATTCACGCCGCCTAGAGGCGCCAAATAAATAAATAATAAATAAATAAATATTCCTGGACAAGTCACACAAATTAAATCTTACCCTAAAGTAAGCAAATTATATGCTTGTGTTATGGGTGTTAGTCAGCGATTCTAATACATAGAAATACATAAATAGATACCAGAACAAATTTAATAAACACCCAGACCCGGAAATGCAGACATCTAAATTTTTTTCACACAAATGTCTGCCCCCGTCGGGAATCAAACCCGAGCCTCGCGGTTGGTCGACGTAGTTAGGCGTGTACGCTAGCCACTCGACCAACGAGGCGGAGGCCAAAGGTGGTAATGGTGCGTTGCCAACCTGAGGCCAGGATATTAGGATTCGAGCAAAAGTAATTTTACCGGCTACCTTACCCTCCAAACCGGAACACGTCAACGGCAAGCAGTGGACGTTACGTTGGCAGTAATAGGTAAGGTGGTGGTACCAATCCGGGCGAGTCGCTGCGAATCTCTACAATTATGTGTTATAACAACTCTATATAGATATCTTTAAAATACATTCGGATTTCCGAAGCTTGACGAATACAGCCGAAGCGAATAAGTTAAATAGTACTACTGTACGTCTTTTATGAAACCATAGGAATAAAAGGACATTGTACTCGCTCTGTACACAATACCAATGAGCTGGATGTTTGTACCAGCATGCAGTTTTTTCTTGCAAAGGAGAAAAACAACTCCTTTCAACGTAGGTATTACGCGTATGACTACCGCGTATGACCGCGCAAGAATTTCTAACAAAAAAATACAATTACAGATTTTTTCAAGGTAACCTCTTGTACTTTTCCACTACACACTTTTTCAGATATTTATCATATAAAATAAATACAATTTTAGGGTTTCACATTTGAATTCTCCTTAGTATACATCGAATACTTATGTATAGTATGTAGAGTAAGCAAGGCAGATAGATATATTACTCAAAGTCATCTTCGCCGTGATGGTCCGGATCCTCTGTGTAGAATCTGCCTACTTAGCCTACTTAATGCGATATAAATCAGATAAAACACAAAAAAACATTGTTTTTTTATATCTGCCTTTTCGTATGTGCAACATTTTATTATTAGAAGATTGGAAAACCCAAATTTACTTTTTGTTGCCCGACCGGATTCGAACGCGGGATCTCATGCAGTCAAGTCCAACACCTGAACCGCTGGACCACAGAGCCGACTGAATGAAAAAAAAATCGTGTTTGACACTACGTCAACTTTCATAACGAGGACACACAGGAAAGTTCTTAAGAGTTATAAAATATCGGACATCTAAAGGCCTATGTAGTGTAAAATGCCATAAAGCTGCATTTCACGGAAGCCATTTCAGGGTGTGGTTAGATATAATTTTTTTAATGCTCGACATGGTAACATGAACGTCGGGTACCTGTAACCCGATCTATTGTGGAAACACCAGTCAAACGGAAACATACGAACGGCATATCCGGATGGTCGCTTTCTAAACATCTCTTCTGTTTATATCACATTTAACTTTATCAAAGAGTATCTCTTCTGTTGGATAAAATATTGATTTGTATTCATATCAGTGTTTAATTGGTGGTTGAATGTGATGAATTTCATGTTCATCTCCACGCAAAATGAGGGGTGCTTTTTTTTAAAAATAGCTAACATGTTGCTAACCGCGAGGTTTTTACAATTCCACCGGACTATCCCTAGGGGTGCTATAATTTTGGTATGTCTGTGGCATCGTACCGCCTAAACGAATGGACCAATTTCAATGCGGATTTTTTTGTTTGAAAGCTGACGTGTTCGAGGTGGTGGTTAGCTACATTACAGATACATTTTGTCGGAGTTTTATTAATGTTTTTTTATAATTTTAAGTGAATTATTCCACTAGTGTAATCAGACTAATCAGTCATAATTAGGCGACAGTGTTGTACCAAAAAAGATAGAGTCGGATCTTGGCGTAATAACGTTTGTAGGTTGTATTGGCAAGTCCATTGTCGTGTTCCGTGCTTGAGGGAAGGTTAACTAGCACACATAGCCTAAGCCCGTCCATAAAATAGCGACATAGCAGTAACATATTATGAGGTCTAATTTTCATTTTTTTCGACCACCCTATTTACATATCTTATGCTTCAAAATTTTGTCTGCTATTTTAGTCTTAAACCGGAATTCGAACATGGCGATGATCGACAGTAATCATAGACCAACCCTAATTGTTGCATAACTCAACTATACAACATCAATAAAAGTCACAATTATAGTGACTTAAAGCATGTAAAAGAAATGTTTCCGGTCTCATTCGCTGGTACGCCATAGTTTTCAGAGTCCAAAACAATAAGCAGAATACTATTATTTTGATTTTGACACCTAAAAACATCACTTCCGTTACCAAAGATACATAACATTCACGTGACGACTCGTTTCATTTGACGTGGACGTTGTGGTCGGTAATAAATTTTGTTAATAGCAAGGGTGAAACTCATAGATTATATATAAATTCAGATCGCATAGCTTTTACATTGTAGAACGGTCCAAGAGAGAGGGATTCTGGGAATGTTTCCTGGCTTGATTATTGGATTTGCCACTGTTTATGAGAGCATTGTAGTAACTCCAAACGAAAAAGGTTGTCATGGACCTCAAGAAAGTCAAAAAAGCACGTAAATCGTACAGTAAAATGACGGTTTATTACCCATTCATCCGGATGAACTTTAATAAATATTGAAATGCCTACGACATTTTCCCCCCTCATCCGAGAAGCAGATGGTATGCCCTATTCATACGCGTGTTTTAAAAATCATTATTAATATATAAACTGTTGGAGGGTTGGCAAATAAAAATAAAAGAAACATGTTTTAATTTTGTATAAAACATTTATTAATTCTTTGTTAAACTTTAAACATTATTATAACTAGGCTCACATGTAGGATCCATAATAAAATAATCCAAATCGTAGGCAGAACAACTAATCCGTTTTCGAGCAGGGGTCAAAGATTTAGAAAGAAAGTACAGTAGAGTGATTATAAGTGACAAAGAGATGTTTCCTGATCGCGAGCGAAAAGTTAACTAAGTATTTTGTCGATATATTTAAAAAAAAATAAAAATGGCTTTGCTTCACGTTTTTATGCCGACAAAAGGCAAAGTTAAAATGTTTTGTTCTTAGTCGGCACCAATTCTTTTTGTTTCAATATAAACAATTACATTTAGATAACAATATTTCCACAAATATTAGTTCTTTGATCATTTCGCAAACTGCAACCATCAATAGCTAATAGATTGGTGTTATATATCCCATCATAAAACTCTTTGTCATACTATATATTTATTCTTTACTATATTAAGTGACCAAAACGAACAATATTAAATGAATGGCGGCATATCTTAATGTAAAAACATTGTAAAAAGTTAATATATTATTCTCAGAAATAAACAAATCCCCTCATGCCCATATCCCTGAAAAGGTGGGCATATATGCACCTGTAGTGCAATTAGTCCACCCACGATTAGCCAAAGTATTTTAGTCCTATGGTGTTATGACAGGTGGCAAGTCCATCAACACATCCGGCACCTTCCAATAGAAAAACTGAGAAAACACATTTAGATCGAACTTCCCGACCCAGAATTCGAACACGGGACCTCTTGCATTTGCGGTGGCGCTAAACCACAGGCGATTCTGTTATTATCCTGATATAAAGCAATCTAACAGTTTTTTTTATTCTGCTATCTGTACTTTTTTCTTGTTATATTTATGGACAGTTTCATTCCGGATGAATAGGGCATATGTTTTCGGATGAATGGGTAATTATATAATTTTAATTCTGTTTTCGGATGAGTGGGGCATATCGGCACGGTTGAATGGGGAATTAAAATAATTCGGATGAAAAATGCGGATTAATGGGTCATAAATCAAAATGACATGATTTGAATTTTCCAAAAATGTACATCCAGCTACATAGACAAGATCAGCGTGGTAGAAGAATTAAAAAAGCGGTGTTTATATTAACATAATAATAACTAATTAAAGGTCAAAGGGGTTCTGATGTTACTGGCGCATGAGTAAAATAGAATCCTTATTTTTTTCAATACTGATAATCTTTCTAAGAATCACTTACAGGAGATATTATTCTTGATATAATTAAAATTAAGGAAATGAGTTAGAAGAAATACACATTTGTAAAAAATATATATTTTTACAGTCATGAATGCCAAAGCGACATGAAAGTTCGATGAAAATTTTAATCACAGTAAGCGCATTAACTATTAATTTTCCCCGTTTATATTTTTTTCCCCGTGTTGGTCCGGGCTCCTTTGCAGAATAGACCATCTGCCTTTTCTTGCCAGGCAGCTCGTAAAAGGCAAGCATAGGCTTATCATCACTAACACCGTGACATCTGACTAGGTGGTAGAGTTTCGCAGCGACTCGCCCGGATTGGTACCACCGCCTTACCTATTCCTGCCGCCATACCGTCATGACGTGTTCCGGTTCGGAGTGTAAGGTAGCCGGTAAACTTACTTTTGCTCGAGGCCTAACATCCTGACCTCAGGTTGGCAACGCATCATTACCATCTTTGGTGTCTCTAGGCGGCGTGAATTTCTTACCATCAGGAAATCCGTCTGCTTGTTTGCCTTCCTATAACATTAAAAAAATTTTTTTTCAGACAACTGCCAACTACTTGCTTACTCTACCACGGTCAACAATTAATAACAATCTCGCTTGCGCAGGGTATTGTTATGAAAAATCTTGATAACAAAGAAAAGGGCGACAGTTAAATACTAATCAAATAATATCAAACTGCGAAAACCTTTGTGTTGTAAGATAGACTAAAACTTTTTAGTCATCTAAACATTGATATTTCATGAACGTCGAAGAATAGGGATAGTCATTATCAGAGAAGTTTTATGAGTAGGTATATTTTTGTAAAGTATTGTTTAGATAAAAATTAAAATATACATATATCTTATCACAAAAAATAAAAAATTAAGCTCTAAAATTATATTTAAGAAAATTGATCATCACTTTAACACATAACGACTCTATAGTAATTTACTCTCTAAGGCCTCAGCTTTAACTCGTCTCGTGTAAGAGCCACATATGGCGTGACCATTATATCGATGTGGACAAAATGCATTATGAACTTTTTCAATCCGAAAAGTTTGCATATTACTGGCGACGGATATTAAAACTACTTTCACTTTAAATATATAACCTGCATGAGGTAACACATGCTGATAACAGGCTGCAATCATCGAAACCACCCATTCCAAAACTGCTGGATACATCCATTATTATTTCGTGTTGTATAAACATTTATTGAAAACCAGCTGTTTACCAGCGACTTCTTCAGTGTAGAAATATTAACATTTTCATACGACTTTTAATGTTTAATCACCATCCTTTAAGTGTTGATTCTTGTAAAAAAATGTAGCCTACGTTTGAACCCACGGCATTTAAATAAATAGATATAAAATTTCATCACAATCAATCTAGCGGTTTAGCCGTAAAATCGTAATAGACAGGCAAATGAAACTATGAATTAGTGACATGAAAATATGATATACTAGCTAACCCGGCGAACTTCGTTTCACCTGTTTAGTATGGGAAATAACAAAGTAATATTTTTCCATTTTCCCTGCAACTTTCCGGTTTTTCTCTTCATAAGAACCTTCTCCTAATAATAACTAACATAATAATAAAGGAATTAGCCAATTCGGTCCAGTCGTTCGGAAGTTATGCGCTTACACATTTAGCGATTCATTTTTATATTATAGATATCAGTTTTCGCACTTGTTCCATGATTATAATGTTGTTACGGTTTGGAATTGTAGTTTAATATTTAGTTTTTTTTACGTTTTCCTAAAACGGAACAAGACAAAGGCAAGCAGAGCTATAGTAGCAACAGAAACAAATAAAGTATAGGTATGGCAAAAGCCACGTCAATCTCAATTGCTGCAATAACGGCCAAAACCACGGATAAGCGTTAGTGATTTTATGTTTTTTTAGTTTACTAGCTGTTGCCCGCGTGATCACCACAGGAACATGGTTTAGGGATAAAAATTATCCTATGTGTAATCCAAGTTACCTTCTACGTGTGTACGAAATTTCATGTAACAGACAAACTTTCGCATTTATAATAATAGGATAGCGTAAGTTTTCCATTGAGAATGGTTATGTCACGACAATGTCACGGCTGTAAACGTGCTCGCAGTTCCGCATTTTTTTTTCCGAGCACGATTTTCGCGGAATACTTTGCTCACAATAATCTCTCTTGCATGAGTACAGTCTACCCTCCAAATTGAATCACGTACTCGTGATTGACCCTTGGAGAGCGTTTCGTCTGGATTGGAACCACAGTATTTATGTAACTAGTATTGTACCAACCAGATAATTATTCCGTCCAAGCTCTCACCGTCAGTCGTCACCATACAGCAAGAAGGTGGTTCTTTTTAGCCCAGGACAGAAAAAGAGGGATAAGTATGATTTGTCTGTGTGTGGCATCATAACTTTTAATTTCAGTAATATAAAACGAAGATGGAGAAACTGCTTTATAACATACTTAGGCAAAATATTGAAAGACATTCTAGACGGTTGTAAATACGCCTTCTAACAAAAATAGCCTTGGAGGAAATTCTGTTTTCATTTTTCAATTGCTTTTAAATTTGGATTAGATCTACGGTCGAGACGAATGAAAACTAATGTTTACAACCATCTAAAACCCCTATTATGATAGCACTATGTGTTTTTATTACATTTTATATGATGTTGGTCCCAGATTTTCTAAGAGTATATTGCTTAACCAAGCAGATATCTTCGCGCATACTTCGCCGAATTTGAATAATTATGGATTTTCGAAAACGCACCTACCTACTCCCGCTATTAAAATAATAAATGCCCGATTATTTCCACGAGTAGTTTTCATTGAGAGTTTCTTGTGTTAGTGCTTTGCTCTTTTGAGAATATTGGCAAATTGCTTTCTTATTTTTACCAAGCAGTTCATAAGTGGCGAGCATTAGCGTCAGATTATGAAAGTACCACTAACTAGTAACTGTGAAGTCTTTACCCAAACTTGCACTCGTTCGGATTGGTAACACCGCCTTAGCTATTCCTGTCGCCGTGACATCAGTGCTTGTCATTGACGTGTTCCGGTTTTGAGGATAAGGTAGCCACAGATAAACTTGCTTTTGCTCGAGGCTAAATTCCCGACCTCAGGTTGGCAACGCACCATTTTCACCTTTAGTGTTTTTAGGCGGCGTAAAATTCTTACCATCAGGAATCAAGGAGGTTTGCCTTCCAACTCATAAAAATAAAAAGAAATAAAAGTAAACTTCTCAGCAACAGAAAATAAGTCTGGTTATTTGACATCCTATATAAAAAAAAAAACAATATGGCGCCTTAGGTTGTCAACGCGCCATCAGCATCTTTGGTATCTACAAGCGACGTGTAATTGTCAACATCAGAAAATCAGAATGTTTAAATAACTTTTAATCCCATATAAAATACTCTAGACAAAAAACAGTCTACCAAATACACTCAAACTTTAATAAAGCTTTGTACGAGCTTTATTAAAACTGGAAAGCTTTAAGTATCCTTTGTTCGTATTTCTAGGAGCCTTGAGAATTTTTATGGTATATGAAAAACACGTAGACAATTTGTTTCGGCGTCTACCAAAGCTAAGCCCGCCCATCAAGAAGCAATGCCCTTTGAAATACGAGTAGCATGAAAGTTTTTGATTAACTGTGCCAGAAATATAAAATACAGAAATCTGAAGGACGAGCATGCGTTCGTAGACAAAGTCATTTTCTACCTTTTAAAAAAAGGGGTTTGTTTTGTTATTTCAAACGTTGATTTACAAATTTAGATATTTTTTTAATTTGAAATCATCAGTTTTTCGGCCAGTTCTATATTTTAATCAATCAATATCTACTTCTTGAGTTATATTTTAAAATGAGTAATTTGGTTTAAATTGGTTGACATAATATCGAAATTACTGGGACAACCACACAAGTATCTAAAAAAATATCAAATTATATTTAGCGACGCATAATAAGTTTTTAACCGACTTGAAAAAGAAGAATATAAAAAAAATATATTAGTAAATAAAAGCATCTTCACGCCAATATCTATATAGTAGGTAGAGGCACAACCATGGCACCAAGATTAGCCGAAGACACTAAGTCCCACGACGTGATAGGTTGCAAGCCTATCGTCAACCGGGCACATTTCTAATCCTTTTTTTTTATTAGAAAATTGGTAAAACTTACATATTTGTATACAAAACCTAATTACATTAGTCTGATTAATTTAATAAGATTAACACTTTGCAAAACTGATAGACGCAAATTGTGCTAACAAAGAAGTTATTGTGTTAATTATAAATTAAGTACTTTATAAATTCCCAAGATGGAGATGATTAGACCATATAGACATAGACCAGTGTCTATAGGCAATGATTATCTTTTGACATCAGAGGAAGCGTGTGCTTGTTTGTTGGCTTGTTGTATCGTTTTAATGTAATACTGTAATTAGTTTAAAAGTGTTAATCATAATAAAAGGTTAATCGGGAAGTATTATCATTAGCTAGAGGACGTCCACAGCTGGACAAAGGCCTCCTTCAAAGAGCGCCACAATCACGGTCACCATCGGAAAGTTTAATAAGTGATTATAAAAAAACTATAGAGAAGTCTACAAAAACAAAAGTTTATTAAGGAGTACATCTGGGTCACTACTGTCTTTGACCATCAGAAACACCATAGGCGTTTTTGGTGGTACATATATCCAAAAAGAGAGGACTATCTCATACGTCGATGCACAATACAAATATGATCAGTAGGGAAATCGATGAGGCCCCTAAGCGGTTTCCGCAGTGCCGTCTGTACTCTGTGTACATCAAGTGTGTGTATTTTGTCAACAAGACATAGTTTCCATGCTGGTTCATATTTGTACTGCGGTCGAGGGGTCATCGTAAACGTCTGATGCAGCAAATTGCTTAAGTACGTACCTGCAGATTGGGTTCGATTCCCTAGTCGTAAAAGCAAAAACTTTTTCTTCTTTAAGATATTATAATCTGCAAAAACTATTTGCTTTTTACGATATAATATACAACACCAGTTGACTAGTCACGGTTTTTTTATGATATTCGAAGGAAAACAACCAGACGGATTTCCTGATGGTAAGAAATTCACGTCGCCTAGAGACACCGAAGGTGGTAATGATACGTTTACAACCTGAGGTCGGGATGTTCGGCCTCAAGCAAAAGTAAGTTTATCGGCTACCTTGCCCTTCGAACGGCAAGCATTGGACGTTATGGCGGCAGGAATAAGTAAGGCGGTGGTACCAATCCGGGACCGGTGTACTTCCCGGATTTGGTGAGTGACAGGAGGAACTTCAGGGCGACAAGAGAGTTTGCGCATGCGTGGCATAAACGTAGAATATCCCTGGAGGACTAAAGGAAAGAAACGGCGAACAAGTGTCGTAAATGTATAGTCCGCCCCTTAAGGGGAGAGGTGACATGGGGACACAGGAATGGAGAGAAATAACTTGTAGAGAGTCAAGAAATGCACAAGGAAGAGAGCCTAAGAGCAGACCTTGTGCATCTCTCACGATTCGGCTCTTATAACCAAGATGGTTGGTAGAGCCATGGGTGGTGGTGGGTCGTACCAATCCGGGCGTGTCGCTGCGAAACTCTACCACCTTGTAGGATGTCACGGTGTTAGTGACGTTAAGCCTATGCTCGCCTTTTACGAGCTACCTGGCAGGAAGACAGATGGTCTACTCTACAAAGGAGCACGGACCAACACGGGGAAATTTTTAATTTTATATTATAATTTATATAGTATAATATGCAAGACCTATAGACTAATTACGGTTTTATCTGCTTTCAGGCAGCAACTTATCTAATCTTACTATTTCTAAATGTTAGTGCGTCCAAACAAAAACACTACTAGGATTACATATATATCACGAGAATGGTTCCGAGAACGAGTAACAAGCAGCCAGAATCGATTTTAAATGGAAAAAAGATCAATACGAGTACAACCCTATGCGGCAAGTTCAGTTTGCGGAGTGAGTCATATTGTCTTAATTCGTAAATACATTGTTAAACTTTTTGATCCAATTACCTACCTAAGCTTTAACATGTTCATGAGTCATTTGTAGCGAATTTGGATTGGAAAAAAGCTCTGAGAATTTGACACTCATTTATTTTAACGACTGGATAAAGCATTTGAATTGACATCCTAAAAGGATGGGATTCTCAATCCGGCTGTTTTTTTATTTGTACTTCGGATTTTTTTACTGGTGATTCAATATTAATGATTCTTTTTTATCTAAAGTAGACTCTTTTTTGCCAACATTTCTTGTCGACGAGACATCGACACTTGAATGGACACCAAGACACCAAGGACCAGGTCTTGTAATATCGGTATTTTTGGGAACCGGTAGCAACGGCCTTGGAGCAATAACGATTCCAAAGGCGTTTCCTGTTCTGTTAGTACCGGTACCAGATTTAGCAACCGTACTATTGATTTAAGGGTTTTATACCGGTACTGGTTCAATAATCCTTATACCAGAAAATATATTAGGCAATATTATTTCTTAAATCGGAGATATCTCTGTTCCTTCTTGAGAGATTTAAATAAAACCGACACCTTAAAACGAAAATTGGCAACGGCTCTCTTTATTTATCGGGTACCTTTATTAGGAACATGTATTTATCGGTATAAGTACAGGTATTTGCTAGGTATCGGTAACGGGACCGTATCGGTATATCAAGTACAGGTACTCACTATGGTAGCGGTATCCAGGTATAGAAACGGCAAGAACTACTAAATACCGATATAGAACTTGTACTTTTGGTATTAGTTCCAAGCCTTGCCCAGATTCAACTGTCGTACTCTTATATTGCGTTGGTTGTACAGTACTGTCGCTTCCCCGAGGAAGACTCGGTGTTGAGGGGTAACATACATAGAGTATGAGTTGGTTTATTTTATGAAGTGTTCCTTGACAAGGTTGGCGAAGGACGTAACAAGTTACATTGTTTCCCGAGCTCGGACTCTACTCGTAGCTTGAGCGCAGTGGAGGATGATGGAAACATTCATAGGGATCGTCACGTCCAATGTTACATGGAAGATTTCCCGCCATAAAATTGTTCACGGGTACCACGGAATTAGCGAAACGAGGGCTTATTCAAACCCGAACAATAAATTTCCAATTAAAAAAAATAAATATATGACCTTCTTACAACTAAAAAAATTTAAGTAAACTTCGTTCGTTTTTTAGAACCAAGCAAATTTCTCAAGTTAATGTCATCCAAGTAAAACGTTCCGTAATGGACGGAGGATATAGTTTTTGTCTAGACTAGTCACCTTGATGAAGGCACATAGACGTAGATCGTAAAATATAAAACACGTAGAGAAAGTCGCCACTTAGTCGGGACTACAAAATGAAAAAGAAACAATTTTACCGCAGTCAAAACTGCGAAAACCGACTTCAATTTCATTACCATTTCGTCGAGGCACTCGAAAATGTATGCATTATTAAGTATATGTACTCAGAACTGTGTATCTATAGAATATTACTACCCGCGTAAACGGTAAAGAAAGGATGCAAAAATGTCGCCAGAGGTATTGAATCCTCAGTAGCTCAAACGGTTCGAGTATTCGTGGGCTTAAGACAAAAGGGCACAGGTTCAAATCCTGTATGGGGCGACATTTTTTCTTTCTTTAAAATTTGTACAAAAATTTGAAAATATACAAGTTAAAAAACTTCGTTTTAACATCTGTGCTTTAAATATTGAATTCCTATTTTAAACTTGCTCGCTAGACGTAGATCGCACATAAAATCGCATTTAGGTTAGTACTAAATTTTATGATCGCTTTCTAAATACCGATAACTTAACCATATATTTACAAATAACGTGCATATTAAACTAAAAATATCTAAAAGAGGATATTTAATAAGGTCCCATTGAAATTGGAGTTTTTTCTAAGCAATGTTTAATACCTTTTTTTATAATAATGGAAGGCAAACAAGCAGACGGATTTCCTAATGGTAACAAAATCTCGCCACCTAGAGACACCAAAGGTGGTAATGGTGCGTTGCCAACCTGAGGCCACCTAGTAAGATATATCTACACACTATTGTGACTCAAAATACTGTAATTGTCAATATTACGCTATTTTTTTTATTCCCTATTAAACAAACTCTTTATAAAAAAAACACATACATAAATACATATCTTTAAGTCCTTAACGGGGTATGCACCGAATGCCAAGCACGATACCTGCAGACCTGCCTAGCTTCCTCACATTTATTACTTTTTTTTTATTTAAACACTAGCAGTTTCAAGCAGCTTGCTACATTTATCCACATTCCCATTGTATATCTGTTTTGTCAACCTTCCACCAATATTTTTTTCCACAAGACCAAAACACTGAAGCACATCCTATCTCTTTTTCACTCCCACTCTTTTCTTTTATCCTACTCTTTTTAAAATTACACTCGATCAGTAATTATTATTTACCTACTTAGCTCTCAAATTTACACTGATATTATTGAGTAAAATGGAAAAATATTAGAAATAATATATAAAAAATCAAAATGGTCAACTGGTAGAAATCTTTCTTTATGCATATATCTTCATGCCAAGTCCCTTACGGGGTAGGCAGAGAGTATAGTACCAATCTTCTTGGCGATAACCTCGAGTAATTATTGAATTGGAATACAATTCTAATTCAATAATACTACCCCAAATTGCATTTAGGAATAGCAGGCTTCTTATGGATTGTGGTCAGAGTAATGCTGAAATATTTTTTCCAGGTTTTTGTTGCGACTAACAGAATAAGAACGAATGGAGAGGAAAAATGCAAATAGACTTTTGGCCAAAAAAAATTCAGGAAGATAAAGCAAACCGCTATATTTTTGTAGTGAAAAGAAGTTTCCTTTTTGTTGCCCGACCCGGGAATCGATCCTGGAACCTTATGAAGTCAAGTCCAACACCTGGACCGTTAGGCAACAGAGGCGATTTAAAGTAAGATGTGGAAGCTATAGAGTCAAAAAGTATCTTCATTACCAACCCAGATAAAACATAGTACTGGCACAAGTGGACTTCCGAAACCATAAATTGCAGAGCTTTGGTTCTGCTCGTAAATATTTATAGCTGTGATTGAGTACTAAGATAACTCTCGCAAGTTATGTCGCACAAATTGATTCGCCAAATTTACGACCGTAGGGTTCCATGAAATATTGCAATTTGCGGAGAGCTTATAACTAGCTGTTTACCAGCGACTTCGTCAGCGTACAAAGCTACTTTGGGCAGCAACTTTGATTTTCAACATGATCTTCATACACATTTCTTTCTTACATACATACATACTTTCACGTAAAGTCCCTTACAGAGTATGCAGCGTATCATATGCCAAATGTCACGAATCATCACGTGATCCTTGATGACCTGCCAGGCTTCCTCCACATTCATTACCTACTCATACAAACACTCTGGTTTCGGAGTTTTCATACCACCCTCGGATAAAACCCAAACTATATATCTACCTCGTATAGAACTTTTTGTTTAGGTATTAATTTTTTGGAAAAAGTACTTTTAAACTCGGTCCTTAAACTATATGCATTACGCATTTTATCATAATCTGTCCAGAGGTTTAGCCTTAAAAGCGTCACAGACAGAGAGACTTTTGCCTTTATAGCATCAGTATGAAAGAATGGATTTTGTTAGTAGTTAACCAAGTCACATGCATAGTTTAAACTACAGGAATGTTGTGTCTGTTGGAAGGTGAACCAGCAAATGATTTTCCTGGTGGTAAGACACCAAAAGTATCAACGTTGCGTTGGCTACCTAAGGCTGCGATCTAAAGGTTCTCTAAGTTCACTGGCTATCCTACCTTATTAATCGAGTGGAAATTTTGGCCGCACACATATTTTACATTTACATATATGTATTACTTATTACATAATTTTATATAATTGCATATTTAATAATCGTCATTATTTAATAAAGTTAAATGATTTGTCCAATCGACTGCTTGATATTGAATCAGACATAATCTATACTAATAATAATGAGGAAATATTTGATTGTTTGTATTGAATAGACTCCAAAACTACTGAGCCGATTTAAAAAAATCTTTCACCATAAGTAACCGGCATTATCCCTGATAAACAACGCGTACGTTATTTCTATGAAAAAATAAAATATCGCCACCCGTGCTAAACCGGGACATGCTGCTCGGAAGTATATAATTTGCTTATTTACTAATTGTCTAATTGTGATGTTCTCGAAACGATTTGTAAGAAAAAAAAAAAGGCGATCGTCTGCTTGCTGTCGTTTCATAGAAAATATAACATAAAAATATAATCAGACAAAGTCACGTCCATTTAAAATTCCGGGTTCATCTCAAATAAGGAAGGTCAATGTCCGAAATATTAAAATGGAAAATTGCTTCCTCACACTTACTCAAAACCTACGCCAATTATGCGACTCGATACCAGTAATAGGAGTTATTCAAGGCGAAACTATTTGTATAAAAATCTTTAAAAATACTTATGACAAAGGTTTTTAACCTAGAATGTAAATAACAATAACACGTAAAACACAAAAAAGCATGAACAAAAATGTAAGCACAGTGACCCACATGCAAACACTGCTTTAAAAAAACCAATTAAACCTAAATTAGATGACAAATTAGTGTGTCTATGGTATGTTTTGTGTTTGTTTAATTTGCTGTAGGTTACGTCAAACGAAGCAAAGCAATCTGAGCCTCTGGTATGAACATCTAGCAGCGTTGGATAAGTTATGTTGAATTCTGACTAACAATATTATGTCTGACAATTTTGGTCTGTGTACTAGGGTGTCACATATTAATTAAGGTATTCTAAACTTATATCTTCATACATTTCTGTGGTTGTTAGTAAGATTAAGCTTTGCATTATAACATTGTCAATGATATCGATGAGGAAGACCTCTTTCTACCCAGTAATCAGATTGCAGCAAACAACAACTACAAGATTTGGTATCGGAGGAGACAGCTCTTGTTACAAATGTTGTAGGACCTTTCCAATATTATGCATTCTCGACTTTCAAGCTGAACACTCTACTAGGCTTCCAAATCAAGAGACAAGTAAAAGGCAAATGGTTAGCAGCACTTTAACCATTCAAATAAAAGACAATCAAATAACTATTCAACATAATTATCCAATGTTGTTAGATATTCATTTTAGAGAATCGGGTATTCTACCTTCATTTGTAGGCTTCGTTTGACCACTGTTACTTTCATGTGCTAGTAGCGTTGTCTTGGACTTCTCTAATACCCTTCTCGCCTTATAGGGTGATTCCGTAGGCTTTTTATCACTCCGTTCAGGCTCACTCTCAACACCCAACTTACTGAGTGCGACTAGGTTGGCTACATTGGGGACAACATGTACTTAAATTAAACTTTTTATACATTTCAACTGTGGCCACTAAAAGAATATTTTTTGTTTTATTTAACATGATATGTGTATACATATTTTATGAACAAAATGCAAAGGGCCTATAGGGCATAGGTACTGGTTTACTGGTACTGGTATTTGTGTAATCTACCACTAAGTTTTTATTTTTTTTAATAAATAACATTAAATATTATAATGTTTTAATTCTCTTGAAATATTTACACCTAATATGGAGACAGCTGATTTGCAAATGTAGGTATTCATAAGTAAAGGGTCTCTTACTTGCATTAGAAAATGGTAGATGCACAATTTACAGACAATTTGAATAAATTACGTTTTGTTAATTTTTTTAGGTTCTGAAAGAATATGCGACATAAATTTGCTAACAGATATTGCAGAAATTGGTATTTTTTTTATGATATTAGAAGGCAAACAAGCAGACGGATTTCCTGATGGTGAGAAATTCACGCCACTTAGAGACACTTTCACCTTTGGGTGAAAATGGTGCGTTGCCAACATTAGGCCTGGATGTTAGGCCTCGAGCAAAAACAAGTTTACCGGCTACCCTCAGTTTTTTCAACAAGTTTACCCTCAGAACCGGAACACGTCAATGGCAAGCGCTGACATTATGGCAGCAGAAATAGGTAAGGCAGTGGTACCAATCCGGGCGAGTCATTGCGAGACTCTACCACCTAATCAGATGTCACGGTGTTAGTGACGGTAAGCCTTTTCTGGCCTTTTACGAGGTGACTGGCACAGGAAGGCAGATGGTATATTCTACAAAGAAGCCCTGGCCAACACAGGGAAAGGGATGAATTTCTATTTTGAGACTGAAATTTCTTAACAAATCTACAGGATAAGAAATAGAGTTGTTTCTCAACACAATCACCCAGTAAGGTAATTTACTTGAAGATCTCCATGTAATATCTGTAACCGACAAGTCACATACAAATTCTTTTAGTGCCCACAATATAGGTAGATGTTGAATGTGTATTTTGATACTTAACAAATTATACAAAGCTATCATGCCAATCAGCCAAATTTAAACAACATAAAAAGGCTTGTAACAAAAAACAGTTCCAAATATAAGCTTTAAGTCCATCAAAGTTAAAGAGAAAACCAAGTCATTTTCTCTTACAGAGCTCACATATTGCAACACTGAATATGTCTGTTTCTCTCCATAAAATTAGATATTGATGGTGATTCTGCTGCACACAAAATAAAACTTATTTTAGATGCATGCTATGTTTTTTAAATGAAACAAAAGATATGTTATATTTTAGACATGTCAGATTAGTCAGGATATGTCAAATTGTGATATTTATAATCAACATTTTCTGATTGTAGATTAAACGTCAGTGAAATTTTCATGTACAGACTAATCTGATGGAGTTTTGGCGCCATTATTGAATTTCGTGTTTATATTGAGTGAAATTGGTTAATTTAGGTGGGAATGAGATTAATTTTGTTCAGTGAAAGTGTACAAATAAAATAATCATGAAGAAAATAGTGTATTGTCTATTTCCTTGCTGCCGTCAAATCTTACTAGATGAGCTTGAGTAACAAAGCCACCGCCTTACTCAAGACCCTGACATGACTTTGTACATAGTGACTAATGACTGTATTGTGTATAAGAATTAACTAACTTGACATTGGCAAAGTAGTCATGAGAAATGACTGAAAGCCAAACCAAAAGAAGAAGTAGACTAATTGATAGCACAAAAAGTGATTTGTCTCTTTCTGTTACTTTTGTTGAAAGAAGATAACAATAACTTTAAATAAATTAAGTGAGTGCAGAACAAAATTACCACCATTAAATAACTAAACATATACAATTTGTCACATGTTATTCTGTCATAACTAATGGGAAAGAGATAAACAGAATTGCAGTAAGAGTAGCAAATATATTAGCTTCGAAACATGTTAGATTCATTGTATATTTTTGAAATACATATACAATATATACTACAGTAATGTAACTCAGAATGACTCAGATTTTTTCTTTATTGCAGGTGGAAAATGTGTATAGTTTAAAGTTCGAAAGAACTTACCCAGAAAGTGAAGACGATCTTTAGCCATGCCCAAGTTGGTTTTCATTTTGTCATGTAGTCTTTGAGCTCTTTGCCATGCATCTCCTCGTCCTCCCCAGCAATCTACTGCTATACCTCTCTCTAGTTCATAAATACCTTTCTTGTAAAGGTCAATTGCTAACTCCTTTTGACCTGAAAAAAAATTAGAAACATTCAGTCTGATAAAAAAAGATGAAAAATCTGTGGATTCAGCCATTTAGCCAACAGTCAACTCGATATATTAATAGTATTAATCAAAATAGCCCATAAAATATATTGAAGCAAATAAAAACTAAACAAAGTTGAGACTTACATAAAGAGGAGTTTTTAAAGATAGAACTCAGTGAAAAGTAGAAATTAGGGAAAAATGATAGTTGGGGTTTTTGGGGTCATATTTCCTTGATATTCACTATCAAGCGACACTTGGTCCCTATCTCGTCATCATCTTCATTAGCATCAATCTCGGTTGGTCATTCTACTAGACTTATTAGGCTGAGTGCATACCCTACCTTATCCTATCCAATTAGAGTACCAGAAACTCAGAACCTAGTACTATTAAGAATTAATTAAAAATATATTCCTTAACTTAGCATAACAAATTTATAAATAAAAGCATATTTTTTGAATAGTTTCTATACTTCTTATTGTCGGTTGTTGGTGGAATTTCATTCTTGATAAAATTTATTTAGAAACACTTGTACTTTCCACAACATATTTTATAATTTTTTATTTTCATGGTTTAGCCGACCGGTTTTGCTATACAAGCATCGTCAGAGCTATACATCATATAGTTGTTATAGCTTCATCAGGGCTATATATCATATAGTTGTTATATAGCCCTGATGACGCTTGTATAGCAAAACCGGTTGGCTAAACCATAAATATAAAAAATAATAAAATATATTGTGGAAAGTACAAGTGTTTCTACATAAATTGTTTCATATTTTTAAGCCGGAAGAGCTGAAGCAAAGCTATTTAATTAAAAATAAAAATCTGGTGACTCTTAGTACCTTCATTTTCCTCGTCAATTTTCAGTGCCTTCGAGATATACTCAAACGCTTTTCGATGATGATGTTTCTGCTTGGCCAGCAAAGGGTCCCCTGGCCCAACATTATTTACGTTAGTCATTTCTTCACTGTGTGCTATTTCAGTGGACACAATTCCGTCTTTAACGACAACCTCTAAATTACATTCGCCGTTTTTACGAGGCCTATGAATAAAATGATGCGACGCCGAATACAAGTACTTAAAAACTATAAACAACTGGTATAAAATTGATCTTAATAAATTAAACAGAATGATGATAGGGAACGAAACCACATAAAGATTCCTTTTGTGGACAGAAGGTTGCGAATCATTTCGCAACGCTGAAGTCTTCGTTAGGTCTGCATCTGTCTTCTTGGATTTACGGTTCGGCGACCTAGCAGTTTTACGCGGTATGCGACCACCATTGAAATCATCACCCGAAACCATTAAGGACAATGAGTAACGACTTATTTCACACTAAACAGCCATGCACTTTAAAACAAAGACACGCGCGTTTTAATCTACTTAAAAATTCTACAAACAGCAACAATGCACCGCGGCGAGCAGGTAGACATTGACAAATTTTGACAGTGCTGAGTCAGTGTTCCCAACTCTCAGATTTTTTTCTCCCTAATGCTGAAATAGAAAACCCCTAAAACTCTCGTAATCTCTTGGACATTCCTCTAGAAAATATTATAATTGTTTAATATAATCATTAATAAAAAAATAAATAATTACTTGATAAAGATACATAATTTAATAAATAATCAATAAGTAAACAAATATTTTTAAATAATGAATGGTTGTTACTACAATAATTAACCAATAAACTATACCATAATTTTACATTAACTAATAAACACATTTTTTAGTAACGAGCATTCATACCAGATGTAATTAAACCTCTGCGTTAAAAATAAATAAGATTATTGGCTTTATTGGTTCAATCAACTCCTTGTATATTTTTTCTAATAAATACAAAAAAATACTCTGTCACCTCTGTGGTCCACCGGTCTGAGGTAAGATTCGATTATCTCAATATGTGTATATGTGTTCAATTTCAAAAATAAAAGCAACGTTGCCCGGGACTAAACATTTGCCCGGAACGAAAGATCCCACAGACGCGTTAAAGACCGCAAGCAATAAGCTCTCTTATTAATAAGCTCTCTGAGAGCTCTTTTGTTGTAAAGTAAACGTTTGGAATGCATTATAACTGGTTCTACGAAAGTGTAGTAGGTGATAAGAAATGTCTTCAGAATTATAAGGTACTAAGCATCAATGCACATTACGTGCACACACAAATCTTTTAATTTTGACGCAATGCTCGATGGTGAAACTCAACGGAAGATACTAAGTCCTCCAATGTCTCAATTTTGACTTTGTCAAAGAGCGTTCTTTAATTCATTATTACTTTCAGGTCATGGAAAACTCGGGTGTGCAGAGCAACTCGGTAGTAGCAGCATTGTCCTAGACATCATGTTACATTTTTATGTATTGCATTATTGAAATGTCTTTTACAGATAATAAATAAAATTTGAATAAAACCTTTACATACATACATAAATATCTTCACGCCAAGTCCCTTACGGGGTAGGCAGAGAGTATCGAGTGCCAGACCTCACGATCCTGACAAACCTGTCTTGCTTCCTTCACATTCATTACCCTTTTCATACAAACACTCCGGTTTCGGAGACTCTTGACACCACCCTCGGATAATATCCGATTGATCTGATCGTGAAATGTCAGCCTTGGTCTCCCCGGGTGGTGAATAAAACCTTTGCTATTTTATTATAAAAATCACATCGAAATTATTAATAACGTGGAATAGCCTGCCTGCTTCTTTCATTTTAATACTAGGCTGTATAGATAACTGCTCAGCTTCTTCAGCTTACTTGCAGTAAAAAAAAGAAATACAAATGTTAGATGTCGCGTTCAATTCTAGCATACGGTTCAACACCAATGTTGCTTAGATGGCGGTCTGACCGTGTAGTTCTCTTACTAGTCTTAGTCTGTGGTTATAGTTAAAAATTGCAGAAAAGGTTGTGATTTATCAAAATGCAAACATTTTACTCTTAGACTGAATTTATTGTAATAAATTTTATCCATCGTGATTAAAGAAGTAAATAGTATTTTTTTTTCAGTTATTAGTAATATTTTAATCAAAATAATATAAAATTCCAAATATTATGTGAGACGCGTTTTTAAATAAGTCAAGTTATTGTTATAATTAAACATCACACAACATGAAGTGATTCATCAACATAAGTATCATCAACATACTTAATAATAATACTAAAGTAAATACTTCAACGTTTGAATAAACCATAATATGCTACAATGTAATATCTTAAAAAACGGACTTTTTAACAACAGTTCATTTTTTTCTAAATATACCTTGTTGATATCATTACTATAATTATGAAATGCCAAGGTCTTAACATTGATCGTGCTAATATATTTCAAAATGTTTGGTAGATACGTGACACACAGAGAGAGAATAATATAGTGTCAAGTATCAGCGATTGATGTGTGTCAGACAAGATTCCTTATTTCCTGATAAAACCTCACAAACTGGCAATACTAACTAAAAGTGCTGTCAATACTTGCATAGCATGTCGTGTGTACTTGGTTGACAACTCAACAGAGAACTATCTTTATTAAGTAGGGATGTACCTTTCATGAAAAATACTAATCCATGAACAATTGATTCATGTCAGTACAATAATTATTAGTTTTGTAAGTATGTCCAATTATTAAAATACAAAAATATAGTAGTTTTAAAATATAGTGAATAATAATGTATGTAAGTAATAATAGTTATGAAATCATGATGTACAATATTTAGAATTCTTATAGTGTTCTCTCTCATTTGTACCCCATTTAAAGCAAGTGCTTTCAAGACACCATTTGTACTCAGCTTCCTACACGTAATGACTACTCTCCTTGGTGACCCTTATAATGTTTGTTTTATCAATTACCTTGGATTAAACGCCATTACATAGCTGCAGCACAATGATATTTTCTCAACCTGTAATAATTACTTAAAAAATGTTAATCTACACCGAATTATTATGATCGAAAAATTTTAAGACGTTCTCTAAGATGACAATTTGTTGTCTAATAATATACACATTGATTAATTAGAAATTCCTGTAAATAATATCCGAGTGATCTGATCGTGGAATGTCAACCTTGGTCTCCCCGGATACCTACATCCATCCACATTCGCATTGTATTTCTGCTTTGTCAATCTTTTATCTGACATTCTTTCTACATGCCCAAACCCGCGGAGCATGTCCTTTCACATTTTAACACCAAAACTTTCTTTCTATCCCACCCTTTTTCAGATCTCACTTTTACGAATGCGATCAACGAGCGTTTCATCTCATCATCCTCTCATTTCCATCGCATTTATCCTTTACTCATGCTTTTTCTGACATACCCAGCTCTCGCTTCCATACTGTAACGTTGGGATAAGCACAGAATTATGCAAAGCGAGTCTTTTTGACTCATAACCTCGCTTTGAAATAGCTTACCCAACGCTCAATTCACACTATTCCCTGAACACACTCTCCTCTCTACATCCACAGTGTACCTTCCATCCATGCTTTAAGCGCAACCAAAATATACAATTTCATTCACTTGCTCCAACATACATTATCAACTAAAACTCTCCGTTCTGGCTTCGTCTCTTTCAGACACCATAACTTTGGTTTTCGTCGCATTCAAATGTAAGCACCTTTCTTTACAATCACCTTTCATAACTTTGACCAGTGTTTGCAGCTCAGATGGTATAGAGCACAAAAGTACAGCATCATCTGCATAAAGCAGGCAGTTCACCACTTCATCACACATACGCATTCCCACATTCAATGACCTTAATCTTTGTAACAAAAAAGATGTCCATCTGGTTCACATCCAAATATTTCCAAGAAAAATATGCTTCTGAAATATTTGTAAGTATAATGATCAATACAGAGAACATTACATTGTGTTTGTCTTGATAAAAACACATAAAGTGGCCTCGTTTATTTTCGACAAAAAATCAACCGCAAATGTACAGCTGATGAATTAATAAATAAGTAAGTCTATAAACTCTCTGTAAATGTATTACGTATGTCCTACATACAATTTTAAGATGGCATCAAACAAGCTTAACACATTTTTTGTAACTTTAATGTTTGTCGCTAAAGGATCCATGCCGTTTTTTTTATTTCCTTAATTTATTTTCTTCAACTTAATTTTATTTATCAGTTCATTTATTATTTACAATATACTTAAGCAAAAACATACACTACCCATTTTTGGCTGCATCTGGAAACAGACTAGGTTAAAATCAGCTCCAATTAAAAAAAAAGTATCTTCATCCCATATCTCCGAAATGGTAGGCAGAGGCACAACCAGGGCCCCCACGACTAGCCGAAGACACTAAGTCCCACAATGTGATAGGTGGCAAGCCTATCGACTAGTCAAAGTATTTGATTATTTATTTAAATGTTTCTTATCGATTGGTTACTATATCGACATAGTTTTTTTAAGGTGATTCGTTTTTCATACTAAATGTATTTCACTTTCTTAAATGTCCTATGTTAATTTTAAACTCATTATGACTTA
>NJDD01002447.1:72063-91494 GCA_002245505.1 Calephelis nemesis
GAATTCCAAATGAATGATTTAATTTCGCATCTCTATTCACTAGTCAAAAGTCAAAATTGAAAAACTAATGTCAGCTGGCAGATGTTGTCATTTGTCAAATGTGATTTGAAAAATAGTACCTATTAATTAAATAAAAAATAAATCGAAAAAGTGGAAGTTCTGCATTTGTTAAAGACTATTCAACAACAAAAAATCTGTGTAGGTGTGCCAAGCTACGTTTTTATGTTAATATAAAAATATACATTGATTTAAGTAAGATTGAGGTTATGGTTAAATTTTAAAACTACAAAAATAATTAAGTATTAAATAAAACATTACTTCCATAGTGTTGTTAATTTGACTAATAAAATTTTAATTTAATACCAGACCAGGATACTCTATTGATTTTACTCCATCAGACGAGTACTCTTTAGTCATAGATGTGTTGACCAGTGCTTCGGAATAGTATAGGATACAACTCAGAAAGTTCAAATGTCAGTTCCACCATGGCATTATAAAATACATTAATTATTTATTACCAAATTAGTAATTCGTTTGTAAGCAAATTACTTGGTATTTTTAGGTTGTGTGTAACAAGTGTTTTATAATTTCCAAATAGAAAAAAGTAATTATGCAGATATTTATTTAGTAAATTTTTGATGGTGAGACCCTAGTCCAAAATCGATTTAGATACCTCAAGGCAGAAGGCTTTACTACTTCCCAAATTGCAGGAAAAAAAAAATTTGTATATGTACTTTTTCTAAAATATATTATAATACAGTTGAGCCTCTTAGCCTCAACTATATTTCATGTTAGGTTAAATTGTAAGTTTGTTAGTTAAATATGTTATATATTTACTTATTTATTTGAAAATGAAAATACAAAAAAATATTTTTTTAATCGCCTCTTTGGTCTAGCAGTACAGGTGTTTTACTTGACTGCGTGAGGTCCCGGATTCGATTCTCGGGTCGGGCAAAAAAAAGAAAATTTGGTTTCGATAATGTGCCTGGTTGCCGATAGGCTTGCCACCTATCATAGTGTGAGGCCTGGTGTCTTCGGCTAGTCGTGGCTTCGTGGGTGCCCTGGTTGCGCCTCTGCCTAACTCTTGGGGGATATGGGCGTGAAGATACTTGTTTTTGTTTTTTACAGAAATATAAAATATGGCTGAAGAAAAATTAAATGATCTATCAATAAATGAAGATGATGATGTGGTTGACCCATGGAATGTAGCAGGAAAGTCACAAACAGGGATTGATTATGACAAATTAATCAGTAAGTTATTCTTTTCCTTCTTTTATAAATATGGCTTTCAATCGTTTTTTATGAAAAAAGTAGGTAAGTTAATAAATAACAGCCATCGACATTGAAAACCCAAAATACATAGCCTTTAGCAAAAGCGACACTCAAAAGAGTTGCTAATTAATAATTAAAATATACATACTACATACATAGCTAAAATTATAAAAAAATATATGTTTTTGCATATCCAACTTTTAGCTTGCCTTAAATATTAAATGTCTTATTAAAATTATCTAAATTACATAGACTAGTCCAATTTACCTTCTTTCACAATATTAAGGAAAGATTAATATTGTTCATGTTCGTTAACCTTTAAATAAAATTGATTGGCCTCCTGCATGCCTAAATAAATAAGTTATTTTCCAGAAAGATTTGGCAGTCAGAAAATAGATGATGCACTCATAGAAAAATTTGAAAAAGTAACAGGCAAGAAAGGTAAGTCTTTGTTAGAATTTTTTTAAGTCAGTTTGTATGGCATACAAGTAGTGAATGTTAAAACATCTATATTCAGACACCTGTTTAGCTAAACACTCTCTAAAATAGACATCCAGCCAATAACATGCTCCATGCGATAGACCTGAGAATTCAATTTTAGATAGTTCAATGTGTGTGTAATTTTTTTTGTAGTACTTAGAGGGAACATGTTCACCTCCAGATAATTAGTTGAATTATTATGTTAAGAGTATGTCTGCTTATAATATTAATTTGACATCCTGTTACTATTAAGGCCATGTCTCTGTTCCCAGGAAAACAGTTTTGCTACTATTAACATGTTAATGTGCTTCCAAACTTGTTTACCTAGAAATACAAATGTCTGTTATGATTTCACCTCTAAACTGCTTATATGGTATTTATGGAATAAGGCATGTAGATTTGGAGGCATAGGGTCCTTTATAACCCTCTCTTTATCAGTGAGCAAGAGGGCAAAAAACTTCAAAATTCCAGTGACGCTTAGGTCTTCAGATGATGTACAATTCTTAATTCTGTTTTTTTTGGAAATGGTTATATGTTGCTAACCGCGCAGTTTTTTCAACTTCATCAGACTATTCTTAATTCTAAAGTTAATGCTTAATGGTATTCTCAAATTTATTAAGCTGTAATATTTTTAGCCCACCATTTTCTCCGGCGAGGTATATTCTTTTCTCACAGAGATATGCATAGTATATTATCATTGTATGAATCCGGGAAGAAATTTTACCTATATACAGGCAGAGGGCCATCGTCTGAGAGTATGCACATAGGACATATGATACCTTTTATGTTTACCAAGTAAGTTGAATTTTTAAAGTATTATAAGAAATAGGAATTGGTAACAGCTTTGTCTGTGTTTTTTTTATAGAAGAAGAGGCAAATGAGCAATTGGGTCACCTGATGGAAAATGATCACCTCCGTCCACAGACATCCGCAACACCAGGAGTATAACAGATGTGTTGCCGACCTTTAAGGAATAAGTGCGCTCTTTTCTTGAAGGTTCCTAAGTCATAATCGTTTGGGAATACCACCCTCGGTAACTGATTCCACAAAGGTGTTATACGTGGTAAAAAATGTCTTTGGAATCGCACAGTTGAAGATCGCCACGCATCAAGATGATGGGCATAATACCTTAAGCTCTGATGCGTTGTCTGAAGGTGAAAATAAGCGGCTGGAATTAAACCAAACAACTCCTCAGAGCAAAATTTATTTATTATTATTTATGTACCAAAAAAAAAATTAATAAAATTTGTTTACTGCTGAAGAGCTTTTTTCTGCTATGAGCAGATACAGCAAAGTTATTTTATATAATATAGTGAGTATTTTTTTATGATAATGGAAGGCAAACAAGCAAGCGGGTTTCCTGATGGTAAAAAATTAGAGTACTATAGTGTTTAATATGACGAAATTGATATGTATTATGGTTTTATTTTAATTATTGTAATTTGTTTAATATAATAGCTACTTTTGCTATTACATACTCTGCATCCTTTTTTCTGTTCCCTTGAGGCATATTAATTAATTATTTTTGATATATTTTGATATATTTTAGGTGGTTGCAGGAGACATTTAATGTTCCTTTAATAATCCAATTGACTGATGATGAGAAGGCCATGTGGAGAGATATCAAAGTGGAAGATGCGCGGCAAATGGCTTTCAATAATGCCAAAGATATTATAGCAGTTGGATTTGATACGTCTAACACTTTTATATTTAATGACTTGGATTTTATTGGGTTTGTATTATGTTCTATGTCGCTAACAGTATCAGTAGCATGAAGTTTTGCATGGTTTAAAATAGGCGAGTCGAAACTGCGTTAATGCGAGTAAATGAAAATTAAAATAAAAGTTATAAAAATTATTATAAGTTGTTCTTTTTTGTATGTACTCGTAATCGTAAATCAGAAATATGTATAAAATTCGAGTGAGATAATAATCATTCATCCAATATTTTCCGGATTTGTTTGTCTTTCAATGAACATTGTGAAGACTTTATGCTTGGGCTAGGCACATTTGATTTTCGCATTACCTTAATAAAAGTATATTTTATTTATCTCTTTTATACTCATAGCTGGGCTTGCTGCTTTACTAGAATGCCTAAACTATGATATATTTTCTAGTCCGGTGAAGTTGTAAAAACCTTGTGGTTAGCAACATATTAGCCATTTCAAAGAAAAAGATATAATAATATGCTCTTGCATGCATTAAGCATGATTCATTATTGTTACTTAACCAAAATTACATATATTACCTAGATTTTAATTGTAAGTACTGCCTTTCAAATATAAAGAGACTTATCTGAAAAGTTCTATGATTTTTGACGTGATACGCAAATAAAGGTTAAAAATAAATTGGGGTTGGAAACATTAACCAATCTTCAATGAAAGTTTTCCTGCGCGGATTGTCCTTCTATGATTTTTAAATATGTAGAGAATGCCTAAAACATAAATGGTGCGTTGCCAGTCTGAGGTAAAGAAGGAACTTTGTGCTAATTTTTTTTCAGGCAGTAAAACATGCAATTACAGAAATGTATGTCATGAAATATTTTTAGGCAATGTCCAGAGTTCTATCAAAATATGGTGAGAATACAGAAGTGTGTCACTTTCAATCAAGTAAAGGGTATATTCGGTTTCGGAGATTCGGATGTGATCGGCAAAATCACGTTTCCCTCCATAGAGGCTGCTCCCGCTTTTTCAACAACATTCCCATTTATATTTGAAAACAAAATTGTGAGTATTGTCTATTACTAGCTTTTAGACTATTGTTTTCCATAAATAGACAATTGACTTTAAAAAGGGTCTTCTCTTGACTTTAGTTCTTGCAACAGAACCAGAAAGTTGAGATCTACCTACTAGCTGTCTATCTGCATCTTTGTTAGTGCAGAAATATTATGATTTTTATACAAACTTTAATCCCCAATTTTTTCTTGGAGATTTTTTTATAAAAACAGTAGCCTATGTTCGAACTCAAGTCTAACTACATGCATATCACAAATTTCACTCAAATGGTTCCATCGTTTTAGCCAGACAGACAGACTTTTATAATTTATAATTTTAGTATGGCTAAGTTGTAAACTTTTAAGTCATTTGTTTTTATTTTTTATAAAAAATAGACGTATGGGGGACAGTTGAAGAGACAGTATGACAGTTGGTCATGCGATGCCACTTTTGAATCTGCAGGTCTAATTTTTTTACGATTGGCTAGCGTATGTTTAAACATTTAAACAAGTGGTTTTTCTCACTCTGGGACCGGGTCTTCTGTAGAGTAGACCAGTTACTTCCCTGCCTGGTAGCTGGTAAGAAAAGGAGTTTAAATGGAGTTAAAAATAATATGTTAAGGTAAAAAAAGAGGAGCACTGGATTAGGTCATTAGTCATTACCAACTAGACCACTGGTGGTTGAGTGATGTACAGCAACTTGACCAGGTAGCCACTGCCTTTTATGGTAGAGTTTAGTGTTATTGTGTTCCGGTCCAGAAGCTAGAGTAGGGACTTGAACATTAGACCTAAAGACCTAGTTACAGGATAGCTATAACATACCTATAACATTTCTGGTGTCTATATGCCAAGGTTGTCTCTTACCACGTGGGGAGTTATGTGCTTGTTTGCTGACTTGTCTTATAGTGTATAACATAATGACATTGACTAGGTACCGTGCCTAGTCCCATGCGCGATAGACCAAGACCCGTACTTCCGCATGACCCGTGACGTGGCGGCGCGGCTGAAGATGCCGAAGCCGGCGCTGCTGCACGCCTCCTTCCTGCCGGCACTGCAGGGCGCGCAGCACAAGATGTCTGCCAGTGACCCTAACGCCTCGATATTCCTCAATGACACTCCGAAACAAATTAAGAATAAGGTAATATACAGGCATACATAGTTTTAAGTTATTGCTTTATATTTTTTTATAAAATACTAACTGTTCTGGCGAATTTAGTTCCTAACGTTCAGTTTGTGTGGGCAAAATTAAAATGTTATTTTTCGTAGTTGTTTCGCTGTTGAACGCGACAAAATGTACCCTATGTCCTTCTCATGGTTCTAAGCTACCTTTTTGTCAATTTTCAGCAAAATCGGTTTAGCTGTTCATAAGTTATTAGTAATGCAACTAACGCGACTTTCTTTTACATATAAAATAATATGGCATGAAAACCAATCATCAAAATACGAAGTTAAGCGTCTCGAGAGCAATCTGATTATTTCGCTTCCTATAAAAATGGTTTAAATTCATATTTACCACTACTATATGTTGATCTCTTTTAAAGTTTTGCCATTGCGTATAAATCTGACATAGGACACAAAAACGAGACTGACATTTTTTACGAATGCTAACATATTGATCGTCTTCTTATGATAGGGTTCGATTATTGACAATAGCAAGAGTTTATGTGATAAACATAGATGTTTGTATTTTTTTAAGAATGAAAAAATATCACCGATCACTTGAATCTCGGACACTATTTTTACGTTGAATAATATGTCCGACAAAAATAATTACCGACGAAGACAGCATCAGATGAAAGTCGCAAGTTCAAGTCTTTCCTCCTTTATTTTTTTTGTTTTGGGACTATTTTTAACATTTATACGTAAATTTATTATTCAGTATTATGAAGCCAGCTTAAGACAAAGATCGCGGGTCTAACGCTGTACCTGATATAATTATTTTCTTTCTTAAAAATATGTCACATGTGCCTAAATTTGTTATTGAGATTTTTTTATGACGAATACAGGATAAGATGAACTCTCCTTCATTTTTTTAATTTTTATACTCAGCTTAAGACAAATATCACGTTCATGGGTCTAAATCCCCTAAAGCATTTTATATAATTACTGTATTAAAAAATAAGTAACATGTGCTTAATTTTGTTATTGAGATTCTTTATCCTTCTTTCTTATATTTCCAGATAAATAAGTATGCATTCTCTGGTGGCCAAGCGACAGTGGAGGAGCACAGAATAAAAGGTGGCAACACAGATGTAGATATATCATATAAGTACTTAACATTCTTCTTAGAAGACGACGAGAGGCTAGCAGAAGTAAGTTATTTATTATTATAGGTTATCTTTAACCCCGACGAAAAAAAGGGTGTGTGTATGTGTGTGTGAGTGCGTGCGTGTGTGTGTGCGTTCGTGCGTGCGCGTGTGTGTGTGCGCGTGTGTGTGTGCGTGCGTGCGGGCTTGTGTGTGTGTGTGTGTGTGTGTGTGTGTCTGCCATAGCTTTTGGGTTATTAAAAACATAATTTTAGTGTTACATTCAAATATGACTAAAATTACGCGGTATCCTTAAAAATATATGTGTAGACTAGTACGGGATCAACACTTGGAAAACAAAGCTGTAAAAAAAACCGCGCTAGCGAATCCACGTGTTTAGAATAGTTTATTGTTAACATGGAGTTTTTGATATTCCACAGATAAAGAAATCATACGAATCAGGTGAGATGCTGACCGGCGAGCTGAAGAAGATAGCAATAGATACCATCACTCCCATCATCCAAGATTACCAGGCTCGGCGGGCCAAGGTCACTGATGAAGTTATGAAACAGTATTTTGCTATACGGAAACTAAACTTTTAGGTTGGATTATTTTTTTTAATTTAAATGCAGTAAAACTGCAAATACCGACTTCAATTTTCCTTACGATATTTTTTATCCGACTTCAAAACTAAAATGAAGGGTTGTCATTTTATTAGTTTATGCATCCTGTAACCAACGAAGTTTATCAGAATACGAATAAAATATGACTTAAAAAACAAATTCATAAACTCGTAAAACGAATAAGTAAAATTCGTAATTTGGGTAAAAATAAATATCTGACTAAATTCAATTCATTTATGATTTCTTGGTGTATAAAAAAAAATGTTATAGTGTTTAAATGCATTTCGATCTTTTTTTACATTGTGATATTAAAAGGTTGTTGCTGTGCAATCAAATAATATATTAAAGGCGTTCTAGACGGCTGTAAACATGCCGTCCAAACAAAGGTAAACTTAGGCGAAATTGTGTTTCCATCTTCCGATTATTATTATATTTGGATTAAATCTACGGTCCTGACGGATGCAAATAAATGTTTACAACCGCCTAGAAACCCTATTTGACATGACACATAGTTATATTTAGACGTATATTGTATTTCAACGTGAGGTTCCCGCATGCGTATTCTGAAGACCTGAACCAACTCGAAGTATTTCATGTATATTTTATATTTAATTCAATACATGTTGTTTATTTGATCAAGATTTATAAAAGAATTTTGGCTGATTTTTTTATGAGGTGATGCCCTCATGAAAACTATGTTTGTATTTAATCAACACTATAATTATAAAGAGGAAAACTTTGTTTTGTTTGTTTGGTTGTAATGAATAGGCTCAAAAACTACTGGACCGATTTTAAAAATTCTTTCACCATTCGAAAGCTACATTATCCACGAGTAACATAGGCTTTGTTTCATCAAAATCAGTGCAGTAGAAGCCAAGTTACGCAGGCGAAGCTGCGTGAAACTGCTAGTAGAAAATAAGTTGATAACCTGTGAACGATTTGTTAACATGTATATATGCAGCCGAATTGCTAATTTCGCGAACTCGTTTAAAATCAAATAGAGTAATACCGCCTTACTACAAAAAAGATTAAATCCTCCTAGGATCCATAATTTACTAAACACTCAAACATTGGATTTCATCCAATACCATGCTGTCACATGATCCACGTGTAGCATGTTATTAGCTGGATGTCAATATTACACAGTGTTTATTTAAACAGGCGTCTTATGTTTTTTTTTCACAAACATTTACCGCCTTATCACTAAGGCGGTAAATGTTTGAAAAAAGGTTCAATTAAAATAATAAAATACACGGTTGTAGCTGGCTACAATAGTTAGCAAATATATATTTAAAAGATGCATCATATTATTAGTATAGAAGTATACTTATAACAAATGTATTGCTATTTTTTATTTAGTTCTGAATCCTATATACCAATAAGTTTAAGTTCCAAAAGCAAAAATTTAGGTTAATTTCCTGAACATTACTAATATGTCAGCTATTTTCTCATTAATTATTCGAAAATTTCAGTTTTAAGTTCTCTTTAAAATAATCAGCTGATGAAAAGAGTGAATAGAAATTGAAATACTGCAAAAGCAATTTTTTCCTATCCTAATTAAACTTTGATATTTATGTATAAGTTTTTTTAATAGTAAGTGTATTTAGTAGCTATAAAAATGTATATTTATTTTTTTCATTACTGTATTGTAAGCCTAAATATTCTAATGTATGTGTGTATTTGTTAAATAAAGTTTAATTATTTGGACATTGTTACCCAATAAAGCTCAACCCCTTAAATGTGATTAAGAATAATTGAATGAAACATCATAATAAGACTTTATACGTAAGAATTGTTACTTGTTCCTATGTATTTAAATTATATCGACGCTTGAAAGCAAAACTGAGTAAGTGACAAAAATGCTTAAAATGAAAAACAACGACAGAGTAAAACATTTTCAGTATGTTTCTCGTGTACTTTTTCATTTCAGTAGTGTTTATATTTTTCCTATCACCAATGTTATATAGAGTTCATATTATGAATCCATTATAAACTTTTGCATTTATATATTTGCGTCCGTGAAGTTTCATATATATCTTGTGTTTTTGTTTAAATCTTTACTGAATAGATTTCAGATAATGCACAGAAGTTTTTTCGTCAAACCGAATTTTTAGTTATTTAATTTTGATGTAGTAACACTATTGAAAACACACCGTTGCTCTTTTTTTAATGGCTAACTTCATCGTACTTTGTGGGCCGAGCAGAGTGCTCAGCCCGAGATATTTGGCCGTTGTTTATATGGATTGGGCTGTTCCGCAGAAGAGTTGTCTCCCGGGAGACCGAACCTGCACTTGTTGCTGCGTTCTGGTGACTGGGTAGATCGAAGTGAGAGGCGCTCGACGTTAAGCGCCGGGTTTAGTGTCATGTTACGTATGCTGTTGCTTCTTGTGTTGGAATTGGAATTGGGAGGCTCGCGTTTGCGATCGTTGTCGGATCGGCTGGACACCGTTGCTCTTGGGCATTGTAGGAATAGGAGCAGACGCTACCGCGACGCTGGTTTCTAAAACGATATTTACGTTAATTTTAAAAACACTACATAATATGAAGACGCCCACGTTATACCGTTGTAATTATTAAACATATGTTTAAAGCTAAAAGTTATCGATCTCTTTATTGTGCTTTTACTTTTTGTTAATAAAAATATGGAGATTAAATGCTATTTATTTTTTTGTGACTTTGTAATTTTATGGTCCTATTTCCTCATGTAGTCTGTTTCAAACGCAAAAAATATCACTGGCCCTAAGTACGTTAGTGCCGAACGAAACTAAAAGCATAGTTTTCCATACAAATATTACTTGCTATATTTTGATATTTTATAATGAGCTTTTTTTTCTTTGCGTTTGGAACAAACTATTGTCCGATTAAAATCCGAGTAACCGTTTTGGTACAATACTTCCATCTCGGTATAAGGTTCTATATGATAACATTACAACGCTCTGGTACTCTTGTTTTGCTCCAGGCCTAACAACGACCTTGGGTTGACAACGCACCATTACCACCAATACGTATGTACGAAGATGTAGGCTGGTAGGCAGTGTAGGTTCTGATAGATATGTCCATGGTTTTACCCGAGGCACCCACAATTAGCCTAAAATACTAAGCGCTAGTTTCGAAAACTTGCTACTCTCTGCCTTATTTACAGGGTGACTTGGCGTGAAGATATGTTTATACATATCACAGCACCTGTACGTTCAAATGTTTCTCTACACCCCGGTTTTCAAGTTATTTGTTTAATTTATATTAAGTGTAATTGTGCCTGTACCTTAATTTATGACGTGAAAAAAAATTACTTTAAAATTGTAAAACACGTAGGTACTACCATCGACCATACATCCCAATGTGTGGTCGATGGGTACTACTAATCAAAAAATAATATGACTACTGGTGGTATGATGATGGATTAAATATGACTACTGGTTAATGAATTATAGCCCAATTTTAATTTTGAATTTTATTTGTCTACCTTCCCTGTATTAAGCGGGATACTCTATGCTATGGGTCCTTTATTTTCCAAGGATGCTTATTATCCTAGGAACATAAACTACTTACCAGCCAAGTTTCGTTGCCAACGGTTCAGTATATTCGGTGTTAATCACAGTCGTGATATAGACAGACAAAAAATCTAAAAAATGTTTTATGCCCATTTTTAGTCACGTAAACCAATTTTTTTAAATATTGTGATTGAAAAATTGTACTTATCTTCTTAAATAATTGTGCCGCATTCACTTTTTTACTGTTTATTATTAGTAAGTAAATAAAGATAGATAGAAAAATAAATAAATATCCCTGGACAAGTTACACAAACTGAATCTAACCTCAAAGTAAGCAAATTATATGCTTGTGTTGTCAACGATTCAGCGATTCTAATACATAGAAATGCTTAAATAAATACCAGAATCGATTTAATAAACACCCAGACCCAAAATGTTGACATTTAAATCCTAAATCCTCGGGAATCGAACCTGAATGTAGTTAGGCGTGTGCGCTAGTCACTCGACCAACGAGGCGGTTAAAGATAGATGTACGCTAATTTGACATAAGGTACATTATTTTTTTACGCTCAGTATCGTGAACAATCAGGAAAGAATGTGGTGATCGTCTCACCTGATTGTGATAACCTAACAATTTAATTTATTGGATTTTTCCTTTACTACAGTTAGTCATAAGTAGTATAGTGCAGCAGTCCGCCTAGACTAGTACCACCGTTTACTTACTCCTGCTACCAGTAGATTTTTCCAGCGATCTGAGAGAGCCTTCAGCTATTAACGCAGTAGAAACATTTATGTATTTTTTTATATAGTATTTATTGGGGGATGGTTTTATCTTACTATTAGAAACGTCTGCTTGTTCGCCATTCTATTAAATAAGAAAACAAGTTTGCCAGAGGATCAAAGGGCTCATTCCGTATCTTTTTAATGATGATCACTAGGTAAAGTCTACATCTAATAGCTGTCAAATGACGTGTTTCGTAGTGGCTATCTCCTATGATCAAAAGAAATACAATGGAGAGAGGAAATACGAAACATGTTATTTGACAGCTATTGTACACTTTACCCAATGATCATCACTAGAAAGATACTGAATAGCCCCGCTGCTAGCGAGATCCATCCGCAATAAACCAATGAGACATTTCATATTATGTTAAAATCCAACAAAAGTAATGAAGTACAAAACAAAGAGTAACCTCTGAAAAGAAAACCTAACACTTGTGTACACAATACAAACTTTGATCGAATATACATAACAAAAGGACAGATATGTGGTTGACACAGTTCATACTAGCCTCAGGTAGCTGACACACGACTTAATAGTTCTTATTTTGTGTTTTATCTTTCTAACTCAGTTTTATACAATTATGTACAGTCAAATTGACGAATCACCTCTTCCATTGATCGCGAATTATTGTGTGAAAGATACAGAAGACAAAACGGAACGGGTAATCTTGGAAATCGGAAACCAAGATGATAAACCCAGAGAAGAATTAACATTTTCTCATAAGAAGTACGATAAGACAATATCTCATCAGCGAGCGTATGTTCTAGAAGAATATGCGGAGCCGAAACGAGTGACGTATTTTAGGCCGCATGAATATGAGCCTACTTCGCCTGAAGGTAATTTTTTAAAATAATAATCAGGACATATAACACCGTGACATCATACTAGGTGGTAGAGTTTCACAGCGACTCGGTAGGATTGGCACCACCGCCTTACCTATTCCTGTCGCCGTAACATTAGTGCTTGCCGTCGAGGTGTTCCAGTTCGGAGGGTGAGGTAGCCGGTAAACTTACTTTTGCTCGAGGCTTAACATCGCAGCCTCAGGTTGGCAACGCACCATTACCACCTGGACCCCCTAGGTGGCGTGATCACTATCAGGAAATCCGTCTGCTTGGTTGCCTTTCAATATCTTTAAAAAAAACATGATCATGGTTACAACCATTTCCTATAGGTTCCATTGATGTCAAGGGTGCATCGCTATCTCAGGGGGGAGGGCATGATCGTCGGCAAGTCTACCGCCTACTCTACACACAGAATATGATTATACAGAATATGATTTTACCGAGCTTTGTAGTTACGGCAGCAGGAATAGGAAAGGCTGTGATAATCTAATTCGTGCGGACTGCTGCACAGCACACTTATATTCTAGTTTTATACAAATTGCACTGGTAAATCTGGTGACAATCTAGTAGCCAACAGCGGGCGATAGTCATCCGACCGAATGACTGTCGCGTCGTCAAAGAGACAGACGTCAAATATAACTTATTTTGGTTAGGTGAGAATCAGAAAGAAAATAAAAGGTTATGTAATTGTTCGATTCTTCTTTTAAGACATACTCTCATACTCATATTTTTAAAGAATCAAATATACTCTCATACGTTTAAGCATTTTCCCTTCAATAGTTCGGAGTCCTTATGAGATGTTCAATCTGTTCAAATATTATGATTTATGAGATAGAAGTAGTATTTTTCATATAGTGGTGTTGACTACACAGTACACACAGTAACAAAAAGTTCAATAATGACGTACTAGTAAAATGCTTAAAATATTTTAATATTAACATTTTCTTTAAACTCGACATAAGTATGTTGACATAAACAAATAATAATAAATACGCTACTGGTAGCAATTTTGTTGCGCACTCACTAAACTAATTTTAAGTTATCGCTTTGCTTTTTTCAACGAAATACCTACGACAGTTCCTGATTAATCCGGACTAATTTGACGTATCCCTAATGTTCCATCTCTTTTGTTTTGTTTCGTTTGAAAAAGATAGCATGTATCTATAATAAGTTTAGTTTGTGCACAGCAGCATTACCACCAATATCTTCTTTACTATCTTTAGCTTCTAAACAGATCTTAAACGTAGTATCTCCTGAAGGTACCCTTTATAATAGCATTTTTAACTTGCATCACTTATTTTGACTCCATTCTTAATGTTGCGACCCTCAGTGTAAATTCAGCAGCTGAATAAGTTCTTGATTAGATTAGTTACTGTTTAGTAGCAATAATTTTAAATGATTCTACCCTTCAATTCTGCTACCCCCTTATTCAGTAAGTATTGCTATAGGCAATAACAGCTAAACTCACTTGAAATACAGCTTCCTAAAGAACCGTTTACAAAATGTGTAGTTAACGTCTTTAAATTAATTTGTTTAATTATTAATTAATTAATAATTAAGCTCAGTAAAATTGTAAAAACCGACTCCAAACTATTTCTTTAGGTACCAGGTCGTGATTTGATAATTATTTTTCGAAAGACTATGGGACAACTTTCGGACCATATCCTATATTTCTAAAAAATAATAAGTACTTAAAATCAGTTGGCTATTGGCCGGGTAATCGCCTTACAAACGTACAATAAAAACAAACAATAAAAATTGAATTAAGAACCTTTTTAGAGTAAGTTAAAAACAGATTTTTTAGATTCCAGATATTTTGATCACGAGTACAGAGACATCAATGTTATCCAAGATGTGGACTCCAGTTTGAGTGCGGTAGACTACAGTTACGAAGCACAAGACAGTAGCAAAGCTTTCGAAGAGCAAGATGCTATTACGGACTGGAAGGAGCGCGCTATGCAAATGGAAAAAGGTGCGAGTTCTAGATTTTCTTGCCACCTCTGCAGTCTTGGTATTGAACTTGACTTCATGAGGTCGCGGGTCCGTTTGCCGGGTTGGGCTATTTTCTATTAAAAAAACATACTGCCCGGGGTTAGATAAATGCCTTGGTAGCCACCTATCACATTGTGGTACCATAAATTTAATTTCAGTTACTTGTTATTGATTATGCATTATACGTCTACCCATCTCTATCTCATTATCTTTGGGAATACCTACGGGCGAAAATTTTTTGCTAGTTTTTTGTATTTGAAGGGGTGTAAGGCGACAAAATAAGTGTTGGTAGAATCCGATTATAGATACGTAATGTCAACGCCGAACGGTCCGTAGTGTAAGTTAGCGGTTACCTTTAAAATAAAATTTCAAGTACTGATGTTATGACGAGAAGGTGAAAATCACTCTACCGCCATGCCATGCTTTAAGATATAAGCATCATCAAAAGCGTCGCCAGCCGATGGCCTAGATGGGGGCAAGTTGATACGGAGATTGAGAAAAATATACATTGTAGGTTCAATCGGGAGCCCCGTGCCCTCGACTTTTTGACTTGCCTTGCATTTCGTAAAATAAATAAAATAAAATAACTAGTAGAAAACCAATAGAAAAAGTACTAGAATAGTCGATCAAGTCAAGTTAAAAACACAAGACTGTTTGCTGTATTATTTTTTTAGAATCTCTAGGGGAGGGCAGCAGCTTGTCCCCCCTTGGCGACGCCCTTGAGCATCATCCTTTTGTTACTATTAGCTTCGCCTTCTTGATTTTTTTGTGGTAATGGTAACAAACAACAAAGTCTCACTTGATAGGCAGTGCTCACCACGAAGCATCTATAACTGCAAAACCTCTCACATTCTCTAGTTGCCAGCAAAATGTAACATATTATATTGTATAGGTAAAATTCTACTTTTATACCATACCCTTAACGTTTATCCGCGACTTGTTTTTTTTAAAAAAAAGGGGTAGCTTTGTTTGAACTCGGGTCTTGATCTATATTCCTATTAAATTACATCGAAATGGGCCCATCGGTCGGACAGATAAACTTTCGTATTTATAACATTAGTATGGATGAAAGTACTGTAATTTATAAAAATATTATCAACTTTTTATGATGGTGTCTGACATGCTTAAAAGTTTGAATCAAATATTCTATAGATTACCTAAAATCAATAATGTAATGAAACTTACACGATATTTCATTTATATATGTTTTCTATTTTATAGTTACAAAAAAAATTCTATAGATTACCTAAAATCAATAATGTAATGAAACTTACACGATATTTTATTTATATATGTTTTGTATTTTATAGTTACAAAAGCCATGATATAAGACCCAAACATCAGAACGGTCCTATTGCTATCCTATATAACGGTCCTTACAATTGCTAGAATTATGCACTGATGAACTTTCAATTATAAAAAAAAATGGCGAATCTATATATTATAGATTATACTATAACATATATTCTAAGAAGCCATGAATACAGTTGCATTAAAACAACTACCAATTAATGTCTTACGACATTAAAGTTGTTATTATTAACTAAGCTTTAACGTCGTAGATTTCACGTCTAATGATGTTTTCAACAAGTTATCTCCAATCCTTAAAAGAGCAGAAATAAAATGCTATTTTAAAATATTCTACCCTAATGGTGTTTTAATCTCTTATTTATAGAATATAAAAAGACTGCTTGTGATAGGGAGAGGACGAGAATGCGGGATATGAATCGAGCTTTTGACTTGCTGCGTTCGAAATTGCCGTTGACGAAACCAACTAAAAAGAAATATTCAAAAATAGAATGCCTTAGGTAAGTTTTGTAGTAATCTGACAAGTTAATTTATGTTTTATCGTGCGTTTACACAAGCAATATGTATTTATTACATTAATAATTTACACAACACACATCACTAAATTTTTAATAGAACTTATCTTAATGAATTGATATTTTCATGAAACCTTTATACTGTTCTAAATAAATAAATATAATGTTAACCTGCCGACTTTGCTTTTTAAGACGTGACAGATTATCTTGCGTCTTTATTAACTTCATAGGGAGTTGAATGCCCATATCATTTGCTTATCTGTATCTTCGAGAACCAAATAGAGTAGGTACGTAGGGAAGTGCAGTGGAAACCAATACTATATCGTTCCAATGTACGACTTTGTGAGAGCTCTAATCGTTTTATACGAAAGCTTTTTACGACAATTGTCTTTCGTTACATTAATTATTTAAGCCGGGTTTTCTAAAATTATTTTGTCCTTTTTTAACTGTCTACGTGTTTTTCAAAATGTTGAATTTTATCTTTTGCAATAATGTACAATGGGGGTAAATTATGTAGTTAAATTTAAGTATTATTCTTTTCAATAACGATTACGATCATTATTTATATTGTTTTTTTTCTATTTTCAGAATAGCAATTTGTTATATAAGGCATTTGGAATACGTGTTAGCAGGAGGAGTATCTGAAGATAGTACAGTTTTCTATGAACCCTACAACCACGAATTTAATCGAAGAGACCAAAGCTATTAAACGTAGACAGGTTGGCTTAGGGCCATAGGTAGGTTTAGTTTTCTAGAATAAGTGGTAAATATGACTAAATACAGCAAAACAACTTAAAACTTCAGACACTAATAGATTTAGATCCGTCTTCATGATATCTTACAAACACCGCTTAGCCGTTCAATGGCTCGCAGCCATTAAATGCCTCTTAAAAAAAAAGAAAAATTAGAGACGTAAATTATCTAAGTATTAATCAGTCATTAAGTCAAAATTTTCTATACTACAGACTTAATAATAGATTAAATGTTAATTAATGTCTAAGTGCGGCCCTAAGTCTAGCTGTTACTTAAATTTTATTCTGCGGTTTTCATTAGGGAGCGTCCATTTATTACGTGAGGCATTTTAAGAGCTTTTTAGCATGATGTTAGAATAAACATAACCATCTCTATCCCCAAATCTCAAGTGAGGCAAAGAGTATGTGATGTAAGGTATGTTCAGTTTTTATTTGAGATTACTGAAAAAGAAGAGCAGCAACACAGTGTAATGTCCGGTGTTCGCAAACATAAACATAAACATTACTAGACAACTTACACAAATTGAATCTAACCCAAAGTAAGCAAATTATATGCTTGTGTTATGGGGGTTAGTCAACGATACTAATACATAGAAATACTTAAATAGATACCAGAATAATAAATTTAATAAACACCCAGACCCGGAAATGCAGACATCTAAATGTTCATCACACAAATGTCTGCGCCCGTCGGGAATCGAACCCGAGCCTCGCGTTAAGTCGATGTAGTTAGGCGTATACGCTAGCCACTTGACGAGGCGAGAAATGACTATTAAGCAATATTAGTTAGCAAGTTTATTTTACGTAATTAATGAACGCCCCTAGATGGTATTTTAGCTATAGTTGCCTACTTGATTTTGAAAAACGTTCTGTTAGGAATAGTAAAACGCAATATTGTACTTTATAATTATATATTTAATTAGAAAAGAAATAGTACAAGTATATGTAAACATTTAAATAGGTACTGAAAATGTATTTCTTATACAAGGTACGATTTTTTATTAAATTATACAAATAAGACAAATTTTACATTTAAAACCCAAAAGTTAGGAATTTAAATTAAAGCTTTTATGAACTTGAGTGCTCACTAATAACTTTTATACGTAAAAAAACACCACTATACGAATACCTTAGACATACTTAAACAATTTTTACGGACACCAAACGGTGCTTGAACAGAACTTGTTTTTCCGTTTTTTTTAGGAAATACGTCTATCTGTTTTATATTTTCATCATGAAGCTTAATTATTACTGGAGGTTACACTCCTAACAAAGAACTGATGTCATTTACAAATACTGATGTCATTGACTCTCGTTATTGTACCGGCCTACCTTTCTAAAAGTCTTATGATGTCAATTAACAAAGTCAAAACGAAAGAGAGGTTGTTATACTAGAGCGAGTCAGCAATATTTGGAAATAACCTTTCGTTGTTAGTAGTGTAATCTCCCGTAGTAATATAGCTTCATGATTTGCATGTATAAAATTAATTTGACAGCTGTCAAAATTAAACAATTTGTTGCTGTAATAGATTTCGCAATGACGCTAAACAGTAACAAAATGATTTATAATACAGCATTAAACTTAAACGAGACTAACAGTGAAAACAGAACTTTTGTTGTTCCAATTTTCTTTGCCTTTAAAGTATTTATGATGTTTTTTTGATTTTCCGTTGCTTGGCCAATTCATCTTTCCTTTTTTCTAGAGCTTTGATGTAATCGATGTAAGCGCACTTTATAAGTACTGGCACTTTGACAACACCTATTAAATGAAATAAACAAACATGAACAATTATTAATAGTAGCTCTTGTCCGTGCCTACGACTGTATTTTAAAGTTATTCATTCGGCCCTTGCTAAGGAAATCGTAGAAACATTGGTTAATAGTAGCCTATGATATTTCTTTGTTACAATGAACTAAATCGTGCCGTCATTTTATGTAAAAACGGAATTTTAGTCAGACACTGGTGGAGAATTTCAATAGGCATTAAGTTCACCTTTTGTGAAAACTAATGTAGTTTGGTGTAAGTACTATAAATATAAATAAATGTATGCTCGCCTTATTCGAGTTATTTAGAAGAAATGCCTATATTCTTCAGAAGAGACCTGAATCAATAATAAGTGTGTAGAGAATAAATTACTAAAATAACTAAGTTAAGGTTAAGGGAGCGTCCAATAATTTTGTAATGCAGACCATGCATGTAATTTAGACCACCCTTTTGGTGAATTGTCGTTAAATTTGTTCATTTTCCCTCCTTAATTTTCCAAAACAAATTTCAAAATGTCAGTTTCTAGTGTATTTGTAGTGATTTGGCCCGATAATATTAAAGAACTGAATTAAACAATATATGCTCGTATTTTGGAAAAAGTTTATAGATGAGTGGCCAACAAAACTCAATTTTAAGTAAGATTTGATTG
>NJDD01002447.1:91518-118375 GCA_002245505.1 Calephelis nemesis
ATCGGCTTGATCGCCTCACAGAACAAATAGACGCCCCTTAATATGTTTTTTTATTTCTATAGATTACCCGCAAAACAAGTAGTCACAAAGGCTTTGTATATGCCATACAGAGGAGCCACCACACTTTCCGTAGATTCTTTTCTCTGCAAATAGAAAAAAGAAATTGTTTATCTTCAGACTTAAGCAACACGGTTTGAAAAGATTTTAATTAATTTTTCTACAAGTCTTACTTCTTAGGTAGTGTTTAGCCTTCTTTTTAAGGTTAAGTAGCTGAAAACAATTAAATGTCATACCAAAGTAGTAAAATAGTATTAGTAGGTACTTCTGACTAAGTATATTTAGTTCAACACATTTTCCATTGCAAGTTTTCATTGAGATCTACAATATATTTTCTTTAGATTTATCACTCGTATTTTAGGAATTAAAGAGAGGGTGACACTCCTTTTAACATTTTGAAAGCGTAGGTCAATTTGTTGTCAATTTTCAAACGACTGTAAACCTCAAAGTCATAATATGTAAAGATAATATATCTGACGACACCGCACATACCTGTACAGGTTTTACGAAAATGACTTGTGTATATCGCGGATCATTAATTAAAAACGAAGGAATATATTTGATCGAATCTCAGAATAAGAGGTATTAGACCTAAAACTGTAAATATGTTTTAAATAATAATAATGTCTAAAACTTAACATAATAAAATACTAAATTTATTAACAAATTATGAAGCGACAAAGTTATTTCAGTTTTTTATAACACTGAAAACCACTATTTTGAAATTAAAGTTTATTTTATATGTATATTAATTTAAAATTGTATACATAATATCAATTTATAAATTTGGAAAACAAAGCTGTCACCTGTGACTCTGTTACTCATTAGTCGAGAATTTGAGCTGGAACTGCAAACCAGCTAAAAGTTCAGCTCACCTTATCTATGGAATATCTGTCACGGGAATCGAACCATAATATATCGGTTAATGATGATAATCAACAGTTCGAGATATTTCAAATATTTCTGTTAAACTTTGAGTTGCGAATGTAGACCTGAGCTGCAACTCTGGCTCAAATATTATTTTAGCCGAATATTTCAAACGCTTTAGCAGGCGTATTCTGTTATTTAACTTACCGTAGTTAGCAGGCGTCAATACGCCTGCTAAAGCTCATCTTCTTCGCTGACCTGATGAGTATCAGATAGTATAAAACGTTAGTAACGAACAGTTCACTAGGTAGATGGTAAACCGACCTACTGCAAAGAACAATTAAAGAAATCCTTCGTACTATCTGGTACTCATAAGGTCAGCGAAGAAGCTGACTACCTTAAGTCTAGCGTTTGCCCCGCAAGGGAACAAGTGGCTATTGTAGAAGACGAAACTCAAAAGTATTGATTAAATTCTACATAGAGATCGATGCTTCGTAAATATGCATAGTAGTCCATTGAGACGCAATCGGTATTCTTTAATCTCGATTTCAGGCAAATTGGAAATGGGAATCGGATATGTCATTTTAGGTACTTTTGAACACAATTCTATCGGCTTATTAACACTTAGTTAGTTAATAATTCATTGTTAATTATTAACTTAATGTTAATGATTCGGTATTGTGTTCAAGAGTGTCTATATTGCCCCATCCGATTCCAAGTTTCACAAAATCGAGATCCGAGCGTAACCCTCTAGAGCTGATTTACTCACCGTTATCACAATAGGATACGTCCTACATCACTCAGATAAATCCGTCCGGCCGCCCGTTTGAAAGATTTAAGATAGGTAATAAAGGATGAGATTTTAAAGACACGTTTCATTTTGGAGAGGAGGCCAAAAAACAAGCAGTTCACTTGATTGTACGTGACAGTGATCACGCCCACAACATCTTCAACAAGAGGGAGAACATACATGAGACATGAGTCACGGGCTAACGGGAAAATGTGATTTTTTTATGTTACAAGAAAAAAAGAGGGAACAAGTGAGCGAATCTCCCGATGACGAGAGATTACCGTTGCTTATAGACACCGTTGTTGTTAGAAAGAAAGAAAGAAAAGAAAGAAAATATATTTATTTGCGGAATATGTGTGTTGAAGTTGTTACAAAATTATTTAAGCTTTCCAACATATTCTACCACATTGTGGTGTGCAAATATTTAAATATTTTTAAAAAATGATTATTTAGTTATATACACAATGTTTAAATATTCATTCAAAAAATTATTTTTATTCTTACTACAATTTGAATTATAACTTACAAACAATTTTAAAATGTTAAGCAATTTTAACCCTGTCTACCGTAAACTACCACCGTTTCCAAACCTAGCTAGTCGGGAGAAGAAACGGCGAAACAAACTCCCCGGCAGCCAGTACTATAACCTATCGTCCTTGTAGTACCATCGTTTCCATCGGAGTGTTGCTGTCCAGTGCCCGGGATCTTAACCTAAAACTGCAGAAACCGACGCCAACTATTTCATTTGGTAGTTACCACGTTGCGATTAGATCATTATTGTTTTAAAAATAATATAATTATGAAATAATGTAGTAATGTTTTTTGTAGTTAACACTTGTACTTATGCACAATACACTTTATTTAACACTTTCTGTTACTTTCTAGCCAACCTGACAATAACTAACACAACGAAAAAGAATTAGCGTTGTCCATCCCTTCACACGCCAATGCGATTATGATTATGATGATAAAGGGAAACGGGTAATCATTTTTACATAATATAAGTTTAGTTGGATGTACAATTATTATTAGGCTGTCAATAAATACTTTTAAATGTAGCTAACTGCGCATAACCTACTTAAAAATTTCAATAACATTTAATAAAGTTTGTCAGTGATATGACCCAGTTATGACTTATCGATGTAATACATCCGGCCTGTGAAAAAAGTTACATGTGCGATACTATTATTTACGTTACCTACACCGGGTGAGAGAGACAAACACAGGGCCAAGGGTGACTTTTATTAAAGAGAACTACGTCACGGGCACTGACTGTAATGGCGACGGAGAGAAACCGCTGACGTAACTGAAAATACTAGGATAACATAAATCAAACGATAGTAAGATCTCTTATTATATTAAAATGAACGAAAGAATGTATGACTTTGGCAAGGACTTAGAAAAGGTTTTCCATTAAGAAACCCAATATTTTTTTATTTTCTTATCATTTAAAACAGCAACATAATAATTAAAACTTCTTCAAAAAACCCATGACCGTCACATCGGAAATTTCGTCACATCCTGCGTGTCCATAAGCGTTCCTACACCCACTACAAAAAATCCGTTTAGTAATCCAGGATACCTAACTCGACCGGAAGAACGAGCGGTAGGCATGTATTGTTTAAAACTTGAGGGTTCTGTCCTAATACCTGCAGTAATATGATTGAAAAGATTGGTTACTTAGGTTTCGGTCGCGAGGGAAAGGCCTACCTAGCAATGGCAAGAAAAGTCTCAATTTGACATTTGAGATTTTAAGAGGGGATAATACGTATAGATATTTACTTACATAATGAATTCGTATAAACATTATATAAAAACATATATGTAGGTTACTGAAAAGTGGCAGCTTTTTTAACCAACTCCAAAACACGANNNNAATTTGACTGTATGTTTTTTTTTTTTGCATGATTTTACGTCATTACTCAAAGACAACCGATTTTAATGGTTCTTTTTTAGAAAGATAGGTCATGATTCCGAGGTTGGCGAGGTTTTATCATCGAGTTTTTTGAATTATACTTGTTAAGTCTAGCTCAAAAACTACTAAGATGATGGTGAATAAAAATATGTGGCACCTTTTCAAAGTGATTTCATGTAAAAAGAATATTAATCAAATAGCGACGTGGTACCAAATGAAATACCTAGCTAGAGTCGGTTGTTGCAGTTTTACTGCGCTTAATTTATTGTCTTGTCTGTCTGTATTATGACCACGATTCACGCCGAATCTACTGAACCGATCGAACTGAATCTAATTAGTACCTACGTAGGTAGTACTTTATGTTCCAAAGAAGGTTAATTGTTATCCCGCTCATTAAAGGAGTTTTCGTGGTATTGGGACGAAATGATAAAATGTGAATTGGATTATAATTCATTAATGCGTAGTCTGATTAAATTTATTTGATTTTAGATTTGTAGTATGTGCCTTACAGATTGTCCCGTGTTTTTTTTTCAATTCATAAGTTTTGTAGTTCAGAAATTCGAAATAAAATAACTTAAAACCCAGTATGTATAGAAAAATGTACACGTGCAGTTCGTCTTACATATTATACATACATATCTTTACGCCAAATCCTCCTGCAGGGAAGCAGAGTATCGAGTGCCAAGTGAACTAAGTTCACCGGGTCAAAGAGTGCGTTGTTAACAAATAAACGTTTATTTAATAACTGAGCAGACAGACGTACTCTATGAATATTGATTTTTTACATAATATAAAACTTGTCCTGACCAAAACTTAAAAACATAATCAGAAAATTGGATTCATTTTTATATTTATGATTAATTAGTTGTTTCAGTTTCATAACTTTAGGATTCATCAATTCTTCTTACAATTGGACTGCTTATGACTTCTAACTACTCTTATTAAATACCTAGTAGTACCTAGTTCTATTTATAATAAAACAATGCTATTAAAATACTTACGACGACTTTGCCACACATGTCAAATGTAGGTGGACGTCTCGTGTTGATGCTTTTGATATACTCCTGCCAACGTCGAATGCACTCGGTGGCCTCTTGCTGATCGCCCCATACTCCTTGCACGTACGTGAAGTAAACAGCGCCTACCAGGATACCAGCCTGTGAAAGGTAGTTGAAAAGTGCTTATTTTCCCAAGTAATTTTATTTTCCTAATAATGAATGAAACACTAGGAGTTGAATACACTCTTTCACACAATGAATCACTAGGACTAGGATATAAGAATTGCGCCAAGATATTATAAACGCTTCAGTTAATTCTAAAAATCACTGAAATTGATAGAAGGTTTTTGCACCATCGAGAGAAAAGATGGTCGTAGTATTTTCGTAATGATAAATTTCGTGAAACAAGCCAATTTTGGTAACTTTTTGTACAATTTTAAATGAAATAATAGTAAAGAAATTAAGAAGTTAGGAGGCCACTGCTTTACTGAAGAAATAACTGACTTATCGACTAATGGCTAATTTTGAAGCATTTAAGCTTGATTGTGTTAAGTCGGATGACTTGATGCAAATTTCAACTTGCCTCCTTAGTCAAATGCTAACGCCAATGCCAAAAACTAAAGAAAAAAAGACTATTTTATAAAACATTTCCTAGCGTTTGGTCTTACGAAGACAATATTTTTATGGCTTGATCTGACTGATGGCAACTTTTTATGGTATAGAAAGGTAAACAAGCAAACAATTTTCCTGATAATAGGTATTTAGACATTAAAAATGTTAATGGTGAGTTTTCAATTTGATGCTAGACTTTGTTGTTATAGCAACAATAATATGTAAGGAGATACTCGTAGAACCCAAACAACGACTTATCTCATACCACCACAATACATATCACAACCACCGTCACACATATTCAAATAGGTGCCACAGCCTGGATACCACCACCAAACTTCTTAGTGCGGTGTAGATCTTAGTTAGGTACAAAAAAAATCACAAATGGTTATTCATTGCCTCGTTGGTCGAGGGGCTAGTGTATACGCCTAACTCCACCGATTAGTAATGTCAATAACTGATAGATTGTGTAAGAGTATAAAATAACACAAATCCGATTACAAATTCCAATTTGAATGAAATCGAAATTCAAGTATAGCCCTACAGTACCTAGATAAAATCGGATCTAAAACTGCTTTTCCTGAAAGGTCATTCCGCTGACAGTTTTTGAAGTGCGATCATCGAAAATGAAAAATAATTGATTAGGTATTTTATTTTTATTGTCGCTATTTTCTAGATAAAAAATTCTTAACTAAAATACTATACTATACACTAGTGACGCTGTACAAGATAAGTTAGTCTAACTATAGATAGGTGAAGTTAGGTACTTACTTTGACTCCGTACATAAGTTTTCCGTGTGCGTAAGGAGCAATCTTTGGTGCTGCTTTTAATCTCTTACCAGCTTTCCTTAAATTGTACTCTTCCTTAGTACATACTTTAATACACGTGGGACTTATAGGTAGTTCTGAAAAATAAAGAAAATAACATAACTTTGGACTTTAATTTTATTTTTAGCCCAAAAAATTTACTCAACTATCCCAAAAATCCTCCGAAGCCTACCAAAGTATTGTTTATACTTTATTGCTACAAAAACGCTGACAATGATAAAATTGAAACTGCAAAAAACGACTTCAATTGCAATATGAAGTCTGAGATATCAATCACTATACATAGTACAAAACAAAGTCACTTCCTCTGTCCCTGTGTCACTTTGCAAAGGATTTTGATGCGGTTTTTGAAGTTATACTTTTTTTGGCGCGTTAGGAAAAAATGATGAGGGTAAATTTTTACGATGCGCGCGCACACCGTCACGAAAAACCGACATGATGAAGTTATCTATAGACAACTTTTTAGTTTTTCTAAAAAAGGTACCAACAAAGTAAAAGTAAGGATATCTACGTATGTTTGCGTGAGAACTGACAACTGTATTCACAATATTTCTTTATTTCTATGGTTAGTGTCATTTTGTCTTCAAATGTAAAATAAGGCAAAAGATAAAAATTTTAAAAAGATGTTTATCTTATTACGCCGAAGAAGTATAACTTCTAACGCGTGTACATAAGTACACACACAATTTTTTTAATAGATAAAGTGATGGAAGATGAAGGCTGTGTTCAACAAACTTTGTTCTTTGTTTGCTTACGAACAAAGCCGGGGCGGGCCGCTAGTTAAATAACAAATGATAAAGAATTGCTTAAAAAGCGCTTCACCAGTTTCTGTAGACCACATTCCATTAATATTTTTATTAGTAAAGTAATCGCTTTGCAAACTTACAGAACTTATCCCCGTGTTGGTCAGGGCTCCTTTGCAGAATAGACCATCTGACTGCCAGACAGCTCGTAAAAGGCGAGCATAGGCTTACCGTCACTAACAACGTGACTAGGTGGTAGAGTTTCGCAGCTTAACTTTAATATTTATTATTATAAGTTTTATATATATTATAAGTATTAATATAAGTAAAATTGTATTTAAAGTGTCTTATTTTATAACTTTACTAACTGCCCCAGCGAACTTCGTCCCGCCAACATCCGGATAAAAACTATCCTATCTTTTAAGATGGACCAAACTACAGATATATGAGAAATTTTATCAAAATCGGTTCAGTAGTTTTGGAGTTTTTGGCAACATACATCGTGACACAAGATTTTTATATAACATATATAAGATTACAATTTCAATACCTCAAAGCGATTATTTAGGCAAATACAAGGTGCTGATGGTAAACACTTCCTTTCTTTCTAAGAAAAATAAAATTGTAGTGCATCCTTATATGCACATGTCCAGGAGTGGACGGTGAAAAGGGTAAATCAATTATAATATTAATCAACTAGTTTGTAATCTAGTTTGCTAAGAAGTCAAAATATCAAACAAATTACGTTTATGTCTTGCTATTATTATGGGTTTGATAATTAACCTATTTTGGTCCTGGGCTTCTATAAATTAAGTATATGGGTATGCCATAGAATAAAGAACTATTTGTATGATTTGAGGTAATGGCCAATCGCTTATTTGATAAGGACCAAGTAGCTTTTATTTCTTTGTTAACAACAACGTGACTGTGATTAAGAAATTATCTTGACTGATATCATTAAGTTAGATATTTGCACACCACAATGTTGTAGAATAATATGTTTGCACTATATGTTGGCAATAAGTATTCTGTAACAACTTACACACATATTCCGCAAATAAATCAATTTCATTTTAATTTTTTTAAAATTTTTTCCACCTTAACGTCACCCGAACGTCAGTGTTCGACATCATCGTGTTCCGAGTTAAAGAATTTAATAGCCAGTTAACTAATTTAATCCCATACTTGACATTGGCTAAATAAGTCGTGAAAAACGATTGAAAGCCATATATACAAAAGAAAAAGAAGAAGAACTAATTTAAGCAAGAAGCCTAAAAAGCAAGTTTCAGGTGGGCAATGTAATTAAAGGTAAATTTTTGGCGTCTGCGGTGTGAATTTCTTAACATCAGGAGATCCCTCTGCTTGTTTTTCAATTAAGATTTTATAATCATTTATGTTTTCTTTAATATTTTTAAACTAGCACACCCCTCCACAGCCCTGTTTTAAAATGTCTAATTTCTGAAGTTCGTTGTTTTTAACTCCTGACGGAAAAAGAGGACTGTCATAAGTTTGACGTGTCTGCGTGTGTGTGTGTCTGTCTGTCTGTGGCTCATAACTTTTGAACGGTGGGAGTGATTTTGATGCATTTAAAAGCTTACGTGATCGAGTGGTTCTTAGCTAAATTACGAGTAGATTTTTTCTAGGGTTATTTTTTTTTAATTTTAGGATTATATTTTTATATTAAATGAAATTAATTTACATGTAGGTTTTATTACGAGTTATTTTTTTAATTTATTTTAACACTGTTAAAAATAAATACAATCAAGCTTACATAATATCCATTATCCAATCAGGAAACAGTTCCATCATGCTGTCAAATTTTGGAAGACATTACATAATTTGTAATAAATACTAGGACTACAAGGCTTTCAAGGAGTTGGTCGTGGCAAGACAATGTTACACGTTACAACGAAGGGTGAAACATTTTAAATACAAGTTACGAAGGGCTTTCCAAGTTAAAGAGAAGAATTTCAAAGACAAAAAAATTCAAGCAACCTCAAAGGGTATTTTTATCAATTCCGTTTTCAAAAGTTTTTCTATGGACTGTTTAGAAATAATAAATATAGAAAAATCTGTTTAAATAAAAAAGTAAACGAAGTTTTAGATATCTGTTTCTTACAATATTGATCTAATCCCAAAGTAATTAAATTGTGTGCTTCTCTCACAAGTGTACTTATAAACAAATAAAAAACTATTTATTTCCAATTTACTGTGTTAAGGATAAGTTGAATTTAATTCCCACTAAGAATAATTAATAAATGCAAAAATGTGTAGGTATTTGAAAATTGCTGAACCGATTTAAATGAATCTTAGCTTAAATAAACAAATTGAGACCCTGGAAAAGATCGTAGGGAGAGAGCTAAGTAACTTTATTACGAGGTCAAAGCCGCGGGCAACAATCAATCATTAATAAATTATAATGTTCAAATTACGTCATAAATTGATTTAAATGAAAAGTTTGCAAAATATTCTATGCTTGTGCAAGATTCTAACACCCAGACCCGGAAATACAGACATCTATGTTCATCACACAAATGTTTGCACCCTTCGGGAACCGAACCCGAATCTCGCAGTCGGGTCGGAAGCATCATGGTTATAGACGTAAATACTTTTTTCCTTGACAAGCAAGGCGGATAGTAGATAGGCAATAGGAATTTGTCCAGTCTTTTCGACTGGTTTAATTTATTTAGGATGGACTGCTATGCTCTGCACCATGACTATACCTACATACATATAACTAGCCGACCCAGCAAACTTCGTTGACTTGGCGCTCCATGATTTCTGCCTAACATTTATGGGGACTCCGCGTGAAGAGCAGTATGTTTTGTAAGATGACTTTCACAACACAACACAAGAGTTCTAAAAATGTGAGATTTTTTTTTATGTCCATTTTTAGTTGCCTGCACCATTTGTTAGATATCTTAAAGGTAAGAAATTCACTATTCTACAGAATATTACACTCCTAAGCATAAATAACAATAAAATTGAAAATTTTCTGTAACCCTTAGCAAAACCTGCATGTAATAATATAATAGTAAAGAACCAACTCGATCACCTCATCTTTCATACAACAATGAAAACGAGAGGAGTTTTGACGTGTCTGTGTGTGTCTGTCTGTGGCATCATAACTTTTGAATGGATGGACTGAATTCAATATGATTTGATTGACGTGAATAAGATAGTTATTATTGTATGTACCTACATATATTACTGTTATTATAATAATATACCTATATTACTGTTATTATAATGATTTTTTTAATATTAGGATTAGTATATTGTGTTAAAACCTTAAAACTTTAAACTAAAAACTTAAACCTTAAAATATTATTAAATTATCCTAATATTAAAAAAAAACATTGTTAAGGTTCCTACACCAGGTTCTTAAAACATTGGAAATCCTAGAAAACTTACTGAAAATATAAATTTTACATAACTGTCAGTTGATTGACATTCGAATTCTGTACACAGGAAAACGTTTCGTGACTCGTGTCAGCTATTCATAAATAAATATAAGATCTATAAGAAACTAAAAGCTTCTGAATGTATTTAACATCATATCTACTGTAACAATTATTCGGTCACTGACCTATAACGTTATTGTGAAAAATAACAATTGAAGAATTGCGACCCACGAAAACGGTGAGTGATTGAAGATGATTTTGGTCACCTTATTGGTCTAGTGGTAATAAATGCAAATTATTATAAGCTTACCGCCTCCGCTTGGTTAGACGATATTTGTAATAAGTTAAGACTTCGATGTAACTTGCACGCGAAAAAAAACGACGGGTTGTACTCGGGGAGTGCTGTTAGAATATTAACGTTGTGCATTATTGATATTTTGAAATGGTTAGGGAATAATTATGCACAAATTGCTTTCATTATTAGTATGAAAGTACAATAATTTATGTGGTGGAATACAATATTCATTTATTGCGCTAGCGTACACTAACATGACAACACGAACATTCGAGCTAGCGCCCTGCGCCGTCTTACGAATTTTAGTCTTAGGCTGCGTTCAGATGACACGCGCACGCCAAGCGCACGCCATGCTCGCCACCACCCGCGTCGAACACGCTTTTATTTTTTTTCGACATAGTTTGAGCCCTATTGTCACATCAATATTCTCAAATTGCATTAACCAAATCAATCCGCTCACGCCACGCACCCGCCAAGCGTCCGCCAAGCGCCCACCAAGCGCTTGCCACGCGCGCACCCCGCGCGCACCCCGCGCGCACCCCGCGCACGCGCAGTACACGCCTTGTGCCCGCGCTTCAGCTAGTGTTATATTGACTGTCACTAGTAGTAAAAGCGGGTGCGAAGCGTGCGCGATTGATTACGCGTGCTGACCGCGGGTCTAGGGCGGGCTCGGCGCGGGTCATCTGAACACGCCCTTACGAAATTTCAGGTCACATGTCCTGACGCGAGTTAAGAAGTTTTTACCCATTCCAAAAAAGTGCGCAACGCCGCTAAAGAAGTTTTTACTTCAAAAAACAAGAATAAAAAAAACATTCCGTATTGATATATAAATTGGAAATTGTGCTTTTTGTACTTTTTAATCCCCGGTGAATAAAGAGGACACCCAATAAGTTTGACTTGTCTCTGTATTTGACTATCTTTGGCATCATAACTTTTGAACGGATATACCGATTTCGATCCGGATATTTTTGCTTAAAATTTAACGAGATCGAGATGGTTCTTAGCTTTGTTACACGCATATTAGACGTGGGTTAGAAGAAAAAATGGTTTTAGGATTCACGTGCAGCGGTGTGATATTAAGTCAAATTTTTTACGTGTGGTGATAGCGCATATATATCGTTGGAGATAGTAAGGATGTTAGGAAATGACATATAGGCCACTTTTTGTCCTATATCATTATGTATTTTTATTTTAAACTTAATACGCGGTCATAACTGCAGGCAATGTATAGTAGTAATAAATATTGCCAGCACTAAATTCACCATTTATAAGAAATCCGAATATCATTCATTCTTTCAAAAAACTTTTTATGTGGAAGTACTAAAAAATCTAAATCTCAATCTGGCTATGAGGCAATTTTACTGTTTAAATACGTAGGTAGATACGATGTTTTTTTATTTCTTAAATACGACACGATGATTGGCACGCAAATAAACGGATTATCTGATGATTAAAAATATCTTCGTATTAGGATAGTAAAGCTAGTCAAGGTTTCTTGCTAGCCTGAGATTAGGATGTTAAGTCTCTTAAGTATGTTCTCTTAAGTATGTCTCTTAAGTAAGTGGTAATATGAGTTAAATAAGTCAATTTTGGTGTCATTTCGTACAATTTTGTTCAGTGAAAGTGCACAAATGAAATAATTATGAAGAAATTAGCGTATCATGTATTTCCTCGTTGCCGCCAAATCTTACATGAGCTTGTGTAATGAGGCCGCCGCTTTACCCAAGAACCTGACATGACTTACTGACGACTTATGACTGATGACTAATTATAATTGATAAAAATTTATATAAAATTTGATGCAAATTTCTACTTGAAGAATGGCAAAATACTAACGTGAAGACCAAAACTTAAAGAAGACAGAAAAAGTAAAATCGTCATAGTTATGTTCCGGTTTACAAGACAGCGACGACCATTGACTTTATACCTACAATTGTTGAATAAGTATAGATTTATTCCTATCGAGACGTCACAGAACCCATGTCACCTAGCCATATAATCACGGTTCTATACATAAAGTGAGCTTAATACTGTTATCTGTTTAAAAAAAAACATCATATCGGCTCAATCATAAAATTTGTTTGTAAAAATTGTTGAAGTTTGTATTTAAAAAGAAGTAGTAATTGGCGGCTAGCAACAAATAAGTAACTGATTACGCGTTTTTAAGTTATATAAATTATTAACATGGATTAAGCAGAAAGGAATGTGACAAGGGGAATAAAATAATACATAAGTAAAATGGACAAAAGTATTTGATATTTGCAATCAACGAAATAATAAACTTAGGTAGGCACATTTGCCATTTAATAAAGAAACTTATAAGCCTAAACATACCTGTGACTTGAGGACATGCAAATTTTTCAACTGGACTGCATTTGTCATACAACTGCATATCTGGTTTCGGTTGATTTACATGTTTAGCCAAGTTGATGGTACGGCAGGCTTCACATCTTATACGATCTGCCCGAAGATTTTCGTTTTCACACATTTTGATTGATTTTGATAATTTTTTACACAAACAATTTTAATTCTTTTAAACATTTATTGACAAATACTTTGACGGAGGACTTTGCTTTTTGTTGACAATAAATTTTGAAGTTTTGCAAAAAGTATGATGTGGTTTGGTAGAGTTTTACTCAGGGCCGCATTTACCGTAAACGTTTATAATGCTCTAAGGGAATGTTAAATATGTCAGCTATTACTTAAATTGTTATCAATCCATTTTTTCATAATATATCACAAAGATTTCGTAGCCCTGTCTCAGAGGTAGAGTGGGAAGAGGAACAGTAATATAAGAATTAATGAATATCGCTGGAAAAGTTACACAAAATGAATCTTAACTCAAAGTCATCAAATTATTTGTTTGTATTACGGGTGTTAGTCAACGATTATAATCATAATAGTAATACGTGAAGAAAAACTTTGGACTCATTTTTACGAAAATTGCGCTGACGAATTAGTTTGAAATTTGGCACACTTATAGTTTATGTGTAGGAGAAGTGCAGAACGCTAATATGTATTTTTAGTGATAATGTTTATAAAGTTCATTAATTTAAAAAAAAATGTGTGCGTGTACTAGCGTACACTCTTAAAAAGTGAAGAAGTGAAACTTCTTTATAACTTTATTTTTCAAAAAATAATTTTCTATATGTAACTTTACAGAAATTGGTTAAATAAAGTTTATTACCAATCCCTACTCCGCTGGAGAAAGTATACTTCGAATCAGGTAGGGATAAGAACAAAGATGGCGCGTAAGGGAAAAATGTGACGCGTAACAAAAAAATGTTACACTAATTTTTTTTCCAACCCCTATAAAGAAGAAGTTTCATTTCAATAAAACATTACACTCACTACCATGCATTTGACAGACACAAACAAATATATTGATGATAACGATAAAAGATCACAGATGGCGCACAAACTATAATCATACAGTTTGGAAACAAAGTAGTTAGTCTTGAGAAATAAAGATGGCGTTCTTATCAACAAGATATTAAAATGTATTACTGGCGACCACTAGTACATAGAAATACTTAAATAGATACCAGAATAAACTTAATAAACACCCAGATCCGGAATTGCAGACATTTAAAAAAAATTTCATCACGTAAATGCCTGCCCCCGTCGGGGATGAAACTTAAACCTTGCTTTTGATCGGTGTAATTAGGCGTGTACGCTAGCCACTCGACCAACGAGGTAATTATCTTTTATATATTATCATATGTCATATAAGATTTCAGATAGATTTGACTCTCTTTTTGTGAGAATTAGGTCAATGGCTATCTTGCTTTATTTTAATACCTATTTTTTACTTCAAATCCAATAAATATAGTATTGTACGTAAAAATACTGAATGTACTGTGAGTGTTACGGATGCAGACATGATATGCCCACGCACAGTTTCCGCTCGTTGCGCAAATGGCTTCCTCGCCTTCTCTATCCTAGATAACGCTTTGTATATTGCGAAATTTGCCAAAAAATAATAATTATGTTTAAATTGTGTAATTAAATAGGAGGATATACATGTGTTACATCATCTGATGAGTGCTTCCTGGCTGAAATACGTTGCTCCTGTTCCTGGTACCCTGATTGCTATGGATGAAAATGTTAATTTACTTAATAACTGACGCACCAAAATATTTTTTTGTTATTATAGAATTCCAACCAAACATGTGGACTTACCAATGGAATAAAATTTACTTCGTCTTTAGAACTCCAAGTTGTAATAGTGCGTTGCAAACTTGAAGCTGGGTTATTGTATAACTAGGTTATACGGCATTACAATAAATTATTCAGATTCAAACCGTCGTATTGTCTATTCCTGTTGTAAAAACATGAGTGCTTATTATTATTGTTTTATTCCAGAACTAGGTAGCCAGTAAACAGAGGTTTGAGTTTACAGCGTCAAATGGAAAACGCACCTTTAACATATTTGGTAACTAATGATGTGTGTTTCTTCCAATCAGGCCTTTGTCTGACTTTTATTACTATAAAAATATGATATCCGGGCTCCAGCGACTACTAGCGACACATTCAGTTTGGTTCAATATTCAATCGAAAAAAATCTGTCATAGCTCAATATATTGTGACACAACAAAAGTTTACTCCAGTGGAATCCAATCAGACTACAGATCCCCTATGACGTCCATATATGGTACCTTAATACATGGACGTCATAGGGCCCGGGTGGTGCCGATACTCTCTCTCTTCTTAAGGTGCTGACAATTGGCAAAATCTTCTCATAAAATTAAATACGTTTTTAGGGTAACAATGTCCGTATTTTCATTCCAATCTATGTACTAACTTATTTGGCCAGATACGGCATATTTTAACACGATTATTTAAAAACACTGATAATATTTTTTAAGTTCTCGTTCAGTAACCAACTATCCACATAATTGTTATTAGAAATATTAATTTTATAAAGATCAGATCCCAAAATTGAGTCGTTTGAAAAATATACAAAAATTTGTCGGTGTCGGAAATCGAACCCAAAAGTTGTTTTTTATTGCGAAGATCTTTTAAAATGCGTATAACAAAAATAATTGATATTTTATCAACTGCTTTCATTTTTAATGCAAATAAAAACAAATATCGTGCAACACTACCACATTTAATAAAAAAAACGCAATGCTAAGTTAAATGATATAATATGTATTTTTAAAGTTAAACTTCTTGTTTCAGAAACCATATTAAAAAGATCGTATTGGCAAGTTTTGAGCGACGTAAAACTGTGTAATCAAATCGAAAATGAATCTTCACATAAAACTTTCTGGGGTTAGTAAATTATTTTGAATGGAAAACATGACATATGTATGTATGTAATTCTCGTTTGCTTACCTATAGTGACAATTGTATTCGTACAACTCGTGTATATCACAAGATAGGGGAGTAGTTTCTCGTTAAAATAAAATTCAATAAAATCTCTTCAAAATGCAAACTGAACCTACCGCATGCGAGTATGATAACTGTTAGGTACTGATCATCAGTATATATGATAAACAAGTCGCTATTCGACTTACACACGATATACACGAGCTTCGTTAACTAAAATTTATGCATGAAACAAATGAAAATTCGTAGAAAATGTGCTAAGTAATCTGTGCTATTTGTAAATTGATGTTCGGCTCTACGAAAGCTTCCGCGAGAGCTTGCGTCCATTCAGCGTATGTTTTCATGAATGGTTTCGGGTGTGGAGGGGCTTTAGGCATTTACTAGGACGAGCACTGCGCCGGAGGCTGCCAAACAGGACAGTCCACTGGAAACCGGCGTGTGCGCGGGCGGGTGTTCACCAATAGCGTGCGAGTGCGGGAAATTCAAATTTAATTTTAGAATATTTTGAATTAGTTATTCTTTTTCAGTTATTTTTAAATTGTGTCTGTACTTTGTGGTGTACTTTAGTGTTTCTTCGAAAAATCAAGATTCCGGGCATGCTGTAAAATGGGGATGATTACGATAAGGTAATTTTACTACTTTTAATTTTTTTAGTGTGCATTTTTTGACATTTTATGCTTCTAAATATATAATTTGTCTTAATCCGTTCCTGCGATATTACTCGATATCGTTTAGCGAGGTAATGAGATTAGAAACACTAACATATTTTAAAGACACTACAAACTATATTTTATAAATATAATTAATTCAAATAAAATAACATCTTAAATTGTGCATATACCTACATGATATACCTATGTAAATAAGTGGTTATCCTGGGCTCGTCTTTTACATCTTTGTTTTCTTCTATAACTTTTTTTTAGGAATTACGATTATTTTGGTTATGTTTCCTTCTACTCTGACAATGATCCTCTTTTCAACTTTTATAGATGTTCCACTTATCTTCTTAATATCCTTTTAGGCAAAGAGTTCCAGTCAAGTGAGAATCCAAAAATATTTGCTTCTTTTTTATTATTCGAGGAATGGAACTCTCTCTGCATTTCCGGAGCATTAAAAGTTAAGCGTCTGTAAAAACTAGTGAAAAGGAAACCTCAAGCTTAGTGTGCTCCAGCCTTTAACCCCTTTGTCTCTACAACGAATGAGTTTATGGTTCCTTTATACTAAGCTTACCGCCTTACATATTCCTGCGGCCATAATGACTCTGTCATATTCCGGACCGGACCCTTAGTGTAGGGTAGCCGATAGATTTGCACAATATGCCTAAATCCCAGCTATAGGACAGCGACGCACTACTACTACCTACAATCAGGAGAGCCATGTGCTTGTTAGCTGACCCTGACCATAAAAAAAACTAAGCTATACGGGGTTTTTTATGTTACGTAATTTTGAAGCCTACTATACTGTTTCATGACTTTGGGTCAGGTAATTTCTTCTGACATTTATTTATTTGCTCTACTTTATTTCTTTGGAATATCTGTCTACTCATACGTTATGAAAAACAAACAAAATTTTCAAAAAAGATACAGAACAAGCTGGTGACACCCCTGATGCTAAAAGATAACCGTCGTGTCGCCAAAAGAATAGCATAGATGTTACTGGGGAGTTACTATATGGCGTGAAATTATGGATGAGATACTACAATGGCGAGCATTGTCATAATCGCTTCCGAAATAGGGGCAACTTTTAGTTATCAATCCGTATCTGTAGTAGCTAGTTGCAAGTTAATCTCCATCCTAATGTCCGAACACACATAAATTGGAGCTTTTTTATATAGAATCAGCATTACTATTGATTAATGGTAACATATCTTTCAAACTTAGATCCATCGTCACATAAAAGATGAAGTAATATAAAATTCTAAATAGACGTGCCTATTAAGGGCGTGAATAACTTGCACTAATATAAATATTGGTTTGTTCTGTATTTAAGCTTTTACGCCCTAAGGCTACAAGGAGGCGTTTCGTGACTTAGACTTTCTTAGCAATGAGTCTTCCTAAGTCGACAGTTATGCCCAGTGTGATTTGAAGTCTGCCCTAAATGAACCTCATGAAGGTGAAGGCAGGCCCTCGCACATCAGCCGCTCCAGGGCCTAGAGTATATAACCCCCCTGGCGTGAAGGTTCGAGCCGTCCCCGCCTATACATTTACCGCCTAAATACCTGGATCATTTCTGAACAAATTCAGTACATGGCATAACTAAACAGACATTTTTTAATAATGAATAAATTTTCGACTAAACACAAAGTTCGACTTTGTGTCCATTTTTGTTATGCGATTATCTGGCCAATAAGGAACCGATTTTAATGGGTCTTGTTTGGAAAGGTAAGTTATAACTCCCAGGTGGTCCCATATTCATTTTATCATGATCCGACTACTGGTTTTTGAGTAAAACTTAATAATGCTAACGGGATATTGATAAAATTTGTAGGGGATCATCGCAGTCATAAACTAATTTTCCCGAAAAAAAATATTGAATCAGGACGTGGTAAAGCAATTTGTATCGGGTTATTGTAGCATTACTACTAAGAGCGTAATAATATATCTATACAAATGACTACGCTATATTTTTTGTTTATGTCAGCGTCTTGACACAAGCGATGTCAAGGGCATCCATACGAATATTATAAATGCGAAAGTCTGTCTGTTGCTATTTCATGGGAAAGCCGCTAAACCGATTTTGATAAAATTTGATATGGATATAGCCAAATATCCAAGTTCAAGCATACGCTGTTTTTTTTTAAATTAACATCCCAAAGTGAAAGGAATATACCAAAGGAATATAATGAAAGTTTTTTTTAAATCGTAAACATTCTGTGCTGACAAAGTCGCGGGCAAACAGCTAGTATTTAATAAAAAACCTTATTCGTACCTCAAACTTGTTCAACTCATCAACATATTAAACAAAATATTGGTCCCATGCATCGTAGGTACGCTGGGATCTGGGGATCAAATTAATATCATGTAATATCGCTGCCCTACACTACCAGTACGAGTACGTTGCCTTTTTGGCATTGGCATTTATGTTTTTTACTTTTTATTTCCCTTGATTACTTTCGTCGGTTGGATGGAGCAGATAAAACTGACCAATTATTACTTTTTAGTACTTTAATGGATTGTAATTTAAAAATGATTACCTTATAAACAAAATTTTACGGGTGTTGTATTACTAGTTGTTGCTCGCCACTTTACATGCATTTTTTTAACTAGCGGTTGCCCGTTGGTTTAAATTCGACCATAATAAATTTTAATATTTTGTTGATAAGAACGCCATCTTCACTCCTTAAGACCAACTACTTTGTTTTCAAACTTTTTAGTGCGCCATCTGTGATCTTTTATCGTTATCATCAACATATTTGTTTGTGTGTGTTAAATGCATGGTAGGGTGTGTAATGTTTTGTTTATTAATTTAATGTAGTTTACAAGCATTATTATAGAAAAACATTAGCGTTCTGCACTTCTTCTACACATAAAATATAAGTGTGCCAAATTTTGTGCTCCGGCGTCCGCGCAATTTTCGTAAAAAGGGGTCCAAAGTCTTGGCATCACGTATTAATATAGAGATTAATTAGTTTTCAATATTTATATTCCTTTTGTTGGTCCGGGTTCGCTGAGAGAGAAGGTCATCTGCCTCTCTGTCAAGCAGTTCGTAAAGGACAAACACAGGTTAAAATATAGGTAATTACCAACAAGATATGGTGGCAGTTTACCCGGGCAGGGATTCACTGCCTTGCCTATTCCTGCCAGCATAATGAGACTATCATATTACAATCTGGGGGGTAAAGTAGCTGGTTGAATTGCACAATAGGCTTTTCATCCCGGCCTCAGGACAGCTACGTACCTGTATCATCCGTGGTGTTGATAGGCCACGGTTGTCTCTTATCATCAGGAGAGCCGAGTGCTTGTTCGTAGACCCAATGCATTCAAAAACATGATGCCGTCCATTTTAATCGAATCAAAAGCCAAGTTTGGATAATTTAAAGTTGATAATTTTACTACATCCGGGTTTGATTCCCAGTTGGGGCTACTCCACATGTGTTTTTTAAATCATATATTATATAAGAAAATTAATCAATACTTCCCTTGGTCGTCGCATCACACGTGAATGGATAGAATGAATCCACTAATTCTTGTCCTGTTGTGTTAATTATTTCCAGAAGGTTCGAATGAAAAAATATTTTTAATTCAGTATATATGGTTAAGTCCTAACTTAACGGATGTTTGTCGGATCTGTAATAATATAAAAACTAATTATACGAACAACAAATAGTAGTTAAGTGTTGAAAAACGCCAACAAAATGTAAATAGGTTCTTTGTAATAAGAGCTACTAAGAAGTAAACGCAATCCGTAAACATAGATTCAAAGAAATCATTGCGTACGCAAAATACTGTCATAAGATCTTTTATGGAAGACAAGCGTGCATACGAATTTCCTGATGATAAGAAATGTATATATGTAGAGACTAAATATGTTAGTGTCATTTTAAGACAGAGGTCACATTGGTGACGTAAACTTGTAACATCTATGGTGTCTACGGCCATAGTGATTTTTTACCATCAGGAGAGCCGTGTGCGTCGCTGACCTCCAGGACTTGCAGGACCCTACCATTTAGTGTTAATGTGTAACTTAGTGGAATAATCGAGTGACCTAAATTACTAAAATATTAGCAATCGGGTCGTCACATCCCTGACCCACAGAAATATTTATTTTAAAATGAATGGTTACGGTATTCTGTAGTTATCTGTGGTTGTACCCACTCCTTAGCCTGTATCTAAACATCGGCAAAGCCTGGCGAAGTTGTAAAAACTGAGAGTTTTGTAATACACTTGGATGGCTACAAAAAAAAACATAGGCCAGATAATATCTGTTGAATGTGCAAATTTGAGCTACACTAGCGTTAGGCGTAGCAAAACTTTTCTATAACTGACTGCAAAAAGGAAGGGGATTTTTTGTATGTTTGCTACGTGATTATTCGGCCAATAACAAAACAATCCTGTTCTTTTTTTCAAAAAGAGGCTATGAGTCCAATGTGACCTCATGTAAGTTTTATTATGATACAATAAGTGGTTTTTAAGTTATATATAATTATGCATAAATGTTCTTATATGTTGACATCAACGCCAATATACTAGCGGCATGTTGATAAAATTATCTATTAGGTAAAACTATCTCTCGAAAATAGAATGATTAAAAGAATTTAAAGTCGTTTTTTGCAGCTTAAACTATTAGGTATTGAGTAAATTTATCTTCCGGATACATAAGTCATAAGATGATGCTGGCTACCGCATTTTGCCTTGAAAATCCCCAAAAAAATCAGCCCTTATCTAAATCGACTAATCGTATAATTATACAAGTTCTTGTCACAAAATGAATTTATGCATGAAGTGGTGGAGAATTTCACTTTGTCCGAGACGCGGTATAAAGGAACAATAGTCTTAGTTTTAATCCCGCCTTTTTTTATTCTACCAAGATCCAGTTCGTGTGCGGGAAGATCCCCCTTCCCCGCTTATAGGGTTGTCAAGACGCAAAAAAGGTTTTGTTTTGATAACCTGATTTGAATACGTATATTTATACGTTGATATTTCTACATAAATTTTATTCAGACAAAATATTAGAATCCTAAACCCACTTTATAATCAGGTAATTAATAGCCTATACTAAGGTAGGTAAATATAAATGAAAATATTTTTTAAATGTTATTTGTGAATCACCATAATTATCCCAGCATTAATCCCGTTTGTTCCTGACTGTCTGTGAATCCCAAAACCTAGATTCTTAAACAAATGCCAATCACATCTTGTTTAATAGTAATAATTTTAAAATAATTAATTACAGTTCTTCTTGTCTGTCTGTTTGACTGCCTGCGAAAATTAAAACAATTGCTAAGCACTTATTGATCTAGTTTATCTCTATTTTGATGTTGTTTTAAAAATGTTGTGTACGAGTATTATGAGTTTTCTAAAATTGAAATATTTTTAGGTCAGTCGTACCCATGCTTTATGAAGTATAAATTAGGCATTGGATACTAACTTGACACATTTACAAATTATGTAAATAAGTGATAGGTTTTCAGTTTGCATATTAATAAATAATCATTATTGTCTTTACGTCACAATCATTTTACAAATTTCTAAATTTTGACATGTTTCTAAAAGTAATAAATAAATGAAAAATGTCTATTTCATTGTTTGTTTAAATACACTGATCTCTAGAAGTCAGCCAGCTAGATTCGAAAAAAACTATTTTTATGTATGACTAGCCGATCCGGCAAAATTCACAACGCTTGACATTAGCAGCTACTAATAGTTTGTATGAATTAAAGCATTATATTTTTCATTTATCCTGTTTTTTTTTCAGGAGGACCTTCTCCTGGCAATAACTAACGTACCAAAAAAAGAATTAGCAAAATTGATCTATCTATTCAGACATGATGCGATGACCACGCAAAATGTCGAATAATTATTATTATTATCTGTATAGATACCTAAATTATTAAAGAGGCTACATGCTGCTGTTACGCTTATAAGCTATTTTTCAAGTGTGAGTACAAGTGGGTGAAACTGCTATGAAATAATATCGTACCCAGTAATGTACGTAGTTTGCTTAGGTGCCAACCCTACCTCGACTGACATGTTCTCATCTTCGCAGACGTTTTTCGTTTACTAAAACTTTAGTGAGGCTTGTTACTTGATACTTGTCTTTTTGTTTATTTAGCCAGGCGCTTTTCAAAATACTGCTTTGTTTTACGTCGCTTTTAGAATGCTAATAATGTAGTCTAGTCTAGTAATATCACTGCAGACTTGAGGGGTTTTAGATTCAATTCAAACTGTAGGTCTATTAATTTATTTGAAGTATTGTATTAACAAAAATACTAATTTTGTTTAAAAAATATCTACAGGTGTAAGAGAAATTGAATATCTGGCTGCATAAATTTATAAGATAGACTTTCTACTTCATTTTATTTTGTTAGAGTCAAGTAACTGTAAAACTCGAATTTCTTAATTTTAAATGACGCTCTAATATCTGTGACTAAACATTTGATACATGCTATTTAAATGTCTCGCTAACCACACTACTATTGGCGGTTACGTGAACGTCATATTTAGCCCCCAACAGAAAAATTACTTATACTCGTAACACCCCCGTGTTATAAGTTGGACGTGTCTGTGCCGTCTTAACTCTTAAACACATGGACCAAACTCGATGTGGATTTTTTTAATTTAAAATGGTTTGAGCTATATCAGTTATATCACAGACAGTTTTTGCAGGTCTATAAGCATTATTAATTTTGTGATTATTGGAATGTATTGCGTCATGGCTTCTTATCAAGTGGACTACCATTATTAAGAGGAATACAGTACGAGTTTCTGCTTCTCCTATATTTAAAATTTTAATGTAAAGTACTATGTTTAACTACTTCTGTTTAAACTGGATTTCACTCGACGTTAAGATACCTTGCTGTGTGCAAAAGCCAAAATATTCAGTACAATGATGTAAAAATTATAGAAAATTTCAAGTTTTAAAAAGTTATAGGTAAAATTCCGGAAAACGCAACACATTAAATAAATTTATACATTTCTAATACATACCCACATATTTACATATACTTTTAATTGTATAGTATTCAAATATTTAATTAGTTTCTAAATAGCTTTAAATAAGTTTTCTTACCTAATTAGGCACCGTACTTAATTTAGTAAGACGGTATACGTACACGACGTATTTGAAACGGTGTGAAGGCGATTATAGATTATATCTTACAATCGAAATGCCTGTATATTTAGATGTTTGTATTTTAAATACAAACTGATGACAGGCAGAAGTATTGTTGACTTTTTATGGGACACTAGTTGTTACAGCTCTGATTGCGTATATTCTCGGAAAGCCGTAGAGATAACGGAACCAAAGTATATTTTTATTATAATAAAATTGTGTATTGCACCTCATTTATACAATACAAAATACAAACAAATATTTACGCCAAGTCCCTTGCATGGAAGGGAGAGGGTGTCAAGTACCAAATACCACGATCCTTGTAAATATTTTTTACTTCTTTCACACAAGTAAGTCTGTTTTGAAGACTTGACATTACCCTCGGACAAAACCCCAAGCGTTTTGGTTTTATAACAACAATCTAGGTCTCCTCGGGTAACTACGTCCAACCACACAACCCTGTACTCTTTCTTATGGAAAACTGATAGACCAATTTTACTAATTTTTATTTGTTATGTTGGTTATTGCCAGCAGAAGGTTCTTATGAAAACAAGTCAGGAAAATTGTAGGGAAAAAGGAAAAATATATTTTTTCAATCCAAACTATTAGTATCTGTTAATGCTATTAGAAGAATCGTCAGGTATATAATATCATAGAGGTATGTTGGTAATATCAAATAGTATTAAGTTTCAAGACACGAAAATCCCGAAAATAACTTGAGCTTATTGCTTTAAAATTAAACCATTTATTAACGTTATTTCACACAAGTCATTTAGGGAAATAGGTCACATGCAGCACTTAGTAATGTTATAATGTTTCGTAATCTAGACCAAAATGGTCACTTGACCAAAATAAATAGGCATTTGCTAAACGAATTGTTTAGACGGTCATAACCAGTAATTGGTAAATGCTGAAATGAATACCGTGCGACCAGAGAATAATAGGCTAACCAATGAACACTAAAAGAAAGTCTAGTTTAATAAATAGAACTAGCTTAGCGTAATATAAGCCTGAGAATATGAATCTAGTGCTTATGAATCTCTGAGAACTTATATACTCCTGGTAAATGTAGGTATAAAGTAAGACTTAGTCTGTCTAGATTTGTTTAGTTTAAGTACTGACGTAGTTTACTGAACATTTTTTATTATAAAACTATCTGACCCGGCGAACTTCATATTGCTTGACATTTATAACAGGTTCTAACTCTGCATAGAATAAGACGTTGTTTTTCCCATTTTATAGTATATTTTTAGCCGACTTCGAAAGGAGGTTATTTGTTTGACTTCTATATTTTTATGCATGTTAATCGATTTCTCCGTAATTTCTTAACCGAAAGAAAATAACTTTTTTTTATTTAAAAGAGTTTACTTAGGAGCTGAACTCATTGCAAGCAAGTTTGGATCTGATGATTGGTTCCCTGGGAAATTAAAGAAAATACCTAATTTTGTGTACTTCGACGACTTCGAAATCGGTTTTTTATAGAGTTGTTGTTCTTAAATTTTGTAATGAGTGCAGATAAATAAGTCTAACTTTCTTTATCTATCATGATTGACTAGCGGCCATTAATAACCTATCTACAGATAAAGATAGGCCTTATAGAGTTTTTATATTAGGACATTTTTGTTAATTATTGAAAAATAACAGCGGTTGCCTGGCCACTGATCTAAAATAACTCGATCTCTACAGATAGGTTATAAATATTGGCCGTTTACGTCATTTACAGACAAAGATAGGCCCTCTAGAGTATCGTTGCTGAGATATTTTTGTTAATTATTGAAAAATAACATTGGTCGGTCGAATCTCTTATTTAGATAGGTTATTAAAATTGGCCGTAAGTCCACAATCGGCCGAGGGGATGATAATATGGGGTCAAACATGTATTTATATTCGGATTATTATTAATAATCACCTTATTTTTGAAGTTATACTTCTTTTGGCGCGTTAGGAAAAAATGATGAGGGTAAATTTATACGATGTCACGAAACACCGACATGATGAAGTTAGCTATAGATAACATTTTAGTTTTTTGTGATATTTTTATTAAATACTAAATAAACTTTATTTAACTAAATAATGCATTATAATAAAACTTTTAATGTATTAAATACTTTTTTTCTATGGTTAGTGTCATTTTGTCTACAAATGTAAAATAAGGCAAAAGATAAAATTTTTAAAAAGATTTTTATCTTATTACGCCGAAGAAGTGTAACTTCTAACTCGTGTACATAAGTACACACACATTTTTTTATATTAAACCTAGTTTAATATTTAATATGCATAAAATATTTTATAATTTCAAATTATCCGTAAAAGGATTTCTCTTAAATTCTTTGAATACGACAAATAAAAATGAACATCCGGATGTTCATCCTTAATCGAGTTTCTTTTGACAGTAATGCGTATCGGTGGCCTTCCTGTGATATTCTTGGTAGAGCACCGCACAGTCTTATAAGTCAAGATGAAATGTTAATTTATTTTATCTTAATTACTAGACATCGCGCGCTGTTTGCTTTGCTTGATTTTATGTCCAAAAAGACCTTATATTAAGGTAAAAGATAGCTTAGACATTGCCATCAAAATATAAGCGCTCAAATGATAAAGATGTATTATGCTAATAGTGGGCTGTGCGTGCCACTCTGGAGCTTGGACGAAGATCCCATATAAATTTTTAAAGCATCCTACTAGTAGGAGTTAGATAAAATTTGTATAGAATTACCTTGGAATGACATCCTAACTTCTCAAAAAGACCCAAATTTTTGTTTCGTGCAATCTCCACATCAGAAATGTCCTGAGTTTTCTGAGAATATTAAAAAACCAATATGCGTGGGCTGAGCCAGTTTGGAGTAACCATAGCTAAAACTCTTTCATTAAAATTAGATAACAATGAAATATATCAATTTTAGTACAGTCGATAACATAACACTGTTACTTAAAACAAATAATATATTTATGATAAATATGAAAAGTGATAGTGTAAAAACATTTTCAATTTCAGATTTTTTTTTAACATCCTCTCCTCTTCAAGTGAGCCTGCTTGATCAGCTTTGAAAATATCACCACCTCCCTACCACCTATCCTATCCGTAGGGCTTCGTCTGCTACCGTAGGTTTATTGGTACAGACATCCCTTACTTATCTATTTAAGTACTTAGTCTGGCCATAAATACTGTTACACTTAAAAATAAAAAAATATTACATTTGAATTTCGAATCTGTCATTTTTATACGATTGTTCATTGTGTTTTC
>NJDD01002447.1:119011-183378 GCA_002245505.1 Calephelis nemesis
ATTTATGTATTAAACTAACACACTGTAAAAGTAATATATGTTATTTGCAGTTAAAAAAATATTTTTTTTCTTTATTACAATATTTATGGCAAGACTAGGTACATATCAAACCTTATGTTAGGGCTAGGGCTGGTTGGCATCTAGGGCCTTAGGGACGTAGGGTGCTAGGTCTTTGGGATCACCTGATATAGGGTATTCTGTTCCGTGTCACCAACCCTCATGGTAGTCGGTTCGAATGTTAAGAATTTTTTTTTAATTTCAAGTAAAATTGGGATGATGGTTGTAATTAGGCAAAAAAAGGACTCAGAAGGGTATCTCAATTACTTAATTTGTATCATATTCAACGACAAATACATCTAAGACTTTTGCCACTATGTTATCCTACAATGTTAAACAATCTTTTTCAAGAGTTTTTTAAACCTGGCTGGTTTTAAGCTTGACCGCGTTGAAATTGATAATACACTCAAGCCACTTTTACAATAGTTTATTTACAAAAAACTGGAGAAGAAACTTTGTATCCAAATTTTTAATCAAACTACAACAATAAAAAAATGTGATAATCAATGGCTTAAAATTCGTTTTGAGAAGAAGGGCAGAACGCTAATTTTATATTTTATTCACAACAAAAAAGTGAACCTATAAAGCAGTTGAACGATTGACTGCTCTATCACTATTCACCACCATTCAGTAGTTTTATCAGATGCCTTTTCTTCACGAATGTACAATAATAAATTTAAACACTCAAGTTTAAATAAATCTGGTTAAGGTTTCATTACGAGTTAACTCTACAATGTGTTGGGATAGCAGGGAACGTAAAGAATTCTATCTCACGGGGTGTACGGTGCGTAGGCGCTGATTATTATATTGATATGTTTATGGTACTGGATAAGCAGTTTGATTTAATTTCTGAAAAACTACGAAAGTTTGAGAACCACTATTCTAATTTCCAATAAATACCCGTTCCTGAGTTAATGAGTTTAAATTGATATTGGTATAAGTTTCTCCCAATTTTTGGGAAGTAGGTACTATTTAAGACATATCAAGGGTCTAATAGTAATTCTCAAGTAATAAGACCAAAATACAGTACGATAATGTTGAAAATTTTAGGAGTTTCTGTGGGCGTTTTCGAATTCCATTATCATGTCATCTCCATGTCTTTGCATTGTCGTACTTGTGTAATATTTCAGCTCAATCAGTTGCCAGGAAGTCGTCAAATTCAACTTAAAAGATTCCAGTCGGACAAATATACATACATTGAAAATTGAATAAAAGCTTGTAAAAAAGGCGAAGATCAATGGGATTGAAATATATTAGTTATAAGTCAATATAAAATGGTAAATAAGTGGTTAAAATATCGACAAGTCGAACAGTAGCTAAGGTCTTACCGTAAGGTCAATGTAGCGTCACCCTATGGCAATATTAATTTAATAATTTTAATACTACAGCTTTTTGATGTGACAATGCGAAAATAGGACCTTCGCAGTAGTTCGTTGCAGTTAGATGCACAGCAGTATTTAGAAAAAACTTAAGACGTCAAGGAACAGACTCTCGACTCTTAACAAGAATCTTACTTTTAAACAGTAAATTGAAGTATTATTTTTTAATTTAGAAAGCATTTTATAAGGCAATATTAATATAATAATTTTAATACTTTTACTACAGCTTTTTGATGTAACAATGCGAAAATAGGACCTTCGCAGTAGTTCGTTGCAGTTAGATGCACAGCAGTATTTAAATAAAACTTAAGACGTCAAGGAACAGACCCTCGACTTTTAACAATAATCTTACTTTTAAACAGTAAATTGAAGTATTCTTTTTTAACTTGAAAGCATTTTTCCAAACGAATGTACGTGCAGGTGAAAATATAGTGAAGGCCTCATTACCATGTTTACTCTATAATGTATCGGGATAACAGGGCACGTAAAGAACTTTAACTCACGGGGTGTACGGCGCGTAGGTGCTGATTATTATGTTGATTTGTTTATGGTATTTGATAAGCACTTCGGATTTCTTACTGTGTATCTAAATACTCGAATACGATCGAAATGACCGTTACTCCTCGGAAATTATTATTTTCATACCTATAATAATATTGTCATTACTCCATACAATAATTGATAGCCTGTGGTTTAACGGTCCGGCATCGAACTTGACTTCTTGAAGTCCCGGGTTTGTTCCCCGGGTCAGGCAACAAAAAAACAGGAAATTGTGTATTTTAAATTTTTAATAAGAATAACATTGCTCGGGATTGGATATGGGCTCGGTTGGCGATAGGCTTGCCACCTGGCACTTTGTGATACTTAATGTCTTCGGCTAGTCGTGAGTGCCCTGGTTGTGCCTCTCCCTACATCTTCGGGGATATGGGCGTGATGATACGATTTTTTATAACCCCATACAAAACTTGTACAACATATTGTAGACAACAGTAACACATTTCTTTTGTAACAATAGAAATTATTTGATGTAGTTTGAAAAAACAGTTTATATTATCATTTACAAAAATCCACAGCACTACCCTTAGATTAATAAAAAAGTGTTTATTTAACATAGTAATAAAATTATTTAAACACAATGCATAACTGACTAATCGCTTAAAATTGGCCCTAATTTGCCCTATTGGCCCTATTGTGGCCAGATTCAACGTCTAGACTAGATATTCCCAAACTATTTTGTTTCATAGACCACTATCAAAACTTTGCTTGATTCCGTGGTCCGTTACATGGCCATATAAATAACTTTGATTTAAACTTATGTAAAGAAATGAAAATCCAACTAAAACTGTTTTATGAAAAAAGCTACCAGTACTTACTCGGGCTGAGCACTCTGCTCGGCCCACAAAGTTGTAAAAACCGCGAGTTTAGCAACGTTAAATTCATTAAATATAAAGACGAGTATCTCTAACTCTACACGTTCTAATTGTAATCGTACAAACTTTAACCTCAAATTTTACACTTGGCAAAATATACTTTGCCTTTTCGTTACTGCAACAACTATGATGTAGAACAATGATTACAACAAAAAATAATGAACAATGATTACATTATTACCCAATAATAGTAGCGAAAAAGTACCCATAACAGTAGCGAAGCAGTCCTACAGTATAGTACTACTATTTAAATTATGCGCTTCAGCTTTACACTTTTTACTCTTTTTACACTTTATACTTTTACTTGGCTGACCCCGTGTTGGTCCGGGCTTCCTTGTAGAATAGACCATCTGCCTTCCTAGCCGGGCAGCTCGTAAAAGGCCAGCATAGGCTCACCGTCACTAACACCGTGACATCTGACTAGGTGGTAGAGTTTAGCAGCGACTCGCCCAGATTGGTACCACCGTCTTACCTATTCCTGCCGCCATAACGTCATGACGTGTTCCGGTTCGGAGGGTACAGTAGCCGGTAAAATTACTTTTGCTCGAGGCCTAACATCCCGGCCTCAGGTTGGCAACGCACCATTACCACCTTTGGTGTCTCTAGGTGGCGTGAATTTCTTACCACCAGGAAATCCGTCTGCTTGTTTGCCTTCCAATATCATTAAAAAATTTAAAAAAAGACCTAATCTAAATATAAGCAAAATTATTAATTATATAATAACAACTCTGTATATATCTTAAAAATATATTCGTATTTCCGAAGCTTGACGAATATAGCCGAAGCACATAATTTAAATAGTACTACTACACATTTTGTTTAAGCTGCAAAGTTTTCGAGGTTAAGATTTGTAGGGTTAGAGCGTGTAGAGTTGGAACCTTGGCTCTACATGACGTTTAATAATTTTTTTACAGTACGAGCTATATTGACTCATCTTGGCAATATTTTACGAGAAATGATTTTAGTTGAGCACGTTTTTACGCAAGACGCTTAACATCTCACTTTCTGATATAACTATTAATATTATAAATGCGAAAGTTGCGTGTTTATTTGTTTTGTTTTGTTTGTTTTGTTGCTTCACGCAAAAAAAGCTGAATCGATTTTCTTGAAATTTGGTACACACATAGAGGGTTACTTGAATTGACACATAAGATAGTTTTTATCCCCAAACAATGTTCCAGTGGGACCAGGTGGGCAACGCCGCGGGCAACAGCTAGTTGTCTATGATCGAAGCGTGTTTATTTCCATCAGAAAATTTGGCTGCTTATTTGCTACCCAGTTTTACAAAAAAATGTCTTACAGATTTATATATATGGTCCTTCACTTGACAAAATACATTATACATTACGTATATCATTACAAGCAGTCAGCAAGGACCTTGATACATCTTGAGATGTTTACTGCCAAAATATATGCTTACAAAAAACATCGTTAGGTTAAAAAAGTATCCCCAAAATTCAAATTCAAAATGAATTTATTTACATAGATTCTTGTGACGTCTATATAATTCTAAAAAAAATACCACAAGCTCGTCTCTGTGATATGTGTCTTATATGTAGTATGTAGTACATTATATTACCTATATCCCTAACTTAAAATATGTTTTCGTAAAACTTTTTTTAATCAGTAAAAATGTCATGGAATAAACCTAAACAATACTATAGAATTTACTTTCAATTTTAATATAATTAGATATTTAGCATAACAATTGGGTATGGTTAAATTATATTCAACATTCGTAGATAGGATTTTTGATTAGGTTTATTTTTCAAGCATCATTTTTCCTGATTTTCCTTAACAATTCACAGTAGTGTTAGCTTGACGAATATTTACTTACTACTCTTTTGTTCTACAAGAAGTTAGCGAACAAGTACACGACTCTCCTAATGTTTAGTTACGCACATGGGCTATACTTGTCATAGATGTTGCAGGTGCGTCGCTGTCTTGAGGCTGGAATCGAAGGCGTATTGTGCAACCTCACTCTTCTGACCCGGACATGACAGAGTCATTATAGCGCTTATAGGAATAGGTAAGGCGGTGGAATAATATCGGGGAAATTGCTGCATTGCTTGATACTAATTTCCTGTCTTTCTGTAGTGCATTGACCAAAATAATTATAGCTTTCGAGCGCGCATACCAAAATGTCAGTTTTCATATTGCCAAACTCACAACTGCTTTTCCGCGTACCTAAACTTGTGCACTATGTAGGGTTGACGCCAGTAATCATTTAAAAATACATATAAAACCTTCAAATTACACCTATATGAATCAACGAAGTATATGTGGGAAACGTTTGTGCAAGTTTCTTAGTTAAAAAACGAAGAAGACATGTTAAAAAAGTTATAATTAAAATCTTAAAGTTTTAAAATTTAAATCAAAACAAATAAATTGGTACGTCGCAATTTTGAATGACTATTATAGAGCTCAAAACTGTGCAAAATGAAAAAGAAAGATAAAGAAAGTGGACTAGAATAATAGACTTGGTTTTTTTAATATAAAACTATATGTATGCCAAATAAACTTAAAAAAATTCATTGTTAATCGCATCCAAAAAAGAAAAGGTTACTCAGATCGTCTGCAGTATGCACATTATTGTTATGTATGTATGTTATGTAGTTATGAATTTAGAATCAGTTTTTGGGCAGTTTCACTGCGTTAAGTCGTTTTGTTTGAAATTTGCTAACTTTATTTCTGCAATAATATATAATAAAACAAAAGTGTTGGTGTAATAAACAGTTCCGTTCATAGACATGGGAATAAATTTGTCTATTACTAGGATATTGAAATGCGCACACGCAGCCGTGCAACACGTGTGTCGTCTGAGGGGGTGGACATATGCATTTGATTTAGGGTTGTCAACTCATAGTATTCTTAGCTTCATCTTAATAAAAATCACTTAAAATTCTTTGAGTTCGCATTAGATCGAAATTCTATGAAATGAAGTGACAATGTATACGAAAAATAAGAAATATGTACTATTAGTATTATATTAGTTACGGTACACCTACTTAATAAGAATAGGATTTTTCATTTTTGTAAATAATTATGTCAATGAATGGTAAAATATTAAATATTTTTTTAAGTTCGTTTTAGGTCTTAGAATATACTGTATAATGTATAGGTATGTAGTTCAGTAACTATAGTGAATCTTAAAAGAATATAAATTATTTTGCTCAATGGACTAAATTTTAGGCAGTGAAATTAGTAAGATAACAAAAACACATCTTTCTCTAAACATTTTTTTCACACGTAAAATGAGTTAATAAAATAAAATGGGCATGAAATTTAGGCAAATCTAGGAAAATAGTCCGAATGTTTCTTAGCTTAAATGAGATTTTCATCCATTTTAATTATAAAAAAAGCAATTGATAAGTGATGACCCTATAGTAAGTGCACTAACAATGCGCGCTAAATCACCCGCAGAGCGCGCTGGAGTCTGGTGTACGCTTTGACAAGCCCGCTCTACGTTTTACGACAGCCCATTGATGTCTTCCTGACTCTTCCACGTTCGCGACGATTACATCGGTGCAGTTGTTTATTGATGACGCCCTAGTGTTATTAAATTGGTAAGAACTATTATAATAGTAATTATCAATAAACATTAGGAATTTTGTTCGTCAGAATATATAGATATAATTTATATATAGATAAATTCTGATTTCTATCCTAATTTCACTACTACGTCCCGATGACTCCGAGATGGTTATGAATCAATTTTATCAAAATCCGCCTTGCTCTTCTTACCCGTACCAACAGGGTCCAGGGGGGTTACCATAAGCTCTTAAAACAGTACTATTTTAACAATACTTATTGTCAGTCGAGAAAGACAACCTTATGACATACATCATAAAGTTGCTTATAGAGGCAGACATTTAGCAAGATGGAAATAATACTGCTCTAAGCGTTCATGGTAGGGCCCCAGGTCCGCTGTATTGTATATACGGTATACAGGTACATATATGTTTATATATATGTATAGACCATATTCTGACCATCCTTGCCGGCACCTCGTAAACGGCAAGCATAAATAGGTTATAAAAATATGTTAAAAAGGATATCATTAATAAAACCACACACATCACATTAAATTGATCACATTAAAAAGACGACATTCCTGATAAGAGATAATCTTCGCATCAAGACACCATAGACGTTACTTATGCGTCAGTATCTTAAAGCCGAGATGTCATATTATCACAGAAGAGATAGTTGGCGACGACCAGAGAGGCAGGGAGGCGCCTTTATAATCAACTTTTTGATATAATATACTATGTAATATGTCATAAAATTGTCTTTCTACCATAGCAAATTGTACTATTAAAATAATAATACTGTTTTAAGAGCTTATAGTCACCCCCCTGACCACCTTATGCGAATAGGTACCCACGGTGGACCACCTTATGCGCATAGGTACTCGTACTTACGATGGTACATCCGTGTTGTCTGACAACATGTAGGCTTATTAAAGTTTGTAACAAATGTCTCGAAACCGTAATGTCCGTAGAAGGAACCAATAAAGCGATATATCGTGGAATAAGACTTGTATACCATTGGGTTCATATTAGAAATATCCGAGAATACCAACTTCCACTGATACAGTCAAACTGTTCTTATGTCGTTAAGTAATTTACTGGAAGAAACGCAGTCATAATGAATGTTTTAAATGTTCACAAACTTAATGTCAATATTAATAACTTATATTAAATACTAGCTGTTACTCGCGGCTTCGCCCGCGTAGTCTACTAATTTGATATTTAGCTCTCCAACACTGCTCGTTAAAATTTTAAGATAAAATGTAGCCTATATCGCTATTCAAAGTTTCATCTATTTTTTATAAATAAATCAATTTAGCAATTTGCCGTCAAAACTGAACATACACTTTCTCTTTTCTAATTTCACCTCAGAAGAGATAACGCTATTTTAGATCAGTTGCCACTGTTGCCAGTCAACTGCTATTATTTTTCAAAGATTATTAACAAAAAAATCATAGCAACAAAACTCTAGAAGTCCTATTTTTATCTTTAGATAGATTATTAGTATTGGCCCTTAAACGAAACAAAAAGAAAAGAGATGAAACATTTTAATCATGTCATATTAATCGAGACATATCAACTCGTGACGTTTCAAATCGCCTTTTTTCGAGGAATTGATTAAAAGTCTGTAGAAATGTCGTGTTGAAAGTAATATGACAGCTCTAATGTTTTTAGTCTCATTACTACAGTTGAAAGATAAGCCATAACTTAAAATAAGTTTAGTGAGTGCGCTACAAAATTACTACTAAAGCCGTATTCTATCGATAAAACTTATTTCAAGCTTTTTTTCTCACTCGGCAAAGTAAAGAAAGAGATAGAACACTTTTAGTGTTGTAAAATTAGTTTACAAAACATTTCAGTCGTCAATCAACTTCTATCGATGTATCCATAAAAAACAATCCAAAGTAAACACTATTAAAAAATTTCCATCTCTTTTGTTTTCATTAACAAAAAAATTAATTGCTTAAAATAAGTTAATATGCAGCAACATTAAGTATTAAGCACAAATAATTGTCCATTCAACTCACCATCACTTTTTAATGATTTTCAAATTGAATTCAACTCAGTCACTATTGCTTAATTAAATTAATATAACATAAGCTCTAACCGCAGTCTTAAGTGTTTATTTATGCATAAAATACACACGCAATGGAGTTTAATGTTCTCTTGACATCGGAGGCTGTCACTTTATCTTTTACTCAGAGCCAGTGCTTAGTGGCGCGCAGCGTGCGCGTACTTATCTGAATACGAGCAAAAAGTTGTACATGGTTGTAGTTTAAGTGCATGTTATTTTAAATTATTTTTAACGCATTATGATCTCTTCTTGCTAAAGATCAACGCTCGAATAAATGTGCTATTTAGATTTTTGATCTTATATTTATAAAGCTACACACATTTTACTATTTTAAAACTGCACTGTTTGGGAAGCTCAGCCTTGAGTTATCCATAGATAACAGGCATGTTTTTTTTATATTTTTTATGTTCGGTTTCGTGTATGGTGTTGGATAAAATAAATAGTAAAGCAGTTTAAAGAATACATTTACTTTCTAAATTTAAAATGTGTAGTCCTAGTAGTTAAGGAATCTTTGGGCAGTGACATACGGCTATGTAAACCTAAAAGCAAGTCGTTTGTATGTTGGAGATGATACATTTTTTTTATGACAAAATACAGCGAACGAGCGCGCGGCTCCCCTAATGGTAAGAGATAACTGCTGCCTATACATACGATTACCATAGATGTTGTAGGTGAATCGCTATCCTGTGGTCGTATTAAAAGGTGAGGTGGTGGATCTCTACCCAAGCCAGTTGCTGATCAGTACTCTACCACCAATGGTTGACCCGTTCCCCTTTTGCTCGCCTCTTACGAACTGCCAAACAGGACTGCAAATGGCAGGTATATTCTACACTGAGAACCCGGACCTACAAGGGGATCATTATGACGCTCTACAATTTTTTTTTGTTCGTTGGCCCTTCGGGTTTAACAGCCCCATTGCCGCTGGTGGTGATCCAGTCCTTTTGTTTATCTGATTATTCCACTAGTCTAGTCAAAACGTAGGAAGTGTTATAGCATGTGTTTAGTGCAGTAGGTGTATTGTAAATACAATCTAAGGTGCATTTTTCATAATTTGGGGACTTCGTCAGCGTAGTACGGTTATTTTCATTGCGTATTTAGCCTTTTTGGGGGTTGACTAATGAAAAAAATAGCCTTTGCTTAGATATTAAGTTTTTTGCATACCAAATTTTATCAAAATCGGTTCAGCTGGTTAGCTGTGAAAGATCATCTTTTATTGTTATCAATATAGTTTCATTATTATTAAAAGCTTGATAACCTTCATTGGTGCGACTACGCATAGTGCAAAAACTGATTTAATATTCGGCATGTTGATGTGAAACAGTTTTTGTATACTTTTTTCAGCAATGAAACATTTAATTAAAAGCAGTATTAAACTGTTTTTAAAGTATACCTAGTTGATAACCCTAACTGTCTTAGCTAATATTTTACTCTAACACAGGGCACTCTTAGCCTTATAGGTACTTATTATTCTTTTTAACTATATGCTTATGTAATAAAGATATACGTAAAATGCTAGGAATATTATTATTTAAACGAATTTTAACTTTCGACTAATCGCATCGTCTTTTATTTATTACCGGGTTATTACTCAATACCTAATGTTATTTTACGATTTATGCAACATAAATGTGCGTTTACAATATGCACAATTTTATTACTGGCACATTGTTTAGTGTTGCATTTGGGTACGGAGAAAATAAATTATGCAAGACGAAACTAACGTAAAGATGCGGAACGAAGTTTAGATACATTCACAAGAAACTCCGATTTACCTAAATAGGTATGTAATTTAATAGTTATCCTACTTGGTAGCAGGAAAAGGTGTCTGGTATCCGGTTTCTAGGCTAGTCGTAGTAGAACTCTCCATCTCAGAAATACGTGATAGTAAAGTTATATTTCCTAATAGTAATAATTACAACAATAAGGCATTACCCTAGACAATAATATAATCAAAATAGGTTCTCCCCGTGGCCCTTACACATACTCACATAAACGCTACACACTCAGATACGCACACACGCGCCAAGCACACACGCATGCACATGCACCCTCGCGCGTATTAACAGTCACGCACACACAATTTTTTTTAAATGAAAACCATTTTAAACATTAATAATGATAAAAACCGCCTATTTTACATAATAAAATCTCTTAGGACAACTTCTAAAAGAATTTGCGTGAAGTTGCAAGCAGATTCTTTCTCTTTCCTCCTTGAAAGTTTAATCATATTGCTTCTTGTAACATCTGCTCGCCTAGTAGTTGCCGGGCGTAAAAACACCGCACGCCCGCACCGCACTCACATGCGCATGTTACGGCGCATGTTGATTCCTTATTTTACAAACGATACACGACACACAATCACACATTTACCTAGACATCGGTAGCAGGTGGTTGAAAGTATATCATCACGACGTCACCCATACAACGTATCAAATACAATACAAAGTGTGTATCTAAACCTCTACATAGAAAGGCAAATAGACAAACAGATTTCGTGAAGGTGACATACATACCTACTACTACTACTACTACTTAGGTCTACAGGGTGAGGGAGCATTCATAAATACCTACTATATTTTTTCCATTACTTTCATACAATATAGTAATAAAATTACGCGGAAAAAATTATAAGAAAAAAAAATACATTTAGTTTTTTAAAATATGTAAAACACAAAATATGAAATGTCCAAAAGCTATTTTTACTTTTAATTTATTCCCTATTATTTCCTATTTTGAACCCCGATTGGAAAAAGGGTGTTATAAGTTTTATATGTTTGTTATTTATTTATAAGTTAGGCGACTAAAAATACACTGATTAAAATCGATTAGTTTATATAAAAATGTATCGATTAAACACTAAAACAACTTGTTTATTGTATAATTTATTTGTGTTTTTGCTTTTGTTTGTGTTTGTATACTTTCATCTATTTCCTAAATTGAGTACTAAAAAAAATTCTTTATAAATTTAACTGGCTGAATGAACAAAAAAATAGGATAAAAGTAAATTTGTAACTTTTTAGAACATTATTTAGCATAACGTTTGATTTTAACTGAAATTATGTTTTTGAGGAAATGATTTGGATGTTTCATATTTTATTTACGAACTAGCTGTCCCGGCGAACTTCGTTCTACCCGTTCAGCTTGTATAGGGAAAAAGTAAAATGTTATTTTTCCTCGTTTCTTCGCAGTTTTCCCTGTTTACTTATCTTTTAAACCTTTCCTAGACTTGAACAAATAATTCAAAACCAAAATTAGCGAAATCGGTTCAGCCGTTCTCGAGTTTTAGCGAGACTAACGAACAGCATTTGATTTTTATATATATAGATAAACCGTTACAGAGTCCCGTTGTTGTGGTTTTATTTCCACATACCAGATATGCAACCATGTCGGTAATTATAATGTGTAACCGTTTTAAAACCGCAGGATCATACGGGATGATAGAATCAGTAAGCTTATACGTTCATTGCTCAAACCTTAATATACTCGTACACCAATGCTTAATTAAATGTTTAAGAACCACCAGGGATTTTTTTAAGCATTTCACAAATTCCAAGCACCTCTGTTGAAAATCACAAAAACAAACAACGAATGTTAAGATTCACTTTAAAAAATGAGTTGTTATTAAAATGTAATATTTTATGACAACACCGCCCGCTGGTGGCACACGAACGGCAATTTGTGAGATATTCACAATCCAATTGGTAAAAGTCATGTAAGAGGATGGACCTCCTTGGATGGTCCGTGAAAGTCGAGTATTCGAAACCATGCCTTTACACAAAATAAGAATTTTTGTCATTTTTTTAAACAAGAATATAAACGTTCAAAAATATGATCCTTTTTATAATTTATTAATTTGTAAATATGTAATTCAGATTTTAGTCGTAAAAGTTGATATAAGTTTCTCGAATACCAAAGACCAAAGAAGAAAAAAATTGTCAATGAGGTAGAGTTCTACAAAGCATTTCAATGGAATTATGGATTTGGTATTATCGTTTTTCTTATTTCTGCCGCTTTGTTAGTGCTTTTTCGTGTTGTGTTCCAAAACTGGCTAGGGTAGCTGGTAAATCTGGAAATAAAGTGCGTCGCTATGACTAACAAAGCGAAGTGCAAGGGCACTCACTACCAACTGCCTGTTCTTGAAGCGTTTTCTTACTACAAGAACTCTAGTGAAGTAATAAAGTAAGGAATACATTATTCACTTTACACCCATCACCCGTATGATGGTAGCGAAACGGTTTGTTTGTAATGTTTAGTTATTGTTTTTTTTCTTTGCACCCCATTTAACTATTCTTTCTAATAAAGTTAGGTTGACTGGCAGAGAATGCCATGTAGCATTAAGTCCACCTTTGTACACTATAGCGCATGAATTTTAAATAAAATAATAAATTTTGATTACGGTGTAAAGTTTGAGATGTTAGGGCTTATAGAGTTTAAAGAGTTTAGAGGTAGAATCTGGACTCTATACTCTATTTATTATGATGTTATATTATCAGAGCGAACTATATGGCCAGACCATAGACCAACTTTGCAGCATTTTATATATTTTTATAGATGATAAATTTAGATATTTATAAGACTTTATAAACCAAAGATCTGAAAGCTCAGCCTTATTTTGGCAACGCACCATCTTTTGAATCAATCGGCGGCGTTTATTTTTACAGCCAAGATATCCTCAGTCTGTTTGAAGTACTTAAAAAATTAAGCTCTATAAAAACGATTTCTTTCTTTTCTCTTTGAAATGACAAAAAATGTGTTTCCTGTAAAAATGTGCAATTTTCCTTAAACCAGCTTTAGTATTTGTTTATTAATTATTTTAATGCACATTTTAAGACGGGTCTGTTTTTTTCTCATAGCCGTTGGCATTGACATTAGTCAAGTTTAACTTCCGCCAAAATAAACAAACTTGTGGGTAATTTATTCAAAATTAATCGTGAAAGAAAGTCATCAAGGTCTTGGGTTCTGCACTTCTCCTACACATAAATTATTTCATACTCCTTCATCCGCGCAATTTTCGTAAAAAGGGGACCAAAGATTTTGCTTTACGTATTAATATCAGAATGATTTGGCGGCAACGAGGAAATATACGATATACTAATTTCTACATAAATATTTCACTTGTGCACTTTAATCGAACAAAAATGTATAAAATGTCACCTAAATTGACTAATTTTGATCAATGTAAATCCAAAATACGAGTATATTAGTTGACATAAAAACTTGCGACCGTCTTTCCTGTCACTAAAACGAAGACGGTCTTTGCTACGGAAGGTGACACTATATGTGTTTTTCTCTTACGATTTATGTACTCCTGATAGCAGACTTGACATTTTTGCGTCGGCGGGCGATTCAGTATCAAGGGTCGGGGAAATCAGATAAGCAAAGCTAATTCGTATTTAATTATGTTAACAATGATTACGTGTTTTACGAGTGTTGTTGGTAATTAATTGTCATAATAGGTGATGATTAATCAATTGCGAACAGGAGGCAAATAATAAGAAACAATAATATATCTCACTACACATATGTAAAACAATGTTGGAAGACCGGCAGAGTACCTGAAGACTGGCGACGTGCGGTCATCGTGCCCTTGTATAAAGGCACATGGACTGTACAAGTTACAGGGCCATTAGTTTGATCAATTTAGCATCAAAAGTGTATGGAAAAATAGTTGAAAGGAGGATGCAAGGGATGTCTGATGGAACATTGTGCGAGGCTAAAGGCGGTTTCAGGTCTGCAAGAGGATGTACGGATCAAGTGTTTTCGCTCCGCAACATTGCAGAGAAGCATCTGCCTGTGGGTCAGAGGGTTTTCTGCGGTTTTGTGGATCTCGAAAAAGCGTTTGATAGGGCTGTACGTAAGGAACTTTGGGACATTTTGCCAGATTATGGGATAGATGGGTACCTGCTGCGTGCGGTGCAGTCAATGTATTTAGACTGTAAAGCATGCGTGCGGATGGATGGCACCATATCGCTTTGGTTTGATGTTAATATTGGCGTCAAGCAGGGTTGTGTGTTGTCAGCACGCTTGTTTATCTTCTATTTGGACAAATGTCTGCAAAGGTTAAGATCATTGAATGTGGGAATGCGTATGAGTGACCAAGTTGTGAACTGCCTGCTTTATGCAGATGCTGCTGTACTTTTGGGCTCTACACCATCTGAGCTGCAAACACTGGTCACAGTTATGGAAGGAGATTGTAAAGAAAGGGGCTTACATTTGATTGCGATGAAAAAAGGTGTTTGAAAGAGACATAGCCAGAACGGATGTAAGAGCTTTGATGACGGCTGGAACAAGTGAATGAAATTGTATATCTTGGTTGTGCTTTTAGCAGGGATGGAAGGTACACCGCGGATATAGAGAGGAGAGTGAGTGCAGGGAATAGTACTATTCAAAAGCGAGGTCTTGAGTCAAAAAGCTAGACTCGCTTTGCATAATTCTGTGCTTATCCCAACGTTATTGTATGGAAGCGAGAGTTGGATATGTCAGAAAGATCATGAAAGTAGGATAAATGCGGTCGAAATGAGAGCATTACGGAAAATCTGTGGTGTAACGCTCGCTGACCGCATTCGTAACAGTGAGATTCGAGAAAGAGTGGGACTGAAAGAAAGTGTTGGTGTCAAAATGCGAAAGGGCATGCTCCGCTGGTTCGATCATGTGGAAAGAATGACAGATGAAAGATTGACAAAGCAGATATGCAATGCGAATGTAGATGGATGTAGGTACCCGGGGAGACCAAGGTTGACATTTCACGATCAGATCAATTGGATATTATCCGAGGGCAGTGTCAAGAGTCTCCGAAACCGGCGTGTTTGTATGAAAAGGGTAAATGTGAAGGAAGCAAGACAAGTTTATCAGGATCGTCTCTTGTCTGGAAGTCTGGCACTTGATAGTCTCTGCCTACCCCGTAAGGGACTATTCTTAAAGATATGTATGTATGTATGTATGTGTGTGTAAAACAACAATAATTTAAAACACACACACACACACATACACATGATCACGAACATGCACTAGCGCGCACACAGCACGCAAATATGATCCTGTCTCTATTCTTTTAGTACGATTTAAGCATCTTCACGCCCAGAGGCAGGCAGAGGCACAACCTGGGCACCCACGACTAGACGAAGACTGTAAGTCTCACAATGTGATAGGTGGAAAGCCTATCGCCAACCGGGCACATTTTCAATCCCAAGCATTTTTTTTTTTATTAGAAAATTGGAAAAACCCAATTTTCTTTTTGTTGCCCGCACCGGGTTTCGAACCCGGGACCTCATGCAGTCAAAACTAATGGCCTTAAATGAATAAAACGTTTATGGGACGAATTCGAAATCGGTGTACATACATAAAAAAGATATGATGCGAAGTAGAATAGGCACCAATGACTAGTTAATATTATTGCAATGTAAAACTTAGGTAACTGCATATAGTTAAGTCACGTCGTTTTGAGTCATATCCTGAAACTCAGACGAACGGACAGCAAAACAAACGAGCGTCTATTATAAAATGATCAACCAAAACAAGAGACCCATTGTTCAAGCCTTGTACGTATTTCCGTTATTTAAATAAAAATACACTGTTACTTTATGTATAGTGTATACCTATTCCATCAACTTAGGTATACCCGTTAGTAAGTTTCTTAAGTTAAAGGAAAAAGACCGAGAAAACGGACTTTCTGATAGTAATAGTCGCCTAAAGACATAACATATTAATGGTATGTAGCCAAGAAGAGACTGGAACCTTCGGTTCCTTGCTTGTGTTTTTCGACTACTCTCTTAAATTGAACTTTACAATAGCGAGCAATGACGTAATGTTGAAAAAAGAAAAGCTGGAGTGTGGTGCAGAACTTTATAACCTATTACGACAGTGGAAGAATCTAGCAATATATAGGAATGTGGGATCATCACATCTCTACGCCTCAAGCATAATGAAAGCCATGTTGTAGAATCGTGTAGGTACTTTGTATATTCGAAATATTCTAGTAATAAGAGGGGACTAGTAACTTCCGGAAAACACCATTTTTGTTATTTTATTAACAATTTGTTTACGCATTACAGGGCTACTATTGTAACAAATTTATTCAAGAGTCTTTAAAAGACACGGATACTTGCTTATACATGGCATGTATTTTATATCTAAAAAATATACATTATGCATAGTGTATTGATTTACAAATGTATAAACAAGTATTTGCTAAACTTGATACCTACACAAAAAAAAAGCGAGCCTCATAGTGGCAATAACCTCGTTGCCACCAGAGTCTACAGATTATGTATAATTCATACCATCAGATATTCAGCCTTCCTGAATCTTAAAATACCATACGTTGTCTTTTAGTAAGTAAACATAACAATCAATATATATCAACACTATAATTATATGATATTAAATTAAACTAACCTCAACATAATTAAGGGAAAGGTTCCGAATTGGTCCCACATAAATTTATCAACATCTTACTAGTTGTTTTTATACTTTTATTGATGTATATTTTTTTCACATATTTTAAGTAAAGTTAAGTATAACTCAAAAATCACTAGTCAAATCATGATAAAGCTAAGCATGATATGGAACCACCTTGACATCTTTCCATAAAAAAACTATCAAAATTCCAACCGATTTTGACTATTTTCCCCGTATTGGTACGGTCTCGTTTGTAGAATAGATCATCTGTCTTCCTACCAGGCAGCTCGTAAAAGGCGAGCATAGGCTTACCGTCTCTGACACTGTGACATCTGACTAGGTGTTAGAGTTTCGCAGCGACTCGCCCGGATTGGTACCACCGCCTTACCTATTCCTGCCACCATAACGTCATGACGTGTTCCGGTTTGGAGGGTAAGGTAGCTTTGCTTAAACTTACTTTTGCTCGAGGCCTAACATTCCGGCCTCAGGTTGGCATCGCACCATTATCACCTTTAGTGTCTCTAGGCGGCGAGAATTTCTTACCATCAGGAAATCCGTCTGGTTGTTTGTCTTTCATCCAACATCCAAAAAAAAATTAAAAAAAAGTTAAAAGAGTTGGTCAAAATACTAGGAATGTTAAAACTACACGTTCGTTTGTACGTTTAAACTAGGTACGTCTTTTAAAAGCAACTCTTTCAAAATTGTCAGACTGTCAGTTCAAACACATCTAGTATTTCACATATAGTTACGGGTTAAAAGTAGACTTTTTAAAAGTTTGCATCATCTTTATGCTGTTATAACTCATCATGACCGCGTATTTCAAGCTTTATGTGCGTCTGTCAAAACAGACATAACTTAACATCCATCGATTGCGCAAAGAAATATAAAGAGCTACAATGTTCACCCAAATTCCGTGTGTTTGTAAACTGCTCTAAAAGGTGTAATTGTTTCTGGAAACGTCGGAAGTTGTGGACTAAGCGTATTTTAAATTAGCAAAGTTAGTATCTACACTCTATGTATATAATTGAAAAGAAAATACAACTGCTTATGGAAATTGTGTAGCGCGTATTTGTGTAACTGGTCATTTAATTAAAAAACAAACTGTAAAATATGTTGAGGTTTTATATTTAATGCATTATGTGTGACCTTTGGCTTAGGAATGTGAACATCACATTGTATTGTAATTCGTTTAATATTTTAATGACTCAACTTTTGCAGTTAGTCCAGGCAAGGAGCGAGTCCTGCAACTGTCTGGATTAGCGCTACTGTATTGCTTATTGTACCTAATTTTAATTGGATATTGCATTGCAATAATATATTGCCTTCAATTCTCGGAAATAAGGCGTTAGATGTGTTTTTAATAAAAAATATTCATTTATATATATATATCTTCTATTCTATTATTATTCTATTCTATTGGAAAAAAGTGTTCAAATAAGTTTCAAATTTCCATTCTATCGAAATATAATTCAATTATTTACGTTTTATTTTCTCTTTTTCCTTTCTCTTATTTGGCCTAAATCTACGAGCATATTATATGTAGTTAAGTTGTATTTGGGATTAAAATATCTAAGTATACCCTTTAATCAACAGAATAATGTTTGCTTAATAACATTTTTCTAATTATAAAGCGTAACTTATGCCGCGAAGGAATAAATTATCAAAAACCTGTAAAAAAACTCGGATACCCGCATTTAAGCGAAAAATCTATCTAATTTTTTATGTGATAAGTTATTGAAAAAACGCACGGCTCTCTTAATGGTAAAAGAAAACCGTGGCCTATATACACCATAGATGTTGTAGGTGTGTCGCTGTCTTGTGGCCGAGATGTTAGACCAATAGTGCAAGTAAGTAACTCTTCCCTAAGGACCGGAACATAACACTGTCAATATGGTGTCAGGAAGAGGTAAAGTGGTGGATTCCTATTCAGACGAATTAGAGCACAGCACTCTCCCGCTAGTTGTCTTTTTGGTAATGATTCATTTTAATCTTTATTTACCTATTACGAGCTGTTTGGCAAGAAGGCAGATGGTCTATTCTACACAGGACACCTGGGCCAACATAGGGAAACTTTTCCTCACTTCAAGGACTTTAACTAGAAACTCAATAGAAGTGACTTCCTTCGAGATTTTGAGATATATTTCTTAAAATGTAACAGTATTACTTTGTAGGAGTATCTAGGTAGAGTGATATTTTTGGAAGGGAAGTAAGCAATATTGTAAAATTCACATTTTGGCGTCATCCATTTGTAATTACATTATTGGTACAGCATTACACTTCTTGCTAATTTTTTTTTAATGCTTCGATTTTTTAGCTTTGCCTTATATATTATCAATGATGAAATCAAAAATACTATTAATAAAAAAATAATCGATTAAACAAAACAATTCAAAATTATTGTACATTGTGCATGTTTATAATAATTTAAGCGCAGTAAAAATCCAAAAAAAACTCACTTTTGAATAAGTAAGTCAAATAGGTACACTTAAATTAAGTATTACTACTTACTACATTTTCCTGGGATTCCATCATCAGATTCAGACTGATTGACGATAGAACTCTTTGTTATTTTAAATCGGTACAGAAATTAAAATTCGGTTAAAAATTTCGTAGTCGCAAAGAATAATTGACCGTATTTCAAAATTGTAAAACGTTAACCACTAATACTTAAATGCCGGAATGTCGCTCAGCAAATATGATATTGAACAGATGACCGGATAAGAAATCTGACACGAATTTTCTTTTATAGTTTGTTTGTAAGAAACTTTGCTTCCTTCCTCGTCGGAATGGCAATAAACACGGAAGACTCGCGCAACTATTTTTGGCGCGATTAATTCTGTGCACCGTTTTAGGCATTGGTGTTTTATGCAACCAAATAATACTTTAAGGTCAGGAATATAAAACAGGCGTCTTGACTTATCAACTGAAATTTTGTACACCTAATGTAGGTTGGAATGGCGATTTTTGTGTGTGATAAAACCACTGACCTCTAAGTATTCCTATTTCTATGGATAAAACAGCGACAGCACACTACTCTCCTGGTAGTAAAAGACAACCGTGGCCTATAATTCCAACCCGGAGTATGACACTGCAGTCGAATGCTCTACCACTGAGCTATATCCCTTGCGTCCCCTGATGTCTCGGGCTCACTCTGCTCGGCCCAAAAAATAGCCATTCAAAAAACATGTTTTTCTGTCGTTAAGGTAGGAATAGGTAAGATGAAAGACCCCCATCCGGGCAAGTTACTGTCTGGACTTTATCACCAGTGGTCGTGATAGTAATGACCTTTGCTCGCCTCTTACCAGCTGCCTGGCAGGGTTGGCGGTGGCAGATTCTACATAGGAGGCACGGACTAATTTTTTTTAAGTAGACACACATAAAGCAAACAAGCAGATAGATTTTCTCATTTTAAGACAAGCAAGTCGCTTATAGCATCCTATACACGATACTCAAATATGTTATCGACCATTTTAACGATCAAATTAGGGTGCGACGACGACAAGTTCCTCTGGTTTAAGAATTCCAAGTTCAAATTTATACAGTTATTTCCATTGGATGGTTATTTCCACACCACCACCACAAATTACAAAGTAAAATGTACTAGTATTCCACACGTATCTATGTTTTGTAAATCGTCATTCATTCACAAACTTTAAAGTAATATCATTCATTGTTTCCGGGTACGAATTCCACCGTGGAAGCAGTGCTGCTAAAACGGCTCGAATCACGAATGCTTAATGATACCTATGTAGATGTAGCGGCGGTGTCGTAAAAAAAACACATTGTGTTTTTGGTTCCGACGTTCGTTGGAAATTTCGATTAAATAGCTTGAAAGGTGGGGAAACCTTACGAATTGAGTAAAGTGACACAATATTGAAGTGTTTTAAATCAAATTATTACCTCTGATGAAAAGTGGATTCTGATTATCTTAGATCAGAAGCGCTCATCGCAATGGAGGGACCCTAGCAAGCAGCCAAATCCTGCTCCAAGCAAAAATTGGTTCAAAAAGTTAGGTGTAAATACTTGGTTGACTAATAGCGCTATCGTTCTTTACGGTTTTCTCGAATTTGGCCATCAATTCTGTGGCAATTTCAAATCGTGATGGAAAAGTAAGCTGCTAAACAACCTAGACCGGTCAATCGTTCACGCCACTACTGCTTCACAACAACGCTAGATCACACACTCCACAACAGACGGCTACCAAATCAGAAGAAATTCAAATGACTATGACTTCCACGATACTCGCAGGACCTTGCTCTAAAAGATAACCATTTTTTTTTCGAAATTGGGATATGAAATTTAAAAAATAGTCCAGTTGAAATGGACTTCAAACATTTTATTGATGTCAGTCCTAAAGATTTTTTTTAGTAAAGGAACAATGAACCACCTACGAGATAGCAAAGTGCATAGATGACAATGCTTTAAATACTTTCATTAAATGAAATATATTAAAAATATTTGTTTGACTTTCTGTCTATCTTATACAACACGCCAATTTATTAAGTAATTAACTAATATTATTGAGTATACAATCAAAAATATTCACTTCAAATTAAAAACGTACGTACCGTATACATTAAAAAAAAAGAGTGATAACTACGGTGACGGATGACATTTAGTTTTTTTTGTAGGTCTGTGTGTCAATATCGATTTAAAAAGTTCGATAAAAGTATAATCGATATACACTACGTTATTACTAGGAAAACATAAGCTAGCGAGTAGAGACTGCGTTATTACCAAATTGGCGGCAAGGGTGGATACAGCCACCATCAATCCCTTATGCAGGGGCTACACGTTGATTTTAATAATTATTAACAACGGATGTTTTTAAAAAGAATTGCTTACAATGTTACTAATAATTTTTTTTATTGATAGTAAATTAATAAAACAGTTTTTTTTTTTATTTTGCAATGTAATAATAAAAATATCCTGAACCTTAGTTTCGACCTAGGGAGAGACCAAAAAATGATTATTTTCTCTTATCCATGAAAATGTCAGTAGCGACCTGGAATCTGATAGTAGTGCACTACTATCATCTTAACTTAACTAACACATGACCCTTAATAGTAGGTAATCTAAAAGATTTTTTCGTCTAAAATACATTTCTAAACTGCCTGGGCACTTGGTTAGTCCAAAGTGCCAAAACCCTTTTAGGTTTTACCACTACAATTTCGACAAACTGGACAGGTTTCTTCATTCATGTCCACACTGCTACAAAATCCGACTAATTTGGTCAAGGAATGAAAGGCAGGTAATTACTTATAAGAACCTAAATAAAAAGAAGTGATGAACAAGCAGTGAGCGTAGGTTTTAAAATAATTATGGGGAACGTTTGAATCGTTTCTTCCCAAGAAATTAATGAGGTGTTATCTGGTGCCGCGCTTTCTCTTACATTTTATTAAAGACCATGTAATTCGGATTGTCGCGTTGATACCAACTGTTAATTTTAGATTTTTTTTCTAAATGTAGAGATTTTATGTTTGTCTTTGTTTATTTTAAAAACTACAATTAAAATAAAACTGCACTCTCATTTTTTAAATCTTTCCTAAAATTTTAGGAATGTAAAAAAATATCCAGGCGTTTTTGAGTTTAAGCATAGCATTTAATTTTTTTAACGAACTCGAAAAAAGTAGAGGTTAGTAGACTGTAGGATTTTTTCAAAATTTTGTATGTTTGTTAAGGGATTACTCGGTTAATAACCAACCGACTTTGATGATTTTTTTAGAAATAAAGGTCATGATTCCAATCATCATTATTATTGTTAATGGTGTAGTCAAGAAAGACAAAAATGTTTGTGTCATTTATCCTTACTTACAATATAACTGTAGAAGATCTATCTATATCTTCATCTAAAGAATTTACTGTTGATAAAGATGTTTTATTAAAAATTAGGTACAGGAGACTAAAAAGGGACAAAAGAATAAATTTCTAGATTTTTGTCTGTCTACCTGCATCATGACCGCCATTCACGTTGAATCTACTGAAGATGTCGTACAACGAAATTCGGCTAGTTGGTGCTATAAATTCCAAAGAAAGATATAGAATCTTTCCCGTGGGAGAGGGATAAAAGTCAAAATGTGAACGGTGCAATCATTCATTGACTTCAATTTAATTAAAAATTAAATTTAAACTGTAGGATGTGATTTAAGTAATTAAATTGAAGTCTAAATTTACCGCGCATAAATTATTCCATATCCATTATAAACTAATAATATTCTCTTTTTGGTACAATTTGTTCCACATGTCACATTATTTCATATTTAATAAAATGGTAATAAGGTTTGATATTTTATTTTCGAATATTAAATTTGAAGTGTAAGTACACCCTAATTAGCGCAGAGACTTGTTTATAAACTCCACCGTGATACTAACAACTCATGAAACGATAGGTAGTAAATGTTTTACGCTAGTGCTTAGCTCGTTCATCCACGTCGAAAAACTAGGGCATCAGACCTCCCAAGCATAAATAACAACAATGTTTATGCATGCGGTTCTTGGAGCCTAATTTGTTTGTTACTAGGTATTCTGTTCAGTATCATTTACTAAATTAAATTTTAAACTACATATTATAGACTTGCTGCTCTACTTTTCTGAACATTTATTTAATTTATACAATAGGATTCCATGAATTATTTGACTTAAATAGAAATGAAATCTAAACGATGCTTGGATTGAATAAATAACCATGTTTATTATATTGTCTTAGTACAATAGAATACAATGATTGGTAGCAGCATAATAATATACTAAAGACAACAACAATGTTGTATTGCTAAAAGCTTGATTTCTGTATCGACTTACTGAAGTCAGTCAATTATAGGTGGCCATCAAATTAGTAGCCGCGTATTAGTAAACTCTTATTCTTATAATATTACCCAAAAATCATAATTGTAGGTATTAAGTCACAAATCAACCTATTTATTACATATATACTAAATCAATAACTATTATTATTTTTAGAATAAGACAACTATTATTAGGTAATTATTAGGTAGGCTTCAGCCTTCAAACGAAGCGCCACTATTTTACCAATTCTTAGGTACCTAGGCTGCAATTAACATTGTTTCATTAAATACGTAATCGTAATTGCAGGTTAGATTACTTTTTACATTTATTATGTATGATATTATATGGTTGAAATATACGGTAGATAGGATTACAATGAATCTATCTTTTAAATTGTGTGTAATAAATTATGAAGCTTTAAATACATTTGAAAAAAATGCTGAGATTTGAACAATAAAATATGTCTTAAATACATTTTAATTTTTATTAACATAAATTAAATATTGAAGCAAAAAATTTGATAAAATATGTTGGAATGCTTAAATACCTTTGTAAAAATTTTAATGCTCGTAAATAAATTTAATTTAATTTCATTGTTAATGTGGGAACATTTTATTTATGGTCATTATTATCGTCTTAGTTTTATTATAAATTAATCACATCTCGGTTTTTAAATATATAGGATAGTCCACGATTTTTTTATGATTGTCGTACCTGTACAACTGTACTGTACTGTAGTCTTATTTTATGACAATAAAATAAAAAAAACATTCTTGTTAATAAAAATCTCTAGACAAACTACATACATCGGATCTGATCTCAAAGTAAACAAATTAAAAGCTTGTGTAAAATCACGGACTGTGTCAGTCAGTGATTATAATACTTAAATATATACTGGAATAAAATAATTAAACATACCCATACCCAGAAATCAAACATTTAAAATATGTTCATCACACAAATGTCTGCCACGCCGGGAATCGAACCAGGATTTGAGGCTCGCTCTTAGTTCATAGAGTTAGGCGTGTAGGCTAACCTTTTTGCCAACGATGCTGGTTAAATGTACAATTAAATTTAAGGTGATGGGTAAATAAATAAACAGAGAATGCTTCTTCATGAGCCCTTTCCAGCTTTCAGTTCATAATTATTAAGGAACAAATATTTAGTATTTTTTTTTACAAAATGTCTGATGCATATTTTTTAACGGCTTAAAGTGTGAGGAAACTTCAACTCACAGCACCCCTACAACGACAGGTTTTACTGTCAGTCACACAGTATGCATAAATGTCAGTCACCGCCTTACACGCTAAACGATCCGTCAGTCAATTGAACGGCCATAGTAAAACTGACGGAAAATCTATTGTGTAATGGCTCGCACAGACTTTTTGAACGATGCGATGAAAAATCCACTATGTAAACTTCAAAACCCCATATCCTTCAAGTTCATGCGTCATGGTAGTTACTAACCCATTGTATTACATCATTGTTATCGATATTTAACAGATGTTCATGGCGGCCCACAAGCTCACATGTTGCTGAAGTGACCTTCCCGGTCTAGACTCATCCAATTTATCGCAAATTTAACCTAATCAGTACCTAATTATAATGTGTTGATAGCTGGTTCGGTACAGTTATGAGCACAAGTGTATTACTTTTCAGAAAAAATCTTTTTTGTTATTTTTTCACTTAAAAAATTAGAATAAAAAAAATATGTACGATTAATTTAAAAAGTTCTTACAACTTTCTTTCAAATGAACTAAATTTTACTAAGTTTATGAAAAGAAGAATAATATTTTATTGAACATATTTATGTAATGATATGTAGAGTTACGATCTCCAATGTCTATGAGCAACCTGATTAAAATGTGATGATTAAATTATTATGATGATATTATAAAAACACGTTGGTCCAGTGACTAGCGTACACGCCTAACTACAACGACCAACCGCGAGGCTCGGGTTCCATTCCCGACGAGGGCAGGCATTTGTGTGATGGACATTTAGATGTCAGCATTTCCGGATCTGGGTGTTTATTAAATTTATTCTTATATTATTGTATTTGTCGTTGACTTACACCCGTAACACAAGCATATAATTTGCTAAGGTTTTAATTTGTGTAACTTGTCCAGGGATATTTATTTATTTTATTTATTGAATACTTTCGGTTATTCTTAGTTTTGTAAAGTTTACTAACTAGACACTTCGTTACTAATTACGATTTTTTGCATATTTAAAATCGTTTGATAAATAAGAAATGATAACACACTTTATGTGTAAATAATATTATTTCAGTAATAAAAATAATACATTTGACAAGATCAAAGTTAATGATTGCTTTGCTGTCGGTGGGGTTAACGTACATGCCGAACTTTACCGACGAGGCTCAGATTCGATTTCCAACAAGAACAGGCATTTATGTTATAAACATAGATGTCAGTATAATTACCAAATTGGGCATTTATTAGATTTATACTGGCACATAGTTATAAATATATTTAAATATTTCTATGTAACTATAAGACAAGTATATAATTGGTATATAATTAGCTTATGGGTTACATCAATTCATGTCATTTGTTCGGGGTTATTTTTTTTATTATTGATTCGTACAAAAATTGAACATTAAAATACTTTTTTCTTATTTTTGCAGGTAATGTCCTAGACGAATTTTGGAAAATGAGGATGATGCAACGACGATTATCGTAGGTATTCGACGTAATATCAAATAATACATTGCCAATTTTCGATAAGACATTTATAATGCCTAGGGGTATATTATTACCAGCTGTCTTGTCAGACAAGAAAGTAGAAGGATTTACTGAGAACTCAAAACATCTGTCGCCTTAGGTGCTATGCTACAGACGAAAGGTCGATAGATTAATGAGCTATCAGGGATAGGGATAAAGCCTCCAATTTACTTTTTTTAAATAAAGCCTCTCAAGTGCAACATGAAAATGGCTAGTACTAACATTAAGATAACAGAAATAGGTGAGAAATAGGCTTACCTAGCTTGACTCTTGAGTCGTCATGTAATTCCATTATTTATTTATGGTTATTATGGTACTGACATTACTGGATATACTCCTCTTTACAAGCTACCTACAGCAGACAATTTGACTATATTATTTAATGACTGTCGCCTCTGTGGTCTAGCGGTTCAGTTGTTGGACTTGATTGAACGAGGTCCCGGTTTGGAATCCCGGGTCGGGCAACAAAAAGTAAATTGGGTTTTTCCCATTTTCTAATAAAAAATGTTGCTCGGTATTGAAAATATGCCCGGTTGCCACCTATCTCATTGTGGGACTTAGTATCTTCGGCTAGTCGTGGGTGCCCTGGTTATGCCTCTGCCTACCTCTTCGGGGATATGGGCGTGAAGGTGCTTTATTTAATGACTCATAACTAAATTATGGTGCAAATTACATTAAGTACCGAGAAAATAGTGCGTTGTTTGCTAAATAACACCAATCCAAACCGATTTCAGGACCCAAGATCTACCAATCCAATCCGCAAAATACTAATTTTAACTGAACTGAATAGAGCTGTATCCAAGAAGCTAATTACATGATATTCATATTACAATATAGGTGAATGAATAAAGAAATACTGTGAAACAATAATCATAATTGTTTGCAGCAGTGCAAAACCCAATTTTACTTTGATCTATATACTACAAAATATAAAGTTAAAAAATACCTTCGACATTATTTGAACTTGCACAATTTCGTCTCTGCTGATGAATGTTATAACTATAAGAGCTACCGCGTTTTCTTTGAAAATTTATCCTAAGCACGAAAAAAGTGCTGAAGTTAAAATAAATATTCCGAAATATTATTAGTTATTACTGATAAAAAACATCGGTTACACATGCAATATAATTGTAAGTAGGTGAATATTTTATGAAGCTTAGGCTTTTGTATCTAGTAGATACATTCATATTTCCGTAGGATTTTTTCAGTACTAATAGATATTATAATTCTGTCTGTCTGAGTCTGTTGCTCTTTTTGAGGAAATTTGATATGCATAGCTAGAGATCCGAGTTCAAACAGGCTTAAAAACCTACCCCCATAGGAACATAGTAGAGAATGAAAGTTTTTAGGGCATTCGTTACTGTTGTGTATGTAAAGTGTGTTTGTTTTTTATTTTTTCACGCTGCAAAGGTCCTAATGTTACGGTAAAATTTTTGTGTGTGGAGATTGTAGATAAATTATAGCGTGGTTTAATTACCTTGACAAAAGGTGGGAGAGAGACAGGGATTACATGTAATATTCCATGCAACAAATATTCCATTTGTACTTTTTCAAATTGGTTTGAATGAAATAGTAAAAAAGACTTTTGTACTCGTACATCCAAGTAGCATTTGGTTGCATATGGCTACAGTATGAACGTGACGGATTTGTTTATTTTGTTTCCTACTTATAATATTACAATGTACACACATCGCCTCCATGATTGCTCAACGAGTCATCTCAGAAAATAAAAAAAATATTGACTCCAACCGATTTAAACGCTCGGGCGTCATTTTTATGACTAGCCGAATTTTGATGTTATGAAAACATTTTTTAATGTTTCTTCAGCAAAAATACAGCACTTTGTGGAAGTTAGCAACGATTCATAGTTTTATGTTTTAAAAACATTAACAAATTTTACACTTATTCGTCAAATAGAAAATGTTTTTTTTTGAATATTTGCACATCAAATTTTATCAAAACTGGTCAAGCAATTTAGACAGAGCAACTTTCGCTTTTTAAATAATAGTACGGTTAATTAAAATTGGCAATACACGTACAACCAAGATGTTGGCTTAAAATGTAGAGGTCCACCTATTATTTACCAAGTTGTAAAAGTAGTAAAACTGGGCTCTTATAAGTTTACTCATCGTGTTGGCAAATACCTTGGCCCATTGTGTACTGCGACCATAAAATTTTGTGCATATTTTGGGTTATGTTTGTTTAATTTCTGTGAAAGTTTATGGTTATTTAAATTTTATAGGCGCACGGAAATATAATCGACATTACTGGTTATTTCGGAGTAATAAATAAACGTATATTTAAAGTATAATCTGCTTGCTTATTATCACTTTATCTAAATATATACATTAGACAAAAATAGTAGTTGGCAGAGAAAACAGTCTAAAACAAGATTAATAAAAATTTAACTAATTACAAATTAAAATCTTTAATTGTAATTTTGTGCTTGGGTTTTACTTTGATGATAAAAAAATTATTATTATTACCGCTTTTGATATTGACATGTTCGAACTTCCGGTGTGGTGGATAAAGTAGACAACTTACCTACGAGGTTTGACTCCTAAGTATCATTTAAGAAAGCATCGTTAACATTTTTGGGTTCTTTGGCAATGTATTTGCTACCATCAGAAAACCCGCATAGTTGTTTCTTTCCAATCCCAAGAAAAACCAGTAGGACCTCGTACAGGAATTTGAAGATTTGATTTCAAAGAGGTAGGCCCTCACACTTTTTTCAATACATCTCTTTTTATTTTTTGTGTTTTTGTTTTTGTTTTTGGAAACCATAAAAGATACTAGTATCCTTAACTTTAAATATTTTTGAGTCTCTAAACATTTTTTCAGCAGGTTCTTTTATAAAAATAGTAGTTAGTCATAACTATATGTATGTCATAGGTAGTGGTCGTTTTGTGCAGCGGGTCGATAAAATTGGTACGCCTTACCTATTCTTGGCTGCAATAATGTTATTGCTTCCCATTATCCTGATAGGAGATGACCTGACCTAAGACCCTGTAATCCAGTAATGCACCAGGAACATCTATGGTGTTTATCAATTATGATTGATTTTTACAATCAAATTTTTCTACTTGCGCGAACAATTATTCTTTCTTTTATACCTTCATCTGTTATGATGAGGAGATCAAATTCACATTAATCAAATATGAAATTGAGATCTGTGTTCTAATTCCAGTTAGTCTGAAACATAAAAGTTTCGATTAATCTTTTGATTAATCACACCATGCGTCCTTGCATATTATGCGTTTATAATATTGGTAGTAAAATAAATTAGGTTACCTAAAAAGAAAAATCACTTTTAAATAACTTCATTTATAATTTTTTAATATTTATTGTTAAAATAAATAAAAAAAGCATAAAATTAAGCGCTAATATTGAAAATTGGAAAATCCAGTGATAACTTTTGTATTTCATTTTTATTTACCCTTTTATGCCACGTCTTCCGTAAATTAAGAAATTATTTTTAACAGTCATAAGTCATAATGACTTATGACAAAATCATGTCAGGATCTTGAGTAATGCGGTGGCCTCGTTAATCATTTAGTGAGATTTGGCAGCAACGAGGATATACACGATACACACATTTCTTAATATAATATATCTCTAACTATTTCACTTTTACACTTTAACTGAACAAAATTAAACTAACTGCCATCAAAATTAACTAATTTTACTCATAATATACACCAAGTTCAATAATAACGAAAAAACTACGACCATCTTCTTTCACGAAGGCGATTGGCGCCAAAACTCTTATTTTTTTTTAAATTAAATTTTCCCTTTCTGGGATGGGCTAAGACCTTTTATTAGGCGTTGCTACCACGTCTTCCGTATTTATACATTTTTCCTGATATTTATTTGCAATTCACTTATTGCAACATTGTATTTATAATAGTCGATGGCGCCAAACCCATCATTTTCGTTCACCATGTTGCATCTTCTTTAGTTGTTTAAATATTTATTTTTCATGCCGTTTATTTCATATTTTGTTTAACACAATCATAATTCGTCATAGTAAGTCATTCGGGATCTTAGGTAAAGTTGAAGGAAGCATCTTTACCCAAGTTCATGGAGTGATATTTAGCGGTATTGAGAAAATAAAGATTACTAATTTCGTCATGAATTACACTTGCATATTTTAAGTAAATGAAGTAGTAAGAAAACTCAATATGTATTTAAATTCGGCATAAAAAGTGATATTTTTTTTAAATATAACACATATTTGGGCGTAGGTATGATTAGTCATTAGTATTAGACTGCTAGATTACAAATTAAACATATTCACAAAACGTGACTTCAAAACCATAGACAATGTTTTTTGCTAACTCAAAATTAATTACTTATCTGTAATAGTTGTGATTTTTTGCTTATCTTAATGAGTTGTGAAGGACCATACGACCCAAATGTCTAGACGACACTTGCATGGCTTGATGCTGTTTAAAGTGCCGACCCTCACATCAATCATAATTGATGAGCATCACTCAATGTCTTAAGTTCATTGAACATCCAGTGAAGGACTAGATTATCACATCATTGAAGAACACTCAATGGAAACCAATTAAAGCTTTTCAATCTCATAATGCACAGACATTAGGTTGATGTTCACACGGTCTCAGCTTATTACATCGTACGTTATTGAAGACGGAAATAGATTTAATACAATTATTAATTTCACCCTTCGACAAATATAATGTTTTGCGTTGTGGAAAATTTATTATGGTAAAGCATTTTAATAGTTTAGAAAGACAAGGAAACAGGAGGGTTTTTGATGACGAGGACATCATAAGGACAACATGATGAATTAGAAGATACAAGAATACACGTTGGCTATTGACACCAAAGATGTTAAGTACAAATATGAAACAGTATGGAAACTGTCTTCAAACGTTTAAAACCGGCACACTCACACAACATGACCGCCTAGTTGGTCGAGTGGCTAGCATACACGCCTAACTACATCGACATCGATTCCCGACGGAGGCAGGCATATGTATAATGAACATTTAGATGTCTGCATTTCCGGGTCTGAGTGTTTATTAAATTTATTATGGTATCTATTTAAGTTTTTATATGTTTTAGTATCGTTGACTAACACCCATAACATAAGCATATAATTTCAATTCAATTTGTGTGATTTGTCGAGGGATATTTATTTTTATTTATTATTATCATGTGCATCGACGAGTCGCCTATCATGGGGTTCTTGAGGTATTACAGTAGCGACTAGCGTAGCGACACACACTCGCTGGAGTCGCTAGTCATGTTATGAGTATTGTATTTTGTTTCCGCTATCTTTTTGAAATGCTTTCTGCGTATTCGTCTCTTGTTCAGACTAACCGGCCGGCGCCATGAAATTACGTCCTTATATTATTTGTAAACTACGTAGTTATTGAAATTTTACTGATAAATTAATAACATGAAAAACCTATTACTTTAATGAAATGTAGATAAGTATCTTGACAGCTAAACTTACTTTCCGTACTGTTTCATATTTGTACTGTGTTTGAGGACTATACATTATATCATTTAGTCAACGTATTTTTTTATTAAGAAAAATTGAGCTGTGAAATGTAATCATACGACCGCCTTGGCCGAGGGGTCAGCGAACACGCCTAACTCTACCGACCAACTGCGAGTGTCGGGTTTGATTCCCGACGAGGGCAGGCATTTGTGTCTGAAATGTGTTTTCTATGCATTAGTATTGTTGTCTAACACCCATGTAACAAACATAAAATTGTACATTATTTTATATTGAAATTTATTGTTTTGTATAGAAATAGTAGCAGTTCTGAAGTTTTGATAAAAAATATATACATATGTAGGTACTTATATATTTTTCCAGAATTATTTCGCATTCATACCTATATAGGTCAAGACTGATGATACATTTATTTCAGTCGGCTTTTAATCGAATAAGTTATGGTTCTGTATAGACTTAGTTTTATCTAAAAATAAATGTTAAATAGAGTTTTATAAAGATCAGAAAATGTGTCGATCTTAACATGCCGACTGTAAAGCACTAATAAAAAATTGAGTGTTTGGGCGTACAACGGACAGATTAAAAGTATCACCAGAAGTAATCCAATTTATTGGCCTATTTTTATTCATTCAGTTTAAGAGCAATCGAATTTATAATCCAGTGCCTAAAGTTCCGTCATACCCAATTTCATCTTTACTATTTTTTTAAAACCTCAATAGCAAAATGTTATGTCATCTTATTAAAGAGCTAATACTCATAATTAATCGTAGCTAAAAAGATAATTATTGGATCTTTAAAAAAATTAAGTGTGACCAGACAAAAGGGCCTAGTTTAAAAAAAATCAACCACAATTGGCTGGTCTTGTAAAAAGTTTTAAGAAAAAACTAATCCAAATTGAAAACATCGTTCTTTTGATCGGTACCTAGATGCTGATCAGGATAAAACTTGCTTCGCCATAATTAAGTCTATTTGCCCCTGATCTCCATGTTTCGGACTTAATCGTTTCCGAGAGCGTTTAAGGCCAGGACCAATCGGGTTTACAGCCTAGACTTACGATGTGCCCTAACTCTTTCACCGTAAGGCAATTATTTTCCTCGTAAAATTTATTACAGCACCTCAGACGAAGAATGCTTTAGCGCCTTATTTCGATAAAAAGTTATGGCTCGATACTTTTACGCTAACAATAGTTTATGATGTGATAAAAGTCTCAAAATATTTTACGGGTGATCTTAATGTACTGATCAATTACGTACAGAAGTTTAAATTTTCAAATCTGAAGACATAAAATCTGTGGTCTAGCGGTTCAGTTGTTGGAATTGACTGCATGAGGTCCCGGGTTCGAATCCCGGGTCGGGCAACAAAAATAAAACTGGGTTTTTCCAATTTTCTAATAAAAAAAAATTGCTCGGGATAGGATATGTGCCCGGTTTGCGATAGGCTTGCCACCTATCACATTGTGGGACTTACTACTTAGTATCTTCTGTTGGTTGTGGTTGTGCCTCTGCGTACCTCTTCGAGGATATGGACGTGAAGATACCTTTTTTTATAAAAATCAATCCCCATTTCGCGTGGTCACCTGAACGGATGGACCAATTTTGCTAATTCTTCTTTTGTAGTGTTGGTTATTGTCAAGAGAATGGGAAAAACAATACTTTATTTAAGTATTTCCATACAAACTTAGTAGGTAGTTGATGTCAAGCTATACGAAGTTGACCGGGTCGGCTACCGTTAGATAATATTGACAAAGAAAATAGTTTTATGTAAATTAATTAAACACCTACTACTGGACGAACAGTCTGTGTATGTTTGTGGCACAAACGAACCATTGTCAATGCGGAAAACAGTAATGCACTTATATTAATATTAACCCGGTTAGCAGGTATCTACCGCCATACCTATTCCTGCCGCCATAATTACACTAGGTTAGCCGGTAGACTCGCATAATTAGACTAACAACTTGGCCACAGGACAGCGACGCGCCTACAACATCTATGGTCAAATGTCTATAGGACCTAGGTTGCGGTTATCTCTTACTGTTAGGGGAGCCGCATACTTGTTCGCTTTCTTTTATCTTAAAAAGTTACTTTTTTTAGAAAATGCGTGTGTCGTTTATTAAAAAATCTTTATCTGTTTCTTGTTCATTTGTTCCGATGCATTGATGTGTTTTTGCAAAACAATATAGAGACCATATTTTCCCCACAATGTGAAAACATTTAAATTGCCCATCCCGGGAATCAAACTTGCGACTTCACATGGTCAATGTTACCACCAGGCCATCAGAACACAGAGGCCTTTTTTATTCTTCAGCATAATAATTTTACTAGTAACCATTTTTTGTTATGCGTTGGTGAAAAAGCTTCTAAAAATGTAAAAAAATGTTATTTGCACTTATTTTATCATACGTCATTGGCTTAACGTAAATTATTCACAAACCAATATTCGTCTCCCTGTAGAAATACTTCGAAAAGCAATTTAAGTTTTATTTCATGAAAGTGTTGTAGTAGTTAATTTGAAAGTTAAACATCTATTCATTTAAAATATAAAAGATTCCCTCTATTTTTAAAGGGTTTTTTGATAGAGGTTCCTAGAACTTTTCCTAAATTAAATTAGTAAGTCAAATAACAACCAAGATAACAACCACAGACATCAGACGCGTTAGGGTTGTGCGAGTTGTTATCGATGTTTGGATGAACCATTGTGTAGTAAAATACAAGAAACTGACATAAATGTAACATGAGATCTTTAATCCATTTTAGTGCAAATTAATTATTGGAATTAAATTAAGTTGATGAAGTGAATAAAAATATAAACTGTATGGATCGTCTTCAATAAGCTAGTATTAAATACATATAATAGGCTTAGAAAACTAGTCCTTTTGTAAATATACATTATACATGTTTATATAAATGAAAATGAACAATCAAATGTGTTGCTTTATTACGACCAGTTCAGCTATTTTTTCCGTAAAGGAACTACAAGGTTTATATGGAGAGGAAAACTAGATTTTTTTGTTAGAAAAATAGGAAAAACAAAAGTTTATTTTTTGCATACAAACTCTAATTCACTTTCAATGTCCTACTCGAATTTCAATACGTTGGTGCTCAAAAGTTCATTACCAGAAATTCTTTGATTTGTCTGAATTTAATTGATTCAAATGATATAAAAAATAATATCGACGTTATGTATATCAAATTGGTATTAAACAAACGTCAGCCTAAACATAAAATACGTTGCCTAAAAATAATGTATTATAATATATTAACTCAACAACATAACTCCATAGAGTAGTTAATTGTTATATTTTTGCAGAGAGATGGAAGGAAATCAAAAAATGATAACTTATTATTTATATGAAAATGTTTAAATCAAATGATCAAATATTCGCTTCTGTTGAAAATTGTTAAAATTTTAGAAACTGTATCGATAAATTTGTAAAAAATTTAGTGATGGGCATCACTAATTTTTTTCATATCGAGTCTCCAGGGTTTTTTGCATTTAATCTGATCAAAAGAAAGTGACCGATACGGACTACAACCGCAAAATTAGATCTCGGCTGCCGAAATAAGGTTCAATTTTCATTAATACAGTAGAAGTGATTTGAAATCGTTCAGCATCCAAAAAATGTTTTTGTGTCGTTAATGGGAATTTGATATAAGTTTAAATAATATGCAAGGGCTTAACCAAACCTGCAAACCAAACACAGTTTTTATTTATAGTTTAAAGGCATATCATTACCTACATAATGTTGTGATAAAGGCTAAAGTTATTAAAAAACTCGAATATTAATTTACCCTTTTTAGGGCAGCAAAAACCGGAACCGATATTGATTCGAAATAGTTTGTCTAACCGTTTTATGACGCTTTTGTTGCCAAATTATTAGGACTACATAGTACATAGTAGTTACAACTTGGTACCTATATATGTTGACATATAGTTAGTAGTAATAGGTATAAAAAAAAACTTTCAAAATCCGTAAATGTGAATGTCGTTATTACACATATTGTGAATAACAATGTAATTTTTACTTATGAAAAATGATCTCTTAATATTATAGTTACCTATATCCATAATCTATGTTTGCTATTATGGAACCCCACGTGGGTGAATCCAACTCGCACTTAACTTTTGTCTTTATTTTGTTGGATATTTAAGAAGTAAGCGATTCTGGATTCAAACTCGAAACGCAGATAGTTTTGTTACCATCGAAAGAAAAGTTGGTGGTAGTTTTTGCTTAATTATGAAATTTCGTGTAAATCAGATAAATTAATTCATTATTTTGGCATTTTATACAATGCACACAGCACAAGAAAAGTAATGAAGAAATTAGTGTATCGTGAATTTCCTCGTTGCCGTCAAAATGCACTAATTGGGCTTGAGTAGGGAGGTCATTTCTCAAGATTCTGACATGACTTTCTATGCCGATTAATGATTCATTTTAAATTTTTAAAAATTGATGCAAACTTAAACTTGACTATAAATTATTAAAAAAATGTTATTATTTTGTTCTTATAAAAATATATATGATGCCTATATACATATTAAATGTAACTGGTGTTATGGTGGTAGGAATTTGTAAGGCGGTGGTATCAGTCAGGGTAAGTTGCTGTACTACACTCTCTACCACTTATTTATGATTGACTGAATTAAACGTGGAAAAATTTAGTGACTACCATTGAGCGATGAAGACGTTGTATCCTGACGTCTGAGAATACTGCATGTATTTGCAAATAAATAATTGAAAACTAGCGAGATTAAGTGACTGAGCAAGCGAAGCAAGTAAACGTCTCCGTATACCGATGTAGTTGCGGTGTTATGTTTGTCGGACGATTACTTGAATAATTTTGTTGAGATCTCAATTGAATTTAAGTATGTGTGTAGATTTATGTTCAATAAAATTTCCAGGTTTGAACATGGACGAAATCGAGTAAGGGGTTACGGTGCTAGGGTGACCTAAGTAGGGAGGTGGAAAAACAAATCTAAATTATTTCCTGAAAAGTATCAAATGAGGTCCTGATTCAAGCATTTCCAACCTGTGTTTTTTTAAATTTACTGGTAAGACCGTTATGGTAAAATAATTCTATTAGACTTCGGTTTCATCTCGCTAGCTAGTCTTCAACTTCAGTTCGTAGATGATTCTTTCGCAAGCCATTTTATCATTATCTTTAGTTCCTGTGAACAGCGTGTCTAACAGATCTCACTGGTCACTGCGAACTCAACTTGTAATCACGAGAAATTTTCTTGGAATACTTCTAAAGAATTTTTAAACCAAATTGCATCCTGGAAATGGCAGCAATAACTTGTCTTAGATGAGATTTTAGTCATTTGTTTGATTTGGTTCTAGCAGACGTGCTAAATAAGTTTGACATGCAAGTGAAACCGCTTGCTATGATTAGAATTGTATATTCTGATGGATAATAATCTAATATATATAATAATCTAATAATCTAATATAATAATAATAATAAACATGCATAAATCGGAAGGTATTATTAAAAAGAAAAGTACAATAAGCATCACAAATATCTGATCCCCTCACAATACTTTTAATTGACTCTGATCTGACCCCCAGAAAAATGTTGTTTTTACTGTACTGTATCTACTGTACAAACGACAATATTACTATCATAAGTTGTGCAGTAGGTAACTTACTCGGGATTTGCCACCTATCCTATTCCTGTCGACATAATGTCAGTAACATGTCGCGACCGTCCGAACGAGATTAGGATAGAGAGTATATAATAGAGTTGCACAATATCCTAAAACCTTAAACCTTAAACCACGGCCACAATGGTCACTGCTGTCTCTTACCATCATTAGAGTTATAAGCTTGACCGCAGTCTTATCATATAAAAAATGCTGAAGTACAAGTTACTTCTGAATTTGAATATATTCCATATACAATCAAATCATTCCTTTTTTAAAACTACGATTACGCAAATGAAATTCCGGAAAGGAAACCAGTCTTTATTCGAGATCAATTTGACGGAAGCAGTAGGTGCTAACACAATAATTTAAGTGTCGTGTTAGGCGCTAAGCGCTAAGTTTTTTTGTAAGTTGGCACAAGCTTTCCGATGAAGTACTTGTAACGTTATATTCTTTATTAGTTTATTACAGAGGATATTTCTTCGAGAGGAGTTGAATATTGTCATGAAATATTTAGATCAACACGTATATATTTTAAATCAAGTAGGGATCAGGGCGGTCACCATAAGCTCTTAAAACAGTATTATTTCAATAATACTAATTGTCATCAGAAAAAGACAACCTTATGACTTATTTCATGAAGTTGCTTATAAAGGCAGACATTTAGCAAGACGGAAATAAAACTGCTAAAAGCGTTCATGGTAGGACCCCAGAAGACCTCAGTCACTAGTGGAATAAGCTGGCAATTCATGTTGCTGAATTTAGATGCGAATTTGACAGATGTAGTTACTAGGTACTGTTATGACCCAAGTTAGTTCCGTATAAAAGCTAGATAAGCGTTTTACTAAGGGCCACTTGCACGTTCCTGGTTTAAGTCTTTAACATTGAGTTAACGTCTAACTCGGGTTAAATCACCTTATATTTGACAGTTTAACTCAGTGTCAGTGTCAAATGTAATTCCGTGCAAGTGGGCCTTATACTCTTTTAAATTTCCGTAGTGCTGTGACTACTTGGTCAGCATTTCCATTTACTTGTTCAATTAATTTCATATTAAAATCAGTTAGATACTGTCCGTCGCGTAACGCGGGTTGCTCCGCAAATCGGTACTAAAATCAAGTGTAATTGATTGTCTTAATAAAGTATCAGTGTAGTAAAAAGAGATTTTTTTTGAAAAGACAAACAGGGACGGCCTCCTAACCTGGCGCCTATACCCTGGCGACATAGGTTGACATTCCAATATCAACCCGGATTTCATCCTAGGGTGGTGTCAAGAGTCACTGAAACCGGCGAGTTTGTACGAAAAGATTAACGAATGTGGAGGAGGCTAAAGCAAGTCTGGAAGAACCTGGACAAACAGAACTCTATACTCTCTACCTGCCTCGTAAGGGACTAGGCGTCAAGATATGTGTGGATTTAGATGATGATAGATGGCCAAATTATATAGTATATATAGGCCTAATAGTGTTTTATTACCCATACCATATGGTAAGAGTTTTACTACTGCTCATCTGTATTGGTTCCATTGCCTAAGCCTTTCCTGCCATAATCACGTCAATGTTTCTGTTGTCTTCCCGGTTTTAAGGGTAGATCTTGACTAAGCCTCAAGTCATACCTAAGCAGAAGACCGTTAAAATATAGGTTTTCTAATAAAATCTATAAATCCTCAAAATAAAAAAAACCCTGATAAAAAATGACCATATCCTACAAATAAAGATCACATCACATATCTTCACACGTAGTCCTTTGCGGGATAGGTGGAAAGTATTGAGTGATAACTGATAAGAGTGACAATTACTAAAGAACTGGCTTCTTCCACTTTCAATTCTTTTTATACCTACAAACACGTCGGTTTCGGACACCATGCGGACACCACACTACGGTCAAAAAACCGACCGTTTTTGTTTCTATGTGAATTGGTTACTTTAATCGGAACTTGACATCAGCAAGCAATGATTTTATATCATTAGGAATAGGTAAAGCAATTGAGACCAGGTTTAATCATAATGTTAGCATTAGTCGTTAATTTTTCTGGGTTATAGCCACACAAACGCTTAAATAGGCGTATAAAGTTCCAGACATCGTTGCATTATTAGGCCAATTCGAACATTCCTATAGCTAATGGCTGGTCATTATTCACAAGTTTACGTCGATAAAATTAGGGACGCCCATTGCTCGTCTATTGCTCAATGTATCGATAAACGCATGATGCATTTTTAAAATTAGAGGTTAAATGTTAACCTTTTAAATGCAAGAAGCTTGCCTTTGATGTTGCAGGTTTATGTTTAATGCTTTTATGAACGCTTTCCTCTAGATAATAATTTTATCCGAATTTACTTTAAGTTTTTATTCGAGAGATCAGCGAACACCATGAATGTTATAGGTGCGTCACTGTCCTATGGCTGGGATTTGAGACCTATTGTGCGAGCTAGTTGCTACACCGCACCCGCAGAATTAAGATATGATAACTATTTGAGCTGCCGATGATTCAACTCTTGTGGTAAATTTTTTTTCCTCTATTACTTCGGTAGCTGTGATCTGTCTCATACCTTATAATTTTATCATCTTCGTATATTATAAAGCTATCTATAGAAAATCCCCTATACTCTTCAACAGCAACTGCAACGGCAACACTCACACACACGCATAAGCATCTCAAAGTTGTGTTGTCGTCCTTTTAGGAAAACTTTATCAAAATTGGTTAACACATAAAACTATGTTCATTTGACATAAACGGTACCACTTTCAAATGAAGATAGTTAACGATAGAACAAACGAAGTAGGTCAGTGCTGGTTACCTGAAATAATAAATCTGTAACTGCATATCATAGAATAATGTAGGCAAAGAGTGAAAAATATATATAGTGTAGGTAAGTGAAGAAACTGTCTGCCAGTACAGATATTGGTATTTGCAACAAGTAGTTCAAAGAATTGCGCCTAAAATACTTTTTGTAGAGTAAATAAACACATCTAGGAAATAGGCCACTCGTGTTTTATGCTCAGCAACAAAAGTACATTTTTGCGATTTACCTACTTGTTTTTTTTCATATGTTTTCTTTCATGATATTGGAAGGTAAACAAGTAGACGGTTTTCCTGATGGTAAAAAATTCACGCCACCTAGTCACACCAGATGTGGTAAAGGAACCTGCGGCAGGAATATTAGGCCTCGAGCAAAAGTAATATAATATCATAATCTATTAATATTATAAATGCGAAAGTTTGTATGTTTGTTACTCCTTCACACAAAAACTGCTGAAGTCATTTTCTTAAAATTTGGCACACACATAGAACCCTATATGGGTTAGTCCATACACAGGATAGTTTTTATCCCGAAACAATGTTCCTGTGGGACCACGCGGTCAACGCCACGGGCAACAGCTAGTTTATTACATTATATTTTATATGTTAGAGGTCAGCGAATAAGTACATGGGTCTCCGAATGTAAATAATTAAACGTAGCCTATAATCACCTTAGATGATATATGCGTGGTGGTCCTGTGGCAGAAGTGTTTGTGCAAGTCTACCCTCTAGACCGGGACATGACAGTCATTATGATGCGCGAATAGGTGAGGCGGTGGATTCCTACGCGGGCAACTACTACATAGTGCTCTTCCATCATTAGCTTTGTTTGTAAAGACCTATTCAACCTATGCTTGCCTCTTACAAGCTGCCTTGATGAGGCAGATAGTCTATTCCACTCAGCGGATCTAGACCAACATAGGGAAAGATTCTCACACGAACGCGAAAACGAGAAAGTGTATTTGTTTTGTTTCCTCGTCAAAAAGGAAGTTTTCAATTTTGTTAAATTTTAGGATAGAGAAAGATTAGACCTTAGACAACTGTTAAGCAACTTTTTATACCTATCACTAAACACGGAGTGTGTTTAGGAGAACAAAATTACTGTAATACGCTAGCAATTTGCGAGGAACTTTGACTAGGTGGTAAAGTCTCTCAGCGACTCGCCCGGTTTGGTACCATCGCTTTTTCTAATTCTGCCACCATAATGTCAGCGCTTGTCGTTGACGTGTTCTGGTTAGGAGGATAAGGTAGCCGGTAAACTTACTTTTACTCGAGGCCTAACATCCCGGCCTAATGTTGGTAGCGCACCATTACCACCTTTGGTGTCCCAAGATGGTGTGAATTTCTTATCATCAGGAAATCCATCTGCTTATTTGCCTTCCAATATCATAAAAAAAAGAACAGCTAGTATATTTTTGAGCGCATCCTGCTGATGATAGTCTTTCGCTGGCAGAAACCGGTTTTATTTTCGTTCGTATTTTTTTACCTTTTACGTTTGTTTTTTATGTTTTATTAATAATATTCAAGTAAATAACATTTTCTTATTAATAATCATAGACCTCCAAGATTCAACCTAGTATTGTAGTCTTTATTGAAATGGGATACCAACTTAACATTACTCTTAGTCTATGTTCTGTCTAGAGGTGTGAAGACAAAAGATAATAATGGTGGATTGTCAGCTTCCAGTTGGAATACAAGCCGAAAAATGTAATACGGCAATTGAAAAAATCGATGTTGTAGCGATAGGAATACGTAAGAAGTTAGATGATACCACAGGACAAACTGCCGTCAGGAAGTAAAAGAAATAGGTAAAATTATTTTATGAACTTACCTATAAGTACCCGTCACGAGAAGCTATAAATTATGTAAACAAACGTTCGGGAGTTAACAACATTTGGTTCAAAGATAAAAGTTTTTTTTAAATATTTAATTATAAATTCAATTAATTAATAATTTAAATATGTATAATAAATTACGTATGTTTTGACATTTTTTTCGTGGCAAATTGATTTCCTTAGATGTACTGGGTACTGGCTTCATTATACGTTGATACACAATAACAAATAATGGATAAAAAAAATTAAAATTAAGGCAACAATTAACAAAACTAACAACAATAACAAAGTGATAACGAAAAGATAAAAAAATAACAATAACAACCAAATCCGCGATTTTAACAAAGCAATGAAAAATTCAAAACTCGAATGACACGTTTATTTCAAAAAGGTTTGCATTCCCGGCGACCGGCGCGTCCCCGTACCAAGACACTCAAACGTCAGTCGTTAGATATGATCCGACTAAATTAAGTAGGTTGTTACTTTCATATAACCCGTCTATATTTTTATTTCGATTGAATATGGTCAGTTCATTATTGTCTCGAAGTAAAAATAATTACTTGGTAAAAGATGTTTGTTTACATAATTTATAGCTTCTCGTGACGGGTACTTATACATTTTTTATCATTAACGTCGCCTCTGTGGTCGAGCGATCCGGGTGTTGGACTTGACTGCATGAGGTCTCGGGTTCGAATCCCGGGTCGGCCAACAAAAAGAAAATTGGAATTTTCCAATTTTCTAATAAAAAAAAATGTTGGTCGGGATTGGAAACGTGCCCGGTTGGCGATAGGCTTGCCACCTATCACATTATGGGACCTAGTATCTTCGGCTAGTCGTGGGTGCCCTGGTTGTGCCTCTGCCTACCTCTTCGGGGATATGGGCATGAAGATACTATACTTTTTTAACATTAACGTAATCGGTAATGCTTATTATAAAGCAAAACTTAAACTGCACAAATTGTGACGCAAGCTTAAAGCTTCAAAAAGTTCGAAAAACTTTTACCGAGAGCTCCATGTCATTTCTGAGTTCCTAGTACTAATCCGGTACGTTAGCGTCGTCATTTGCATGTTGACGATGGAGAGTCGGGGTGAATAGGGACAAAGTTAATCCGGGGATAAACAATAAGCGGGTGTTGTGTTGATAATGTAATAAATATCAAGAAAAATAATAATAATTAATTGTAAGCATATTTATTTACACTTTATGGCGAAGTATTATCAAAATTTTAATTAACAACTTGCATATTTGCATCTGTCATTGCTGGACCGATTTTGCTATTTTTTTTCATGTTATTTAATATGTCAAACACTACAAGGAGGTTCATCTTTTAAATAAAAAATAATTTCCCGTTTCCCATCACGTCTGAACGGCTGGACTAATTTGCTAATACTTTTTTTGTAGTGTTAGTTGGCCATGATTCATGAGAAAAAAATGTTTTCATATTTAGGACTTGACAACGTCCGCGACTGTCGGAGCTAGTATAAAATATAGTATATTTAGTCAATAAACTGGTTTTCTGCATTTCTTCCCAATATAAATTTTAGTTATGCAAAATCTCAAACTCATCCGTAGACTTCGTTCAAGACCTTACTAAGTTTTTTTCCAATAAAATGCTTAAAATTAAGTAGTCTAATAACAAAAAAAAAACAAAAAGAAGTGTATCTAGTGTGTACTATTTCGTTAACACTAACTATATTTATGTTTGGTTCTTAGACCGCATTGATCTCTGTAACTATTTGTTGGATTTTTTATTTTGCAGTGCATCGATATATTTTATTTTAATAATAGTGCCCTATTTCAATTTTACTAAGAGTCTTCAAATGCAAAGTATCAAAGTTTATCAGCAAAGGTAAGAATAATAAATCTTTAAAATGATCTGCAACTGGTAATTTTCAATTTGGATATTGTAGGTTTTACTTTACTAAAAAACATAGAGTTTTGAAATTAACATTACGTACATATCACATCATAAAATTTAATTTTATCCGTTACATCAACATTTAAAAATAGAAAAAATACAACTTACAAAAATCTAAAACAATTTGCCTACTGATTAAATTTAAGAAAGTATAACATAATCGGAAGCCAGAGCAAAGCAAAGAACTCTCTATTTTGATTTTTTTAGGCTCTACCTCATTCGCCGTATAAAAAATAACAATGACAAACAGAATAGACACGTGACGTAACATTCATCGTTCTGTCAAAGTACCAGGCAAACATAGATGCAGAACAGGTTCGTGAGTCGTGACCCCTCGACTTTACGAAATTTAATTTAATACAGCCTTATCTATTTACAAACACTGTGAAGGTGTAATGAAATGTTACTTTTATAACCACTCTCAACCCTTAAATGATAAATGTGTTTATATAAAAAATAAATCATTAATCACGGCTAACCAGTTTTGTTTACTTCTTAGGTGTGAGCGAGATAGATGATAAGAAAGGGACAGTGGTGCATTCCTGTCTCCGATGCTTGAGCATTCCAATGAAAGGGAACTTTTTACCCTCTGATTAAGCCTTTTTGAAAAGTACTAATTATTGTAATAAGGTTTTAGATAGTTATAAATTTAAATGCTTATTTGAGAGAACCTTTATTTAAATAATCACGTCTTTTGAACCACGTCTCTTAGAGTGCTTTAATTTAGCTTTAATTAATTTTATGCTTTTTCATTGAGTACCTATCGCCTCTGTGGTGTAGAATTCCAGCTTTGGAATTGACTTTATGAGGGTATCCCGGGTTTGATCTCGGTTCAGGCACCAAGCAAAAAAAATTTGTTTTTAAATTTTCTAATAAAAATGACGTAGACGTAGTAGATTATAAAAACACTGGCCACTTTAGAAAAAAAAGTAAAAATCAAAAAAGGAAAAGAGTAATTGTAATTGGTTCTGAAATGAAATGAGCAGAAGGTTGGTTTTTGGCTTTTTGAAAAAAAAATGCCTGTTTGAACTCGGACCTTTAGCTATGTGCTTATAAAATTTAATCAAAATAGGTTCATTTGTTTAGTCGTAAATGGGCAACAGACAGACGGAAAAGCTTTCGAATTTGTAATATTAGTTATGGATTTAGTATACCGGTTTTGCTTTTACAGCATCAACTTACACTTTGTTAGTAATGACTTGTTATTAAAATATTAAATAATTATTCAACAAATGTTTTATTAATAATATAAAATTCAACTTCAACATTTTAGTTTTTAGACTATTTTAGTTCATTTTATGGTACCCACGAAACAACCGTAGTCAATCTTCGAGTATTTATGATCTAACGGCCAATATTAATAAAATATCTAAGACAAAAGATAGGGTTACTACATATTTGCTACCAGGCTACCATTGTTATTTTTCAATAAATAACAAAAATATCTTAGCAACAAAACCCTAGTAGGCCTATCTCTATCTGTAGATATGTTATTAATACTGGCCGTAAGTAGCCAGTAGAATAATAGTTCTAGATGCGTCACTGTGTTGTGGTGGGATTAGGTCTAATGTGTAATTCCACCGGCTAATCTACCCTCCAGTCAGGGGAAATGACAGTTATTATGACAGCACGAATAGTCAAGGCGTATATCCCCAGACAACCAGGCAAGTCAATGCACAGCTCTTTACGACGTTTATAATTATTGTTTCCACTTAATAAATCTTAATATTATAAATACAAAAATTTATATCTAAATTAAATCAGTACAGACAAGTTTTAATGGCATGAGATTACGATAGCAGACCCTCGAATTTAAAAATATCAAATTACAAAGGTGATCAAACTGCTATAATGTTATGTTGCCTTAATAAAAATAGTTTTGTTGAATGTTTTGACATGACCACTGTTCATCTATATTCGAGATACATCACCTCTCAGAGAGCTAGACTCACTAACAATTAACTAATTTAAACCATTAGGGCCACTTGCCCATTCCATGGTTAAAATATTTAATTCTGAATTAGCTTCTAACTAGGGTTAAACTACTTTATATTTGACAGTTTATCCAGATTAACTCATTATTAAATTTAACCTCGACTCATTGGTCAAATGGCTAGCGTACACACCTGACTCCCCCGACTAACCGCAAAGCACGGGTTCGATTCCCGTCAGGGGCAGGCATTTGTGTTAAGCTAGATCCACACGTTTGCCGCATGCCACAAACTACAAACCTATACAAACGCTTGTAATCAACAACGGCTAACGGTCAATGTTAATAATGTATCTCTAAAGATGGATTTCAAGAAATCGAGATAGCTGCGTATCCGCCGGCCTACCCTACACCTAATTGCCATATTTGTCCTGCCCACAGATGTGTTATTGGCAAGCAATAACATAAAAATGGATCAAAATATCAATCTTGGACAGCAAGTTTTGGATTAGGATTGATTAATATTGGCCGTTAATCCACACGTTTGCGAGTGTATTGGTTTGTTTTGTACAGGCAAACATGACGGACGCGACGTCGAGATGTTGTCAGCTAAAAATAACATTTATTTAGATTTATTTTATTTTTGTTATAAAAAAACAAACAACAAATTGGCAGAGAAGATGGTGGATGATTAAATTTTAAATTTCTCTTGAAATTCTTTAACTGATTTCTTTACAGGTAATTTCACTTAAACGTTCTTTTATCCCTGTTGTCTCTGTCTTTGGGATCCCAAATACTGGGTGTCGTTACCAGGGAGAAAATAATTTCATCATTAAACAGTTAGTGTCTCTGACACATTTTTATTAATTAAAAATACGTAAAGCACAATTCAGTTAAAACCATCACAAACTTGCGGCAAATTCCTTTGATTTGCGTCAAAAAACCGACACTCGATCGGATCGGCCGGCATCACAAATCATGACAAACCTATAGAAACCATACCAAGCGCCCTATCCAAAAAGTTTGAAATGGTTTGTGGAAGTTTGGCAAGCGTGTGGATCCAGTATAAGGAACATATATGTTTGCATTTCCATGTTTAGACGTTTATTATATTTATTCCGGTATCTGAACAAGTCCCTGGACAAGTCACACAAATAAATATTTCTATTTATTAGAATCGTTGACTAGCACCTGTAATACTAGCATATATAATTTGCTTACTTTCGGGTTAGATTCATTAAAAAAAAGTACAAAACAAACAAATAACCAAACAAACTATGACCCCGTTTGTTCATGAACACAACTTTCACATCAAAGTGATATTTTCTTTGAAATTTTTGATGTATTGTGAATAATAGTTAAACAATAATTTTAAATTACCAAATTATATACTTGGGCTGTAGATGAAACCCAACAATACCTACCAAGTGCCAACCACGACATGAGCATGATTTATAATTAGAACCAGATTGATAATTTCGTGCTAAACCAGATTTTATTCCAGATTTATAAATAATGATGTTTTAGGATCGACTCATATATTTTCTTATGTAGGTATATGAATCTTTTTCTCCGTCATTTCTAAACCGACTTAAAAATATTTTTGTATTTGAAAGATCTTACTAAACGCACCTGTAACATCTATGTTATCTATAGGTGACGATTGTATCTTTCCATCAGGAGACCCGTAGAATTTTCCCTGACCGTTAACATAAAAAACACCACCTGTCCATAAAAAAATCATATTTTTTGTCACATGAAATTATTCGTAGTAGCCTACTTTAATTGTTAATAAAAAAAAAAACTATTGTTAAACAAAGTAATAGCAAACTGTGCTAGCTATACGTTTTATAAAATTGTATTACCAAGTATGTGAAGTGTCAGGCGTTATTATTGAGTATTGTGTTTACAGTTAGGTAAATATTAAGTTTGTGTGTCAAGAATGCATTTGACGTCGGCTTTTCTCCGTTTGTGTTGCACTATTTTCAATATACCTCACGTGTTGTTGAAAAATAAGAGGAGCACTAATTTATGCAAATGCTTGCAACAGGTCGGTTTTTACTAAACTATACACAATATTGCCTTATTTAGGGTAAAAAATTAACCTGCCAATATTTAAAGCTATTTTTATTGCCAAATTCAGTCACTTTTTGAATTAAAATGAAACAACATATATAAACATACAAACCTGTCTGTCTGATGGTAGACCATGCTAAAAAAATTATGAGATAAGCCTTTATTGTACTTATTCCGCGGACCCCAAAACAAAGGCTTATTATACCTGTTGTAATATGGATTTCCGCTAAGTAACGCCCGATTCAATGAAATACCAACAAACCTTATTTACAGTTATTAGCAGTTTATCTCGTTAAGTTCAATTCATATATTCAACGTTTGAACTCAATGTACCCATGGTTCATCGAGAGCCATTGTAAATAATGAGGACAGGGGCCAACCAACCGCGAAATACGCTCATTACATTTCGATGGAGACAAGCATTTGAATGACTAAAGTCTGGAATAGTTTATAGTTAATCTAGGACATTGCATACAATGTACTAGGTCTGAATGGCCACATTTCAAAAGTCATGAACTAAAATTTATTTATTTTTTTAGGTACAGTGTAATATTTAAATTATGCGCTTCGGTTTTACACTTTTTACACAATTCTATATAGATATGTTTGTATGAAAAGGGTAGGTAATGAATGCAAAGGAAGCAAGACAGGTTTGTTAGGATCGTGAGGTCTGGTACTCGATACTCTCTGCCTACCTCGTAAGGGACTTGGCGTGACGATGTGTATGTATGTATGTATATCTTTAAAATACTTCGGATTTACGAAGTTTGACGAACATAGCCGAAGCACATTATTCAAATAATACTACTGTAAGCAATTATCAGATTTCCTATTGCAAAAAATGTATCCTCCTTAGAATGTATCCTCCTTTTATAGCCACAAAAAATGCTAATGGTGTACCATACTGATTGAGTTCCTTTCCTAAATTTGTTTTTTTTTTATATATGAAAGGTTGCGTACAAGCACATGTGTCTCCTGATGGTAAGAGATAATCGTGGAAAGAAATCAAAGATGTTACAAGTGCGTCGCTGTCTGTGGCCAGGATATCAGCCATATTGTGCAAGTTTACTGGCTACCCTGCTCCCCGAGCCGGAACATGACAGTTATTATGGCGACAGGAATAGGTAAAGCGTATGATTCTTACTCGGGCAAGTTACTGCAGAGCACTCTGTTACCAGAGATCTTGTTAGTGATGACCTATATTTTGACCAGTACTCGCCTTTCAAAAAGAGAGAAACAGAAGCAGATAGTATATTCTACTTAGCGGACCCTTACCAAGAGGCCGGGTTTATCTCAGTCTAAATCAGAATACGATTAGCGAGTGAGCACTAACATTTTGAACGGAAGGTATAGGGTAAAGCTATGGTATTTATCGGGGCGAGACGTTGAAAGACTCTGCTGCCTTATCAGAGTGACTGCACAAGTTGATTAATTTAGTATATTATATATAATTTCTTATTAGTGGCATAAAGAACAAGAACACTTAAGGCTGGTAAAACTACTAACTACTTGTACATTGTAGCTGACAAAGATTATCAACGTAATTAATTAATTACTTTTTCAACATAATGATTAATTATAAAATAATTATAATTCCTAATCGGTTTAAACTTTGCATCTGTTTGCATAAATGTAAATACGCTGAAGGTAAATCTTTTACAAAAAATACGCGAATTCCGCCGTCACGTAAATTCGTCATAGTTAAGGGGGTTATATTTTGCATGTAGGAATGCAAAGTGCTAAAATTTTAGGCAATCAATTTGATTAATTAATAATCCATTACACATTCTTGAAATTAACATGAACAATTAATCATATTAAATGCCATGGCGTAACTGAAAAAAGATTTAATAGATAAATGTTACTTGACGAGCTTACTAAATATTGTATATTTACATCAAAGAGAATACAATACTATGATTTACATGTGAAGTCTTATTTTATGGGGGAATTATGGACTTAGGCCAAAATAAAATCTCTTAAAAAGATTATATAAGATACACACACATATGTGACCTATATCATGCGCTTCGTTATGACACATGCGTATTGTCGTCACGATAGCGTAGGTCACATATTCACCCTTTACCCAATGGTCATTACTTATTTACTTACTTCTAACGACCAACCAACCCCCTCTCTTCTGTGGAGCCCTTTTTTATCAAGTTTTGTCCTAAAATGGAAAACAAGTACTAGGGATCCAGACATTTGTAACAGTAAACTGGCCACTACCCTTAGACAGGCCAAAGATGCGCAGACTCGAACCTGTCTTGAAACTTTCCGCAACACGAATAGCCCACCTAACTCTTTCTAACACTGGTCGTGCGTCTTATATTTTGATCTCTTTTCCTCTTGCTTAGATGGGGTGAGGTGTATTTTATGGAATGGGTGTGTAGTCTAGGTTAGGGTGTCATGTACGTTAACCCCTTAGATGTGCGGTGCGTATGTGGCTATGGAGTATGTTATATTCTATACGAAGCCATACGTGAGGAGACTTGCTTCCACTTCCTGCTTTCCTAGTTTATGAGTATGTGTAGAGATTAGAATTTGCTAAACAAATGTTACTTTTTTCTAATACATCCTCACACATGTGTTCTCTAATGCTGACCATATTCTCAAATAATGCATAGTGTAAAAGTGTGACATGGAGAGTATAATACTGTATGTGTATGTGATGTTAGGAAGAGAGAGAAGGCGTGCACTAGATGTTATCTTGTTTCTCGTTCCTTCATCTGGATTCTGGAGTATGCTATACGTTTTAAATCATTTTACAAAACAAATAGGTACAATGTGACAATGTTATTCGCATTTTCTAGAAAAATATGGCAAATAACTGAAAATATACAACCATAACATTAATTTTTAGCTATATTTTACAATATTTTTTATTAAACTTGCACTTCAACAATAAATATTATCTTCTTAAATTCCGGAAAAATGTTCTCTTTAGATAACAGATTTACTTAATGTTTTCCCCGTGTTGGTCCTGGCTTCTGCGTTCTTGCCAGGCAGCTCGTAAAAGGCAAGCATAGGCTTACTGTAACTAACACCGTGACATCTGACTAGGTGGTAAATTTTCGCAGATACTCGCCCGGATCGGTACCACCACCACCATAACGTCAGCGTTGGCCGTTGACGTGTTCCGGTTCGGAGGATAAGGTAGCCGGTAAACTTATTTTTGCTCGAGACCTATCATCCTGACCCCAGCTTGGCAACGCAAAGTTACTACCTTAAGTGTCTCTAGGCGGCGAGAATTTCTTACCATCTGCATTGTCTTCCAATATCACAAAAAACTCTAACTTAAGTCAGTGTTAAGTTAAAGTGTATCTGAGTTTTGGCTAAGTCTTAGAATATATTATGGAAAAAGTTTTTTATCATTGTTAACATTCGTATAAAGCGACTAACTTATCTATTACGTAAACAGGGGCGTTTGTGTTACGTTTAGTGTTTATAATTGAGATAAAAAAAAGATTATCATTTAAGAAAATAATAAAAAGATTGAGTTGGAAGAATTTAATTTTCGTTGTTTCCAGAAACCGACAGCGTTTCACGAATTTTCGGACTACTAATAAGATAAATTGGTGGCACTATATTATTATACTTGAGAGTTAAAGACAGTTCATGATATTCAGGCATTAGTTAAGTTTTATATATTCAAAAACATACATTTTTGTTACATTTTTATTTTTCTAGTTAAGTTTAGTTTTTTCTTGAATGTAGAAATGTTTTCTATTATTCTACGCTATTAAAGAAAAAAATAGGGGTTTTTATTAATTATTTCTATACACAGTTTAAATTAAAATATAAACACGAAATGTTAAAACTTTACTTACTATACGCAAGAAGTTAGGCTTCTTACAAGCAAAAGCAATATTTGTCTAGGTACAGACACAAGGAAGACAGGAATACATTAAGTTACGTTTCACATATGACAGGCAAATTAGTTTTGCTAAGCTTGAGTCATAATTTCACTAGCGGTCTAACCCTTACGGACTTGTTGAATTGTAACCCTATCACGAAGTTTTTAAGTTTCGAGTTTTTAATTCGAAAAAGCTAAGGTATAATACTTTTTGGTCACAAAAGTGAACTTAATTTGATATATGATGGGTATAATGAGACAATTTTACCTAAACATTATTTGAACATAAATCATACTTTCGTCAAATTTGCTTCATAATTAAAATTGACAATATACCCTCTTTCAGCAAAATACTGCAAAATGCCTCTTCTAATGGTTAGAGACAGCCGTCCATATCCATTTATGTTTTTTTTAAATATGTATGTTACGTATGGATGTGTATAATACATGATATTTCTTAAATTTGAGGAAAAGTCATGGGAATTGCGTATTTCCTATAAAATAACACTTATCAATTTACGCACAGCAACAAGTGGACTAATAGGTATATAATAATAAGGTAATAATAACCTTTATCGTACTTAATTAAATAATTATATAAGGCATAATTCCTAATTAAAATAAATGTAATCCGTATAAAGTTTAGTAATATAACGTTAGGTAATATTGCGTTAATACTGATTAGCAGTAGGCTCATTTAGGTCATATCAGGATAATGAATTATTAAACTTGGGAACTTGTCCAAAATTTTCCTTATTTTTTCTATATTTCCTCATTCTGTTCACCGTGGGTTAGTATAAATAAAGACACCATAGACGTTATAGTTACGACTGTGATGTGACCAGAGGGTTTTAGTCCTTTGCAAGTCTACTGAGTATCCCAAGATTTGAATCTGAATATGACACTATTGATAAGGCAGTGGCAGCATTAATCAATATTGAAGTGAATACATAGCACTCTACAATCTGTAGTAATTATTATTTTCGTATGTGAATAGGGTTTTGATCAATATTTATTTATTTGTGGGTTTTAAATGTTAACCATGTTATGAAAATCAATCGAAAGTTATATTTAGAAGAATTATTACTTTGTTGACAGAGCTTTAGACTGGCAGATTCGAAAGCATGAAAATTTCATGCTAGGCCTTCAACTGCACGTTTTAGAAGGTCATGCACACAGTAATCGTCCGCTTGCACATGTCAACACTACAGGCGGGATATTTATTTGTGCAAACATGTAATGTTTAATCAAGTCCCTTTACCAGTCAACTTTCTTTAGTTTACCGTTTGTTGTTTTGCATTTGTACTCTATTACGACTACTCTTATCGAATTTTCTACCTTTTGTGGTTGAAACTATGCGACCATATTAAGAGTGGTTATAAGGAGATGCTTAGCTTGATATTGTGGGATTAGTTATCTAGTTTTCGATAATTAAGTTCGGTAATTAGGTTTACCACTTAATATGTTAGGTACTATTTTATTTTTTTAAGATTTAGTTTTTAAGATTAGATGTGAAGCTGGAATTCCTAGGTGGTAAAAATACAAGTTGCGTTGCCCTTACTACACATTTCACTATTAAGTATAGGGATCAGAGCCCAGGGGTGGCGATTAGTAAAGAGGTCTGATCTATGTAGCTTACAGTACTACCGCCTTTGGTATTCCAGTTCCTCTAGACTCTAAGCCTAGACCAGTCGGCAGATGTAATTAAAGAAAAAAGGGAATAATAACCGTTTCATTTAAAAATTTAAAAACATATTGTGTTAAATCGCTAAGGGTTACGTTCATGTTATAGTCTGTATAACAGTGTGATAGATTCCATAGCCAATATAAGCTTTGGTTTACTTTAGTCTATATTAAATGATAATTCAGGTGTAGTAAAATTGCAAAAAAGACTTGAAATATTTTTACTACGCGTACCACGTTGCGATTTGATAATACTATTTTTCAAATAGCTCAAATTCATACGAAAATGTATGCATTATTAAGTAAAACTCAAAAACCACTAGTCGGATTGTGAGAAAATTGTTAAAAAACCAACTCGTAATCATGACTTACTTTTTTAAATGTAAACCATAAAATATATTGACCAACAATAAACACAAAAGAAAATAAAAAATCGTGACTCGAAGTGATAATCTTCTTTTATAGAGTCTGTTGGCGGTAAATAATAAGTAACTCTACTTGCCTGTAATGACCGTCCGCTGAAAAATGAAAATGAAAATTATTTATTTTCGGAATATGTGTGTTAAAAAGTTGTTACAAAGATATTTAAGAATACAACATATTCTACCACACTGTGGTGTGCAAAATTTAGTTAAATATTACATTTACGTGTATTTATTACCACCCTGTACTTCAGTGTATTTATTACCATAAAAAACAATCTTTCTGTTTATGTGGTGCTACTACATAATATGTATGTACATACTAGCGTTATTAAATAAATTTTGAAGAAATTTAACAATAAAGCAAATGTACTCTTGCAATAATAATTTTAAAAAATACCAATTGAACAATATTCTCTGAACACGCATAAATTTTAAATGGATAAAGTCTCCGAAACCGCGGTATTTGTATAAAAAGTACAAAGAGTAACAAATGTGAAGGAAACCAGGCAGGTATGCTTAGATCGTAAGACTTAGCGCTCGATACCCTCTGCCTATTGCTTAAGGGACTTGGCGTGAAGATACGTGTTCATATAAATTTAAAATGATGGACATTGAACAAGCCAAAATTGTATATTTATTTGCGAAACTACATTTCTATTCAAGTAAAGTATTTGCCTGTACGCGCTCGTAAACTTACAACTTCTTCACTTTACTGCTATCCTGGGTAATTTGTGTAACATTACGTAATATGTCTATCGGCGGTAAACGATTTATTTAATAAGTGTCTCCGTTTCATCATGTTTTTATTAATTTGTTTTGTGTGTAATTAAAATTAGTTACATATTTATTGAAAAAATCATCATGCCATCTTAATTTTTCTGCTCAAACTCTACTGAAATGTACGTTATGCGCGTAAATTTACAACTTCTTCACTGTACTGCTACCCTAGGTAACTTGTGTAACGTTACGTAATGCTTGTAATATTTTGAAGATAATGTATGTACCCGCTTCCACAATATGTACTTATTCCTCGAAATGATTGAATCTAGAGATGTAATTTATTTTTACCAAGCCAAAAAAAAAGATTCATCGTTTTAAAAGGGTTTAAAAAGATTCATCGTTTTAAAAGTTTTCTTTGCGCAAATCTAAAACCGATAAGAAGTGTGAACTTTTGTTTAACATGACTTTCGCAAGTTATGTACAATCACAGGTTCCATGATTAGGCTGTTTGTTTTAAGCGTGATATCTTAGAATTGTTCACTAGTTGAACTAGTGTTGATTATACTTTTTATTATAAAATCAAGTACTTTTATTTTTTTAATTATTTATACACATGAAATAGTAATAAAACTAAGACTGTTCTTAATGTATGTTTTAAAAATAATAATTGCTAAGTGTATGAATTTTGTATGCTGTAAGTAAAAAAAATAAAACAAAAACGGTAAACGCTGCATAAATTTTTGGTCTGCCTCCTTTTTACGCAAAAAAGAATAAAAGGATTTTTACCAAATTTATTAATTATTATTTATTATTACCAAATTTATAATTTATTAATATTTGTAAGCTTATCCTTACCTTATCTAATCCTTCGTCAATAATTGAGATACTTACTGCGAAAATATTTTCTATCATTAATATCGAAAAGTGAAGTGATGTCGCGGGCAACTGGTACTTCATAACTTATACTATCTATATTCATACTACTATATAATATATTCATAAGTACTTCATAATGTGTGTTTTTGCCAACAGTAATGACAAAATAAATAAGTCAGTTCTTTGGGTATTTACGGCGCTTAAGATTTTAGGAATGGTTATCAAGAAGTGCAAAGTTTTGTGTACAAATTTAACTAAACGTTAATTTATTATAATAATATCTATTCGTTTTTACTTTGAGCGTTCCTCAGGACCCGGAGCCTTCACCAAAGGTCTGCTGTCCCAATAAATTAATATTAAAATTTAAACATTCGTTTAAGCATTAAGGTTTACTTATTTCGATAAAAATTAATCTCACTTATTTTCTCTTTACAGGTACTTTGACACTCTCAAAGGATACACCACGGGAAGGACTCTCTCCGGGATTATAGACGTAAATCATCCTTAATCTCAAACTCCGTGTGCGGTCGCCCATATGGAGACGATTTAACGACAGTTTTGGACTCTACTACATTTTTATAGTTATTACTTTCGTGATTAGGTTGTTTTGTATAATAATGATTATAAATTTTGATCGTAATCAGTTGTAAATAAAATGCAATTTAAAATTTGTAAAATTAACGATAATGCCTATATACCTATAACTATCGTTATTTTATTTTTATTTGTACTATAATATTCGGACCACGGATTAACAAGACTTTCGGCAACACTAACAAGTGGATATTCGCGTTTGATAAATCAAACCTTTCTTTAAAAATTACTAACACGAGACATATTACACACCACTCACTCTTGTGATGTTTCGTGATTTTTGTTGAGTTTACCCATTTTCGAGCCTCAAGTGATGAATGGACGACCCTCGCCTGAACCGATACTTCAACCCTACCTATTCCTAACGCCACATAGTCAGTGCTCGACATTGTTGTGCTCAGTGCTGGAGGATAGGTAATTGCACCGGAATTAAGGGAGGCACCTGCAATGTGTATAGAGCCGCCTGCTTGTTATTTTTTTTAACATAAAAAAAACATCGGTTTATACTAAGTGACTGACGGCAGAAGTGACAACTTTAATAATAACTTGTTATAATAATAATGCATTTTCGATGTTTTGGTTGGACAGTAATTTTGCTCAAATTTCTTTAATTCATTATCAGTTAATATGGCTCTCATTAATGTGTTAAAATACAATATTCATTTAATTGATTTTGTTTGAGAACGAAAAAAATATATCATATCGCTCGTTGCGCCCAAGTATCTTCATGCACACAGCGAAGCAGCAGGGTGCAGGCTGAGCTCTGAGCTAGATTTGAGATTTACTCTCTAAGATCATGTTTCTTTAAGCGAGTTAAACATTTTTTTAAGTAAGAAAGTCTTCACGCCCTTATCCCCGAAGGGGTAGTCAGAGGCACAACCAGGGTACCCACGACTAGCCGAAGACACCACGGGCCACAATGTGATAGGTGGCAAATCTATCGCCAACCGGGAACATATCCAATCCCGAGCAACATTTGTTTTTAATGGAAAATTGGAAATACCACATTTTCTTTTTGGTGCTCGACCTGGGATTCAAACCCGGGACCTCATGCAGTCAAGTCTAACACTTGCACCACTAGACCACAGAGGCGACTACATTACATTTTTTACGCTCAAGGGAGCGACTCCTCTAAAGAAGGGTTTTACTCCAAAAACGTAAAAGTACCGTTTCATGATATTGTTGATATCAAAGTGATATAAGTGTATATTAGTATAGGTTTGTGTGTCAATGATAAAGGCAATAGTAATTGTGTCCGTGAACAGTACGGACAGTGTGGGCGGCGGAAGGGTTATCTCCCCGTCCGTTCCATATCGTATGCATCATGTTTCGAGATCTTTGCTTTGTTCTCCTTGTACTATTTTTAATGGAAGAGTGGCGTAGACGAACTTTTTTTCATCATCAATCATAAAATGGGTAGGTCGGTAGTAGGTAAGTAGGTGGTAGAATTTTATGACAACTCGCGAGTATTGGCTACAAGTATCTTCATGTCCGTATCTCCGACGACGTCGGCAGAGCCCAGAGGTACATCAGGGTACCTCATTATTAGGCGAAGGTACAAGTCACAAAATGTAATGGGTGACAAACCTGTAGCGAAACAGGAATATTCAATCCTGGGCATTGTTGTTATTTTCATTAGGAAATTTATATTGTGAGTTGCCCGACCCGGGTATCGAACTTGAAACCTCATATAGCCCATGATAACACTGAAGCTTTAGGCGCGCAATTTTGAAATTGCATCACATCAATAATATCTTACCGTCGCCTAAAATTGTTCCGAGCCAACATAAGGTTAGTGCTCGCAACTGTCGTGTTCTGTTCTGGAAATTGAATAACTGGGTCAAGTTACTCATGCAAGAGGCTTACCATACCGACCTTGGATTGGCAACGCATCTTTTTATCTTTTGTGTCTATAGGTGACGAATATTTATCGCCTGGAAATCCCTCGACTTGTTTTCCTTATAATGTTATGAATTCACTCTTTCTCGTTCATTGACGGAATTACCGCTATATGTATGTCTCCAAAATAGTTTATACCAACCTTCTTTTTCTAATTATTTTATGACCTCAGTACGCAGTATGTACTTCATGTTTGACATTGTTTTAGCGGGCATTTTAATTTTGTTTTGTTCTTTGCATTTCCTACAACTTTATTATAGTTTTAATAGGTAACCGTTCCAATGATGCTTATTACAGCAAATATTTCCCATTAAAAAAATAATATTATTCTATGAAAATTTAGAGATTTGTAGGTATTTTTTTTTTGTATTAGTCATAAACACACCATGTCCGAAGGGTACCCTCCGGACACCGGTAGGTACGTACTTGTCTTACACAATAGGACTAATATCTCGGCCGAAGGATAACGACGCACTAACATCTTCGGTGCCTATTAGCCACGGTTGTCTCAGTCGGTCAGGAGACCCGTGTGCTTGTTCACTTATGACATTAAAAAGTAGTCTTTTCTCTACAAACGTATATCATACGATAAAAAATACTAACTTTTAAACACAAAGCGTAGATATAAAAAGCGTTTTAAGGATTTACAAGAAAATGACAGTCCATTATACTTACGGTAGAGATCAAAGCATTAACCGGCAGTAAATATTGACTTCGTGCAAACCGTAACTAATCGCCATCTGCTGTTGTTGGAACAATTAGTAATTGCCAAATATAGCTGGATTCCTCTTAATATGGGATTTCGTAGTTATTTTTTACGAAAACGTGTTTAAGGAAAATTAGATTACCTAAAATCAATTGGTATAACAATTTATATTGAATTTGGGTTTTACATAATAACTCTTAAGTTATATGCTTTCCTTGACACTTTTTTATGTAGAGTTTTGGAAATAGCACACTGCCCTTCTAATGTAGACACCATAAATGTTATAGGTGCGTCTCTGTCCTGTGGCCGGGTTGTAAGGCCTATTGTGCAAGTCTACCGGCTATCCTCCGAACTGAAACATGAGAGAGTTTATATTGCGGCAAGAATAGGCAAGGCGGTGGATCCCATACAGCACTCTACGACAAATGGTCTAGTGGTAATGACCTATTTAAGCAGTGCTCGCCTCCTATAAGCTGCCTGGCAGAGAGGTAGATGGTCCATTCTATTCTGCGGATCTGGACCATCACGGGGACATCTGTCGTCTGTAGACACCACGCCACGTATGGAAGTCTGCTGGCTAACCTATCCCCCTGCACGAGATAGGATAGCGACGAGTACTAACACAATGCAGCAGGAATAGGAAAGGCGTTGATGCTAATCCGGTAAGCTTGCTACAAAGTACTCAAATTATCCATTATTTATTTCATAAAATATTACGTTCTATATACGTATATTATAATCTTCAATTAAAAGAAATATCATGTGTTTTTGGTACACCTATAATTCTCCAAGTTAATATATGGGATTTTTCTGTACTGTAAAAAATATTAATGCAATATACAACTATTTCCAAATAGCTGTTCCGGCTAATTTCGTACCACCTGTTCAGTTTGTATAGGAAAATTTAAAATTTTGTTTTTCGCAGTTTTCTTGCAGTCGAACGGGATAACATATCCCATGTGTCCGTCTCCTAGTTCTAAGCTACCTTCCTATTAATTTTGCCAAATCAGTTCAGCCGTTCTTGAGTTATAAATAGCTAACTAATGCGACGTCTTTTATATATTTTGATAATCCATACTCCATACGTGCTAATAACGTGGTCTTAGTCTCTAGGCCTAAACCGCTTAATCGATTTGGATGACATTTGACATGCAGTTCAAACATTAGCTACTATTTAAAAAAAAACAACCCCTAAGGACTATCATGGGGGATAAAAGTTTGTATGAAAATTCTATGGTGACGAAGTCGCGGGTAAACATCTAGTGTTACTATAATTTTGTTTTAAAAAAAAACACTTTTTTTCTATGTTAAACTAATATAAGCATTTTTTACCTATGTGTGCTAGGTATTGCGTAATTTTATTTTTTCGCTTTAAATTTGAATTTAGTTTATTCCTTTCTGAATAACTGCAAAATAAATCGAATACATAATTATTATTTAACACTAACAAAGAAATTACTAAGACTAGGTAACGAAAATAATTTTGTTGTCCATGTGAATTTCATTCATCGATTGTTTAAATGTTTATACAAACATTGCAAGTGTTTTCAAATAATTTCCAACCAAACAAAAACGATTTGATACCCACACCATTTTATGATGAGCCGCCGTGTATCATATCATTACCAATTTGTAGGCGCGTGACAAACTGCGACGGTTCCCCAGGTGCCGTGCTAAATTGGCCGTGAAAAAGGTAATACAGGTAGGACGCATGCGCCAGGTGCTAGACATTTACCTCCTAACTGCGTTTGTTATCCTAGTACTAGGCTGGCATCTTGCCACAGGTATGCTCCCAAAACAGGTGCTATGGCTCTCTTAGCCCCGGATGACCCCTTGACAGTGAACCGTGTAATTAGGACAGCCCTCACCTTTAATGAGACGGTTTTCATAATGCAAGGTTTCTATTTAGTTAAATAGTAGCTGGCGAACTTCCTATCGTTTGACATTACGTTTCATGGAAAATACTGTTTTTCCCGTTTTACCTGTAATTGTTACGAGTTTTCTCTGCATTCTTAGGCAGAAAAGAAGGTTCTTACCTTCTCCAAACAATAAACAACACAACAAAAAACGAATTAGCAAAATTAGTCCACCCATTCAGCACTCAGAGATGTCATTAACATTAAATGTATCTTTAAGATTAAAGACACAATTTAGTATTTGAAAATGTAAACTAATTGCTGGTTAAAAAACAATGCATGTCTTTGAGTTAGTTAGTTAGACTTCCATCAAAACTTTTTATTTAATCCACATTCACAGGTACAGAAAAAAGGTGACACTCTAAAATGCATGTTTACATAATACACTCTTATGCATGATTACTCGGGCAACAGTCAATCAATTTTGATGGTTCTTTTAATGTTTAAATTAAAATTAAGTAGGCATAACTCAAATACTACTAATACAATGCCGGTAAAATTTATTTGGGATCATATCCAATATGATGACTATTAGTTATCTTTTGAAAAAATAATGATCCAATCGTGACGTGGTACCTAATGTTATAGGAAGTCGGGGTTTTGCAGTTTAACTAAGCTCAATTATTATTTCGATTTATTTTTTGATAAATTTAATAGATTTTTAAATGACAATAAGATGCGTTCGCGATCCGGCGTTAGCATTGGCTACAGAGGTCACGGGCGTTGCCCGCTTGGTTAATGGTCCCACAGAATCATTTTTTCGGGATAAAAACTATCCTATGTATTGTAATCCAAGTTACCCTCTATGTTCGTGAAAATTTCAAAAAAATTGTTAAGCAGTTTTTTCGTGAAGAGGTAACAAACATGCAAGCTTTCGCATTAATAGGAATATCAGCGTCGTCCGGGATCGGATAAGTGTCCGGTTGGCGATAGGTTTGTCTTTTATCTATTATTCTATCTATTATTATGATAATTACTTACTTACCTATTATTTGTTTCAAAAACAAGTATCAGATCTCCCTACTTTAAAGGAAGTATTTTATTAAGTGAAAATATAGCAAGCAAACATACGGCTCTCTTGTTGGTAAGAGATGGCCGTGGCCTATGGTCACCACAGATATTGTAGCCTACAACGTGGCTTAAGTCAATTGCGGAAATCCATTGGCTGCTCTACCTTCTAAACCCTAATATGACTTTGTCATTATGGCGGCAGGATGCCATGGCGGTGGTGTCCCTGGACGAATTGCAGCAAGGTACTCTACGATCAGTGGTCTTACTATACTCTACGACTCTTGTTTGTCTCTTACGAGCTGCCTGGCAAGAATTGTCTATATGAGAGACCCCCTTGTGTATGATAGACCAAATTACAAAACGAAGGTTATTTTCTATAACTGGGAAATGCAACTTAGGTTTTCCAACTCTGTTAGTAAATAAGATTAATGCGGATTTGATAAGGGGGCTTTTACATGTGGCCATTAAATTGGCCCATTAAAAGAATGACGGCGTTTTCAATTATCAAAATCCATTAACATTATACATATAATAAATAAACATTTATTAACATTTTAACATTTAAAGCAACTACTTTATAATTGTACAAAGAAGTTTCAATTCATAGTTAATTAATTGAAATATTTTTTGACAAATTATAGGAATTGATCTAAAAATAAAGTGACATGGATGGAAATCCTATTAATATTATAAATGCGAAAGTTTGTATGTATGGATGTATGGATGTTTGTTACTCTTTCACGCAAAAACTACAAAGCCGATTACGATGAAATTTGGTATGTAGGTAGCTGAAGACCCAGAATAACATATATGCTACTTTTTATCCCGGAGTTCCCGCGGGATTGGGACTTACGCGGGTGAAACCGCGGGGCGTAGCTAGTAAAAAATAAATGAATTCAACAAACATCTACTCCGTGAAATATACTAGGTAAGTATATTTACCACACAAATGCTTGTCCTTGTTAGACTTGAACCTGAGACTTGACGATAGTTAGTCATGGCGTTTAACATGTACGGTAACACATTTTTTTTACTTCGGGAACGTGTCAATCAATTATATGTAACTACATATTAATTCGTGTCTTGTAATAGTCAGGATGCAACGACCCTATCATGAGCTAGTAGAATAACTTAGTAGGTAATGTAATTTGTATATGTATAACTTTGTATACAAATTAAAAGTGTGTTGCCAATCGCCATTTAAACATCTTGTTTCTATTAAAATAATCAAAAAACATAAATTGCTGGATTGCACTAGAGCGCGATAAGGTCGTCGTGTCCTTAAGTCAAAAACCCACATACCGTGTTATATTACGGAAATTGAATCGTTAATTTCATTAAGCACATCAGTTACGATTTTCTAATTCGTATTTATGTGAATGTCACATGCTACTTCAATTGTGATTGACGGTGAACATGATGAAGTTTGACTTTTATGTCAAACAGTTCAGGCTAATTAATCAAAAGTAGTCCATATCCAAACTATTATCTTAAACGCGAAAGTATGTCTGACTTTCTGTCTCTTACTCTTCCAAGGCTAAGCACCGGACCGGTTTTGATGAAAATTGATATGCCTGTAGTTACAGCGCTGAGTTCTAACTCCCGAAGGAGTAAAGGAGTGTTAGATAAAGTTGTGTAAAATAAATAAATAATTGAAGAAATATGGGACCCAACAGTTAAAACACTAACGAATGCGAGTACAACTGTGCTGGTCTGATAATGGAGTTCGAAGTTAGAAAACGTAACCCTGGAATGCCTACTGGTAAACCTATCGAGTTTGGAGACGTTAGATTCGTCTTAACAAGATCTGCTCATATTTTCTGATGACGAGGGCTTGGCGACAAGTACCGGTTGAGTAAACTCAGAGGTAGCTGATGGATCATAGTTCAAGAGTTATTTTATTGGGTTTTTCTAAAGCGCATCATAAAATCATAACTTTAGAATGAAGAATTTTAATGTGATGATTTTTGTTTGTGATCTGGCAAAACATAACTTATATGTGATTGTATTGAATCTTACTTTGCTGATCTGAGGGTGAGACTTAAAGCTTTTCCCATTTAAAGGCTAGAAATTAAGTGCGATACCGAGTTAAAGTTAGCCAAAAAATATGCCAATAAATATCTCCAATAAACAATAAATAGAACTTCATCAGGTAAGTTCGTTTACGTTTTACGTTTTAAAGTATTTGTGCCATGTTGCCATGCCTAACACATGTTTTTTTGCTTCTTAATTTATCGTCATTTAGAATCGGATTATAGATACGGATCTAGATGTGTCACGGCTGGCAAGTCTAGACAAACTTCGTAATAATCAATTAGTACCGCGCCGCTGTACTTCGCTGGTTCGGACGTCGAACCCCGTACCATGTGACAGTTTAATTCTACATTAATTCTATGGTAGCTTGGATGTGTCTAATCTGAAATACTATAACATTTCAAACTACCAATAGTTCATGGACTCTTTCTCACAGAAACATCATCAAATGCGCTCTAGATAACATTATCTTCTCCTGAAACCAGCTCTGTATTTTTAACCGACTTCAAAAAAAGGAGGAGGTTATCAATTCGTAGCGATATTTTTTTTTT
>NJDD01002447.1:185168-206183 GCA_002245505.1 Calephelis nemesis
AGGATATAGTTTGCACACATAATATTATAACAAATTATTTCATCCTTTTTAGCTGTTGTAGAGAGTTTTTGAAGGCGGTTTTCTTTTTTGTTTAAAAATAATTTTATATGTGAAAGAGATTTTAAGAAATAAACTAAAAACAACGCCATAACGTCATGACGTGTTTCGGTTTGGAGGGTTAGGTAGCCGGTAAACTTACTTTTGCTCCACGCCTAACATGTCGGCCTTAGGTTGGCAACGCTCCATTTCCACCATTGGTGTCTCTAAGTGGCGTGAATTTCTTACCATCAGGAAATCCGTCTGCTTGTTTGCCTTCCAAAATCATAAAAAAAAATATTATTTTATTTCTGAAGATTTTCAAGTAAACACTTTAAAATCTTTGTGATTTGAAACTAAACACTGTGAACTAAAAGAGAGATACACTTATTTAGGTTAGCTATAATATGTATACATTTACCCCGTTACGAAATTCGGTTTCGAAAACGTTCGACCAGGTCTAAAGAGTTGTGTAGATTTACTGTGTTCAAAACTCCGTTTTGATTTTTCCGTTTTGACCTTAAAGTTGTACTGCATCAAGTGACTTTACTTCATAGGCTCAGCGATACAAAGGTTCAATCGTCTCCGTCATAAGAAGTTGCCCCTTGCTCTTATCCTACTATGTATCGTAGTTAAATGTAAGTTTACAGAAAACCAGCATTGTATTTGGTGAACCAGCATTTGCTTATGGACTGGCCGAGTAAACTAAGGATGCCTCTTACGGATGAATGAATTTGGCAAATCTTTCAGCATGATTTGTTCATCCTAACAAATAAGTATCGGACAACGCCAATTCAAATATTAGTTTGCGACGCTTTTGGAGCGTTATGGTCCTTGATCACTTCCTCGACGTACTACTGATAAGTTTTTTTCTAGTATCTGTAGCACCAGTCAAAATTCATATAGCGCAGTGGTTTCCAAACATTTAAGATAATGGGGCGCCCTCAGATTTCCGATCGGTACAGTAGATGCGGCGTGAACTTTAAGTAAGGGCGTGATTCGCGGCCGGGAGTAGTCAGATGAAAACTTTGAGTATTATAATACTCAAAGTATAAAAATTAAAAAAAAATACTCAAAATATAATCTTCTGCCTATTTTAAGTCGCCTAGATACAATGTTAATTTCTTTATCACCTTATTAATAAACACACAGTAAAATACTCCAAGGTTCAACCTGGTATTAGTCTTTATCACAATGTGATACAGACTATAATATCAACTTAATTTTACTCTTACGTTATTCCATGCTAATTAATAGGATGCGTAATGTAAAGAATTTGCTCTTCTACAATTTAAATAAATATATTACTATTTATATCATTATTTTTACACTTTATTAAGCAACTTCACTATTAAGTGAGGGAATCTAGTAACGGGTTATAAATATTCACGGAACCTTGACAACTTTTCCACGGAACTCTAGGTTCCACAAAATACATTTAAGGAATTATGATACGGACACATCATATCATGCAGTCAATAGCCTTAGAAACTTATGTCACTTCTCACAGGCAATAACACCCACATGTGATTTGGTTTTTAATGTCGTAGTCAGCTTCCTTGATATAAAACACTTTCTCTTTTATTTCTATTGTTTTTTTTATATGCCTACATAGTAACTGAATCACTGCCTATGACTTCTTAAGGCGTTCCAGACTTTATACAGTCTTAAGAGTTTTTAAAACGATCGTCTGGTACAAGGACAATAAACAGTTTTTTCTTTAATAATTATTTTCTTAAAATCGATATAAAATAATTCTTTCAAAATCCGCATTTTGTACTAAGTCCTTGTGTTTCGAAGCTCTAAAACAAATTCTTCCAATTTATTCTTAAAGCTACAATACTTTTTTTAAAGATACTAAAAACATCAGAACCAGAGTTTGAATGGTAGCGAGTGCCTCAAGGCCACAAGTCCTACTTATACGTAATGGTTAATAAATCTGTTGAAATTAAAAACTTGTTGGTTTCATCATTTGTAACTTAAGGATAGCTGGACAGATTTTCACGATATTGTACATTTTGTGATTTTCAAAATCTAAATTACTAGAATAACTATTAAAACGTTCAAAATATTTATATAGTCAATGGGGTGGGTGGTACCTTTGGCGGTACGAACATCACCGTCATATCTCGTTTTAAATAAATAAAAAAAAGCATCTTCACGCCCATATCCCCGTAGAGGTAGGCAGAGGCACAACCAGGGCATCCGAAGACACTAAATCCCATAATGTGATAGGTGACAAGCCTATCGCCAACCGAGCACATATCCAATCCCGAGCAACGTTTTTTTATAAGAAAATTGGAAAAACCAAATTTTTTTTGTTGCTACCCGGGATTCGAACTCGGGACATCATGCAGTCAAGTCCAACACCTAGACCGCTAGACCACAGAACTCCAAGATACTTTAAACACAAAGCAACTTTTTAACTACTTAATGATTTAATAGAGTAAGTAATAAAGTTATGCGAACTTATTACTGTGAACATGAAACATGCGAAGTTTGCATTCATTATGCAGATTCTGCGGATGGCTCAGTATCTGACGATGTAAAGTAGTACTCGTTTTGATTATATTGACGTTAATGGAAAAACGGATTACAGGATTATTTTTAGTTCACATGATTATGCAAATTGCAATTACAATTTCTTATCGCAAAAGTAATCTGTTATTAGTATCACGTTTAGAACATTTTATGTAACGATTAGGTACACTTGTCTGAAATAACTAAAAATTGCTTATAAAAAAAGGAAGTAAGAATCTTCACACACATATCCCCAAAGTGGTAGGCAGAGCCACCTACACCAGTAGACACTAAGTCTCACAATGTGATAGGTGGCAAGCCTATTGCCCACCGGGCACGTATCCAATCCCGAGCAACGTTTTTTTTATTAGAAAATTGAAAAAACACAATTAAATTTTAGTTGCCCGTCCCGAGAATCGAACCTCACTTCGAACTTCGAAAATCGAACTTGATTCACGCAGTCAAGTCCGTCAACTGAACCGCTAGACGACAGAGGCGGAACTGTTTAAAGATACAGTAAAACTATTTAGGTATTGCTACATCAATTCATACTTACTTATCAAAACGCAACAGTTTTGTCAGTAAAATATCTAAGCTTTAAATAGCTCGAGTTTTAATATAAAGTAAAAGTATCTTCACGCCCATATCCCTGAAGACGTAGGCAGAGGCACAACTAGGACACCCACAACTAGCCGAAGACACTGAGTCCCACAATGTGAGAGGTGGCAAGCCTATCGCCAACCGGGCACTTTTCCAATCCCGAGCAACATTATTTTTTATTAGAAAATTGGGAAAACCCAATTTTCTTTATGTTGCCCGACCCGGGATTCGAACCCAGGACCTCATGCAGTCTAGTTTTAATATGATTATTAAAAAGTATCAACCAATATAAAACTGAACGTTAGCTGGTGATCATTTTCAGTAGCGACAGGCGAAAGCTCTCTGAAAATACAAAACCCCAAACATTGAATGTACACTAGGTATATTATAGATAAACGAAGGTTGTACTGCTTCCGCGTTGTTATTGATAAAAAGCGCATGCGTAATTCGCCTCTTCGCCCCGCAATGTGGTAACTCATGTCTGCTTATGCAGTAGCTTTACCGTAGCAGTCTCCGAGTTCCACACGTCTTTTTTATTAAAAATTTGAAAGCCAGTTGTAGTTTCGCTTCCCCAAGTTTAGAAATAATGTGTTTCCAGGGAAATCGAAGAAAACACTAATTTCTTGTGAACGTAGTTATCTTACTTATTGGAGTCGAAGCCGTTTTTTTTTTGCACTTTTGATACCCTTAAATTTTAAACATTGAAAACTGCACTGTTTCCTCGATTGCCATGAAAAGCTTTTATGTTAAAAAAATAGCCATTTACAAGAATAACCTTCGGCGTGCAAGATAATTGTCCATGGTTTGCGCTAAGTTTACTGCGGTTCATTGCTCCTGCGTCTGCGTCAAACTGCGATTCATCGCCGTATTATCTTTGGCTGGTGTAAACCAACTTTTATGATACATTATTTTTATACGTAAAAACTACGAGAATTTAAACTTTTCATCGTTGGCACTAGGTGTAATTCCATTATATACACACGCTTCGACACTTGTGCTTTATCACAATATTTGGAATAGTACAAATGTGGTATGTGCATGTACAAGTAATGTGGAAATAGTATTACCCTCGACGTTAATTAGCGTTAAAATTTTGTATGGAAAATGTTGACTTAATGACTGATTAAAAGGTGAAAAAATTGAGTGTGTCAGTTAATAATTAATGTAAAATCAGAGAGTATTTTGTTACTGAATAATGCCTATTCAACTGTAATGAAACTTTGTCGGCGTCGGGATGTAACGAGGCCATCACCCGTGAGATTATCTAGTAATTTGGGTTACTGGATTATTCCACTAGTGCAATTAATTGGTGCAGCACACCGCTTTACCTATTCCTGCCGACAGTCTGTTTAGCATCCTTCCTGAAGTGTAACTGGTAGACTAAGAACTCGAGTACGGGATAGCGATGCGCCAATAACATCTATGGTGTCTGTAAAAGAAGTAGCTCTACCAATTAAGCTATTTCTATAATATATGCTTTAAGGCACAAGAATAGTTTTATAATGAGAATACTGGAAAAGTAAGAAAAACAATAGTTTGATTTTTCTCGTACAAATAATATTTGGTGGTAGATACAAAGTATTTCGGTCGGCTTGTAAGTAATAAATAAAAATATGCTTAAAAACTTAAAATTATAAATATTACGCGTAAATAGATTAGCGTACCAGGAACTAGCCTATTGTCCAATTAATACTCGTTCCTGTAAGGGAAAATTTTGCTTATTGATTTCTTCCGGTCTAAGGGTAAATAGGTATGAACAAACCAGTACTGGTATCACTGGTGTGTGAGCAATTATTGTAGGTAACGTAAAGTATCTTCACGCCCATATCCCGAGAGGTAGGCAGAGGTACAACCAGGGAACCACGACTAGCCGAAGACACCAAGTCCCACATTGTGATAGGTCGCAAGCTTATTGTTAAATGGGCACATATTTAATGCCAGACAATGTTATTTTCATTATAAGATTAAAAATACACATTTGCTATTTTTTTGTTCTTTCTTATTTTTTTATCATTTTTTTACCCGACCTGGGGATCGAATGGGACCTCTAGAAGTCAAGTCCGTCGCCGGACGGCTAGACCACAAAGGCGATTCATATCTGTGGCGACAGTAATTGAGTGTTTTTTTTTTGTTTGCGAGCAGGTAATCGCATTTTGGTTTAGTGGTTAGCCGTTTTATTAGCCATTTTACACTGACTTCATGGATGCTATTCTAACCATATTAGCTCTCCCCAGACAGCCAGAGAACCCAGCAAGTTACCAGTTAAAAAGTTCATTGTAGGCAACCACCAGTAATTTAATATTTTAATGTTATCTAACATGTCAAAAATTATAAAGAATGCCAGATGAAATAGTGACAACGCAGATATACTTGTACAATGCGAATGTGAATGAATGTAGGTTTCAATCAAATCGCTCAAATTGTTAACCGAAGGTGCTGTCAAGAGTATCCGAATTTGGCGTGTTTGTATGAAAAGGGTAATCAATGTGAAAGAAGCCACGCAGGTCTGCCAGGATCGTAAGGCTTGGCACTCGATACTCTCTGCCTACCTTGTAAGGGACGTGCATGAAGATAGGTTTTTTTATGACATTGGAAGGTAAACAAGCAGACGGGTTTCCTGATGGTAAGAAATTCCCGCCGCCTAGAGACACCAAACGTGGTAATGGTGCGTTGTCAACCAGAGGCTGGGATGTTAGACCTCGAGCAAAAGTAAGTTTACCGGCTACCTTACCCTCCGACCGGAACACGTCATTACGTTATGGCGGTAGGAATAGGTAAGGCGGTGGTACCAATCCGGGTGAGTCGCTGCGAAACTCTACCACCTAGTCAGATGTCACGGTGTCAGTGACGGCAAGCCTATGCTCGCCTTTTACGAGCTGCCTGGCATAAGAAGGCAGATGGTCTATTCTACAAAGGAGCCCGGACTAACACGGGGAAAGTTACTCGTAATGTGAATTTAAATAACTTTAACGTCAGTGCTGGAAATTGTCACATTTCGTAAAGCAAAGAGCCAACTATTGGCTTTAATAGATTTTTAATAAATGTGTATTCGGGCTAGCAATGCGCTATTTTCATCAAAGGCTATGTAACATTAAAAGCTCTATTACTTTTTTCTCTGGAAATTTATTTAACATGAACTCACCATGTCGCGCCTCGCAGAACTTTCATACTATTATACTCATAACTTTGTTTCAAAAGTCTGGTTTTCCCCAAAATCCAAAACAGTTGATGCGTGGCAGTATATAGTCCATAAAACCAAAGTAAACCGTATACAAACTTGCCTAATCTAATCATAGATTCAAGACATTAACCTCCAGACCGTGGGTGGAATCGTAGGAACTATCACACTAGATGGGTAGAACGAATGAAATTTTACCGTCCAGACAGATTATAATCTGGTATAACAATAGGTACATGATACTATGATAAATGCGAAAGTTTGTGAGTATGTATCGATGTTTGTTACTTTTCATACTCGAATGGCTAAACGGATTTGTTTGAAATTTAGAACACAAATAGATTGTGACCTGGATTAACATATAGGCTACGTTTAATCTGGATCACACAACGGATTTCTGTGAAAAAGCGGACGAAGCCTTAGGCAACAGCCAGTTCCTACAAGTTTTCTATATGTATTGTAAATAGTTATTATTCCCCTCTAGTTATACCACAAAATAACCGCTTTACTAAAAAAGATTTAGACGCCTGTTTAGCTAAACACTGTTTAGCTAAACACACAACCAATAATATGCTACACGTAGATGACATGTCATCGTGCTATTGGTTGAGAATCTGGCACTGTTTTGTAAAACACGTGTTTAACGAGCGTTTACTTTTTTGTAGTAAGACGGGAAGGTCGAACGTACATAAATTCACATCAAGGTGAAAATTACGAAACTTGTTCAAAACATAAATAAAAAATTCCCCATAATTCAGGTATATGAAAAAAAAATTGCTTGAGTTCAAAGATAAGAAAAATAATTTTTTGACGATTTCCTTCAAACCGGTAAGTCGTGTCGCAATTCAGACAAAAATTGTAGATCACAAAATGTTCTATGAAAAAGGTAACAAATTGTTTTTTAAAATCGCCTTTCTAAGATATAAGGATTCAAAAAGCTGTAACCTGCTCATAGGCTTTTCGTAAGAAGCAAGCACAATTTCTGTTTACGTCTAGATATTGTAGAGTTTTGTATAAGCGTTGGATGACTACTGCTTTACCTATTCCTGCCGTTAAAACGTGTGTTATATTTAGTACTGCCGCAGTTTAGCGGTAATGTACTGCTAAGGATTGACCGGTGTATCATCACTATTAAAACGTTAGTCTTTTATGACATTGGAAGGCAAACAAGCAGACGGATTTCCTGATGAAGGTTCACGCCGCTTAGCGACACAAAAGGTCGTCATGGGCATTGCCAAACTGAGGCCGGGATGTTACACCTCGAGCAGAAATAAGTCTACCGGCTACCTTACTCTACGAACTGGAACACATCAAAGGCAAGCTTTGACGTTATGGCAGCAGACATAGCTAATGCGGTAATAACAATCCAGGAGAGTTGCTGCGAAACTCTACCACCTAGTCACTCAGTCACGGTGTTAGTGACGGTGAGCACATGCTCGCCTTTTACGAGATGCCTGGCAGAAAGGCAGATAGTCTATTCTGCAAAGGAGCCTGAACGAACACGAGGAAACTGCATAAATTTATTATCAGTAAACGGAATCAGCTTTTTCACTTTCCGATACGTCGAAAAAAACACCTAAACTTAAAATTAACAGGAACGTCACTATGCTATAGAATATCAGGATTTTTTTTGTTTAATTTTTCTTTTCCAGGTTATGTTATGATTTTTCCTCTTCCAATTTAATTAACCTGATTCTTGAATGAATTTATCTACTTATATATATTATAATAAAATGTTTATTTAATAATAGTAGTTTGTAGTTTGTTTGTTGTTATTTAGAAATTGCAGACATAACACTCAGTATAATATTACCAAATAACTTGAAATGCAGAATGTAGAGAAACATTTAAAAGTATATGTGATTTTACATATAAATACATACCTTAACTCCAAGACTTCATGCATGATAGGCATAGAATATCGAGTGCAAACGAAGTAGTTTTCACTGGTTTTTGATATTTGTAATGAATTCCAACAATACTAATATTATGTATGCAAAAGTTTGTCTGTATGTTATGATTAATGCTCCCATACAATTTTAATTTAAACTGGATTAGAGTTTACCGTAGTATGACGAATGTAGTCACGGGTACTGATGTATATTTTAACATTATATTAAATATCATCACACCCATATTCTCTAAGCGGTAGAAATATAACCAGAGCACCCACGACTAGCCAAAGACGCTAAGTATCACAAAGTGATAGGTGGCAAGTGTGACCGGGCACATAATATCTAAACCCGGGCTACGTTATTTTTATTGGAAAATTGAAAATATACATTTTCCAATTTTTTGTAACCCGACCTGGGGATTAAACCAGGGACCTCCAGAAGTGAAATACGATGCCAGACCGCTAGACCACAGAGGCGATAACATCATTCAAAATTAAATTATACTATATATTTTTATATATCACTACCAACGCTATTATGGTTCTCTTTTCCATTTCTATTATTATGGCTCTTATATTCCGTTGTATCCTTTCAATTTTTTCTCCTGACTCCACCTCAGTTATGATTTTTTTGAAACTATTAATCTTCAGCTAATGGCTTTGCGGCTCGCAGACACTAAACTTTCATTAACGAATAAGATCAAATTAGTTTCATCGAAATAAAGAAGCCGTTGGCGCCAATTACCATTAATTGTGCATGCGTTGGTTCTGAAATTGGGTCTGCCCAAGTTGGATCATAAAATTTGTTAAAGTGTTGACAGGAGCGTGTGAAAGGACCAGCTATATTTTACAATTTAGAACTAATTAGTTTTATAATTTGCGACTAACCTTCTTTTATGCTCCCCGTATACTCCTGGTGTTAGTCCGGATCCGCTAAGTAGAATAAACCATCTGCCACTTTGCTTGGCAGCTCGTAAAATGCGAGCATAGTTTAAATAAATCACTACCGGACCTGCCTTTTTATTCCTGCCGCCATAGCGATTCTGTCGAGTTTCGGTCTGGAGGGTAGGGTTGCCAGAAGCCTTGCATAACAGGCTTAACATCCCGGCCATACTAGAACGACGTATCTATAGAATCTAATGTGTTTTCTAACATCTGTAGGCCACGATTGCCACTTACTTTTATAGTACACATAGAGACACGGCTCTCGGCTTTTTCGCTGACCTTTCACATAATACTTAGGAAATAGCATGAGTGATCTAAGGACCCCCGATAGCAACGAAGTTTGTATTACAGCAAGAAAATTCGAGAAAAAGTCTTGATTAGTCTTTTTCGATTGCATGAAATAGAGATTTAAGAGTAACCTACAGGTCACAAGAGAGAATTAAGTATTGTTTTCATAGTTAAATATAATAATAAATCTGCGTATTAAAGTTGTACAATTGTGGATTGCAGTACCCGCAGTTAGATATTTTTGTAAAGTTTGAAGCCTAATCGTGATTCGTGACGCCTAAGCCCTGAAGGCAATAGTATTTCAATAATACAATATGTGAGCACAAAATACAACCTTATAATAGACATCAAAAAGTCATGGTTTGACGGCGACAGTTAACAATATTAAAATAATAGGTAGATACTTTAGGAGTTGAACGATTTTCTCGTGTTGGTCCGGGTCCTATGTGTAGAATAAAACATCTGCCTTATTTCGTAACTTGTAAGAGGTGGGAATAACTTTTCCTGATAAGAATGTAGCCAGTAATAATGTGTCGACGTTAGCTCCAAACCAGAATGTGCCATTACTAAGTGCTAGTTTAATTGGTCGTTCAATCAACTTGTTGCTAAAGTGAGCGTCGTTATCTGGATATGAGAAGGAGTAGCATTACCTTCGTGTTAACATGACAGAAATACACCATATATTTAAATATGGATTGATCATAACTTGTAACTTGCTATGAAAACAACTACATATTCGTATTATCGTTTTTTATTTGTTAGCCACCACACAGATGTTTCTCATTTTTTAAGTGTCTGAAGTGGCTATCAATGATCAATTATATTGTAATGTTTATTATATGTTTGTCATGCGATTACGGGCCTATAACGAACCGATTTTGATGGTACTTTTTTGAAAAGGTTGGTCATGTGGTCTATGGGGATGAGGTGGTCCCATATACTTTTTATCATGAACCGACTAGTGGTTTTTCTATTAAATTAATTGTATCTTTCGAAAAAGCATTATCAACGTGATAAATACGAAAATTTGTAAGAATGGATGGATTTTTGTTACTTTTCACACATAATCTACTAAAAGGATTTAAATGAAATTTTCCAGGGATATAGCTAACCCGCTTTACCGATTTTAAGAAATTTAATTGCACCTAGATAAAGACCATAGTTCAAAGGTAATCCATGTATTTTCAAACATCTATTCCTAAAGAACTATAATATATATTAATATTCCCGTGCTGGTCCGAGCTCCTCTGCAGGATAGACCATCTGCCTCCCTGCCTGGCAGCTCGTAAAAGGCGAGCATAGACTTATTGTCACTAACACTGTGACATCTGACTAGGTGGTAGAGTTTCGCAACGACTCCCCCGGATTGGTACCACTGCCCTACCTATTCCTGCCGGCATAACGTCGGTGCTTGGAGTTGACGTGTTTCGGTTCGTAAGGTGAGGTGGCCGGTAAACTTACTCTTGCTCTGGGCCTAATATCCCGGCCTCAGGCTGGCAACGCAACATTACCATCTTTGGTTTCTCTAGGCGGCGTGAATTTCTTACTTTCAGAAAATGTATGATTGTTTGCCTTCCAATATAATTAAAAAAGGAAGATAAAGGTTATACAAACATCGTATTATTCTACGCTCTCAAAGCCCGTGTTAACAGTATACATAATATACTTAAGTAAAAGCTTCAGCATATTGCATTCTAGCTGTTTCCCGCGACTTTGTCAGCGTAGCAAAGTTACGATTTGCATACTAATTTTCATACCCTATTGTATGGGTATGGCATGTATACTTTGGGGATTAATTTTTGTAAAAAAATAACACACGTTTGAACTCAGGTTTTTAACCATATGCATCAAAATCGGTTTAGAAATTTAGCCGCGCCAGTTCAACAGACAGACAGATAGACAAAAGTGCTTTTGCATTTATAATGAAATGAAAGTATAGGTATATGTAAAACATAACTGACGATTACAAATGGCCCATTGGCCTGCGCAGACGCATCGGCGTCACAACGTGTCGGAAATGGCGAAGCCGACTCGAATTGCCATTAACAACTTTGCATATTACGCGCGGAGAATAGCGCGGCTATTTTTAAAACAGTTTATTTTTATTGATAATTTTAAGGTTGTATTCAGTTTGCGATCAGAAGTCAATAACCGCTTGTTTGCGTGGAAACATATTACTAATGTCAAATGCATCTATAACTTTCAAAAGAACATATAATTTTTTAAACTTAACAGTTTTATTGAGCCTTAATTTTAGTAAAAGTAATAGAAAATGGTAAAATGTTATTTTTTTCCAACGAAACAAAAGGAAACATGTTTCATTTTAGATATACACACATCAACAACGTCTAGGGATATTTTGTTTAAAGTTCTTAAACTCAAAAAATACTGGCCAGATTTAAAATCTTTTTATGAAAGACTATTTTGTAAACCTTTTTGGGCGATTCTAAATTTGAATTTTAAAAAATAAATAATGTGTGTTGGTGAGAACGGTCGAAGGAACGAAGCGCGCTTTTCGAAGGTTCCATCCAATCTCTAAGATACAATTTAATATAAAGTAAAAATGTATAATATTTAAATTAAATGATATATGTGTAAATGTTATTTAGTAATGTTTAAATGTGATTATTTAAATAAACTACACTAGTGTAAGGCAGTAAGGTTTAATTGGGGATTTCAGTGTTTTATCACGACAGAAGAGGCCAAGGCCTGAACAAGAAAGAAGATTGCAGAAGAAACCAACCAAAGAAACGAAATATTAAGATAAGAGTTTTTTTTCATATAGGTGTGTAAGATAGATACGTAGAGGAAAGCCAAAAGATTTATAGAAATAATTCAAATATACTTAGTCGTGGAAGTTTTGGCGCCATCGTTAAAGAAGATGGTTTTAGCATTAAGTATTATAATTCAGCATTCTAATTTTAAAATTTGTGTGTAAATAATCGGAAATTCAAGGATACGACATAGGATAAAAGAAATTAACGGAGAAATATAACATGAGAACTTCGGAGAATTACAAACTATAACTAAGAAATAAAGGCAAGACTTCACAGTTGAAATTTATGTAATAAAAAGTAATAAGGGAACTTTGTTAAATATTCCCAAACATATGTTGGAACTTGGTACGACTTCTTAACACACATACATATTCCGCAAATAAATAATTTCCATTATTTTCATTAAAACTGTTTTATATTACATACACATACATACATATCTTCACGCCAAGTCCCTTACGGGCTAGGCAGAGGGTATCGAGTGCCAGACCTCACGATCCTGACAAACCTGTCTTGCTTCCGTCACATTCATTACCCTTTTCATACAAACACGCTGGTTTCGGAGACTCTTGACACCATCCTCGGATAATATCCGATTGATCTGATCGTGAAATGTCAGCCTTGGTCTCCCTGGGTACCTACATCCATCCACATTCGCATTGTATATCTGCTTTGTAAATCTTTCATCTGTCATTCTTTCCACATGACCAAACCAGCGGAGCATGCCCTTTCGCATTTTAACACCAACACTTTCTTTCAATCCCACTCTTTCTCGGATCTCACTGTTACAAATGCGGTCAGCGAGCGTTACACCACAGATTTTCCGTAGTGCTCTCATTTTTTATATTGATTATATTAACCAAAGACTTTAACCGTTTTAGTTTTTAACAGGGGTTTTAAGGCTGTCGAAAGTGAAACTGGTAACTTTAACATCAGATTAGTGTAGGGCGTAATAATCTGAGGAGGTTAAACCTATGTTTGTTATAAAACAAACAAGCTGACAAATCTAATTATAAGAAGAACATCGCGTTTTTGCCTTTATGCTTTTAGGCACGTTGTGTTAACCTCTTGCGTAATTGCATTTTAAGCTTAAGCAAAATTAGCACTGATACGAGTATAAAGGCGGTGGTATTAATCTGAGCTAGTTATTATCCTATTGATCCACTACGCCGGAGGTCGCCCTTCGTAATATCTTTTTTCGGGTATATGCACTGCCTTACAAACAACGTTATCATTTGATACTTTCCATCGTCGGCACTTGGTAAAACTTCCAAATATTCATATTTTTAAAGAAAGAAACACTTGTACTGTTTTACTTATCACTTATAATTTATTACTTTGTAATTAATAGCCTACCGGTTTCGCTTATACATCAACCTGACCTGACCTGATGATGCTGTATAAGCGAAACCGGTAGGCTATTAATTACAAAGTAATAAATTATAAGTGATAAGTAAAACAGTACAAGTGTTTCTTTCTTTAAAAATATGAACGTTATCATTATCTCGTCGCATATGTCCATACCAACTTTTAAATAAGTCTCCTTTGTTTGTTATCATTTAAACAAATAAAAGAAACAATCACCAATGTAGTCTTTACTAGGCGAGACCAATCGCGAGGTACTAAAATACTTATTCAATTCTTAGTACTATTAAGGACTATTAAATCGCTGGTGCTATTTAATGTGGATCACGATCTGACCACAATAAGGCGCATGCAGCCCCCAAATTATTATAATTATCCTCCGATCTGGATCCTAAATTACCGATGTCTAGACAAATCTTATCTCGTTTCGAATCCTACCTGAAATGTTAGAGCATGAAAATGTAGAGCCTGAACATTCATGCAATTTTTTTTAAATAAAAACTCTCTGAAATTAAAGTTTTATTGTAAAACTTGCCGTTTATAAGAATGCGTGATAATACAAATATGTTTCACACACTTTTTAATATAACTTGTACTTTCCACAATATTAAGATACACAATTGTAAAAAAGTTAATGTCGATATATAAGGGAATGTATTAATAATTGGATGACTTAATGAAATTCTGATGTTGGAAAGAATAAATTGTATGTAAGAAAAAAATCTTATAGACAAATAAGTCTGAACGTTAGAAACAATAGTGATTAGCAGTATATTGACGATGATGACGATTACGATGTAAGTCAAATAAGCCTAGAAAAAACTAATCTTCCTTTCAAATGATTATATTTCTTAGATAAGTGTTAGATCAGAGATCAACAAAAAAATAACAGAAAACCATGATTGATAATACAATTTGAAACCCAAAGTTAAAAGTATAATTATTTAATAATTATTTATCTTGTGCACAAGGAGGAGAAAATCATTTCAATTTCTTTTCGAAAACTAGAACAGAAGACAGAAAGACAAAATCTAACATCAGACGTTTTCTTTTTGATACAAAGAAAAACCAAAAATGTTATTGCTTTGTCATAAAGTTGCGTGCACTCTGTATTATTAATCTTCTAAGCTAAGTTTAAATTGGCAAAGTAAATGACCAATTTGTCAATCATTGGTAGAGTCTCGAGCCAGTGCATTTTTTTATTTGTAATGATACTAATTTGATTTCAATATTCCTGACTAGATTGTGTGAATTGTTTAGGTATAGGGCCTAATTTTTTTAAACATCTATTGTTTCACGTAGCTAAACGTTCTCTCTCCCTCTGTACTCTAGCCGCGTTAGACTTGGTTTTTTGAGGTCCCGGGTTCGATCTCCAGGTTGGTCAAAAAAAGAACATATGTTTTCAATTTTCTAATAAGTATAACATTGCCCGGAAGTGTCAGAATGGTAATAGGCTTGCCACCTATTACATTATAGGATTTAGTATTTTCAGCTAGTCGTAGGTGTCCTGGTTGCACCTCTGCCTACTTCTTCGGGGATATGGGCAATAAGATACTAGGAAATATTGGGCCAAGACATTTGGCTAACATGCCGCATTAACATATAGCTTTCCACTGGTCACCAAAGTAAGTCGTACGTGCTGCCAACAATATCTGATAAAAAATATTTAATTAATATAGTTGTATAGTCTAAAATCTAAATTCATCATACAAGTAGGTAGTGCTGTACAGCAACTTACCACATAAGAATCCATCGCCTTACCTATTTCTGCCGCCATAATGAACTAAATGTATTTAAATAGTGTTGATCTATATTTTTTCATTGACATCAATATTTATTAAAAAAAACTGTGATTGTCAATTAATGATTACTATTACTTAAGAATATTTTTCTAAATCTGTCAATAAGTCATAATTTTGTATGGAAAATATCAACTTTATGACTGATTAAAAGATAATTGACGATTTTGAGTGAGACAACGGTCTCACCGTCTTTAAAGTCCGTCTCTAAAACCTAATGATAGATTTTATGTTAATTGACGGCTCTACAATTATCAATAAAACAACCCGTAAAATCACGACTTTACCAACTGCTTGGTAGGAAGAACACAGGGTCGTTCAAATGTAAATATAAACTGCTAAAAAATTAGACGAAAATCAACTTTAACATCATGTTTCCTGGACCACAAGACAAAACAAACAAGCAAGTGGTAGACCAAAACGTTTCGAATATAAATCAACCCTTGTACGGCGTCTGCTAATTGACAAGCGAGTCAGAAGGCCCCGGCTACGGGTATCGGGTTGCCTTCCTCCGGAACAACTACTTGTTGGCAAGTTCATGAAGCAATAGCTTTTACAATGTATTATAATATATATTTGTTTATAATTATATTGGAGACTATATGGTCTGAGTCTGGTGCTTGTCATAGTTACAATATCAGTAGATACATATTGCACAGCAATTGGTCTGTAGCTCTAGTTCTTTGTATACACTCAAAATATTATTTTTCTTATTTCATGTGAGAGATCAGCAAGAAAGCATTTGGCGCTAACATGGTGAGAGGCAATCGCGGACTATAGCCACCATATTATATGGTATAGGTGCACAACTGTCCTATGGACGGTATGTTAGGCCTATTGTGCTAGTCTACCGGCTACTCTACCTTCTGGACCGGAATATGACAGAGGCATAATGGCAGCAAAAATAAGTAAGACAAGTTCCTACACAGCACTCTTTTACCAGTGGTCTTGTTAGTAATGTTAACTTGTGCTCACCGAATAAAAGCTATCTGGATCAAAACGGGGGAAAATAGTAACACATATAATAATACACACACAACCTCAAAACATTTCCAAACTGATGTTGCTAATTTCCAAAAATATATTTACAGTATCTGGTCTGCTTTTCGTTATTTAGGTAAATGGTTCATCCTAATACCTGATCCGTTTTTAATCTAAATCATTCAAAAAGTACGTCTGACGTTGGTGATACTACAATATTGTCTATGTCAAAAAAGGAACATCGTTTATTTTTTACTGCCAAATTGTTTTATATTGTCTACCAATAGCGATTAATACTCCAATGTGTTGCAAAATATCAACGTGTGAAGTTGTGGATGTGGGTAGGTATATCATTTAGTTATAATGTTCAGTTTTTTGTTCCTTTTACCAGTACCTAACGGTACGTTACCGTCAAAATCGTTTTCCCTGGGCCCCAAGACAAAACAAGCAAGAATGGTAAATCTAAACGTTTCGGATGTAAATCCTTGTATGGCGTCCACTAATTGACAAGCGAGTCGGAAGGCCGTTACGAGTATCGGGTTGCCATCCACCGGAACAACCATTTGGAATGCCAAGTTCATGTGGCAATGGCATTCATTATCTCCTCGCTAACTACGCGGTAATATCAATTACACCTGTTTTACATTTCCCAACTAATTTAAACTAAATGAGTTTCTATTTGTAGCTGTTTGGTATTTGCCACCATTTTTATTTTATAACACTTATACGAAGGAGTTTTTTCCAGTTGCGCAACGGAGAGGAGAGCAATGTGTACCTTTATGGTTATATGTATGTTTCATTCGTCGTAAAACTCTCGAGATCAAATGTGAAGGTAAATTTGAACACATCTGTGGTGTAGCGGTCCAGGTGTTGGATTTGTTTTTTCCAATTTTCTAATAAAAAAACCTCTGCTCTGGATTGGGTACGTGCACAGCTGGCGATAGGCTTGCCACCTATCACATTATGGGACTTAATGTCGTCGGCTAATCGTGGGTGTCCTGGTTGTACCTCTGCCTACCCCTTCGGGGATATGGGTGTAAAGATACTTTTCTTTTTAATTTAATAAATCATAGGTGCTATACACATATAATACCCCGTGTATTTAGTTTATATTTTATTATTCCGCGGATTTAGTAAAATTAAGGCTAATTCTATATCTGCTATACTGGATTTTCGCAAAGTAACATCTGATTCAATACAATTAATCATAAGTCTATAGATTTGTTCCTCATTTTGTGAGAGTCAACTTAAATATAAAACCGTGGACATATATAATAAATACGTATAGAAAACATAAAATTCTATGTTCATGTAAAAAATAAACACTTTTTTATAATATCCAATAAAACATAGCTACCGTGTCACTTGGCTAAGAAACTTACCACCTCTACATCATCAACTTGACAGCCATCAAACGTCATTTTGTTAAAAGAAAGAATGAAAGTGGACAAACTTAGTCACTTTGGATATGATTGAATGATATTTCAAAATCGTATTAAGTTTGTTTAATCATGTTAAGTTAAAATTACCTTTTAGGAATTTTGTAATGCGAAAAAAGCCTTGTCAATAAGCTAATATTATAAAAGCTGGTACCTATTACTAATATGGGTGTATAAATCTGATAAAATATTACCAAGTAGATAAGTACAGTCATAACTTCATGGTACATACTAAGTTAGCGCTGACATCTATCCTAAAATTAATGTAATGTACTCGGCTTATACAGTTGTACACTTATCTACTTTTGCAAATGACTGTGGCCCATGTAGCCCTGTCAGTAAATACCAAGCTAGGTATAAGCATACATTGACTTATGTTTTACTTATTTTTTTATGGTATTGGAAGGCAAACAAGCAGATGGATTTCCTGATGGTAAGAAATTCACGTCTCCTAGAGACACCATAGGTAGTAATGGTGCTTTGCTAATCTGAGGCTAGTATGTTAGGCCTCAAACAAAAGTAAGCTTACCAGCTGCCTTACACGGCTGCAGAACACGTCAACAGCAAGCACTGACGCTATGGCGGAATGAATAGGTAACGGTGGGTACCAACCAATCCTGGCGAGGCGATGTTACTAAGTAGATGATGTTTAAAACATTGTACTTTTCAGTTAAACGTACCATCGTTCATCGTATAAGGTTCATCATGACAATAAATTGCGTAATACGAATGTGTACACTCAGACTTCTCTGGCTCCAGTGTCTTTTAACACCTCCCTCGGGCGCCTGACCGATTTTGGTCATGGTATGTCAATCTTGTTTTCTACCGGTCCTTGTTCGACAAAGAGAACAACCAAAAATCCTATTTTATAACCTTTGAAACCCAGTGAGCTACTCAAATATTCACTGATTTTACTGAGTAAAATTAGGGTTAATCCATACAGATCTATATCAATTAAAATTAAAAAAAAAACCATTTGAATCACATTATTTCTTATGTAGATATATTTTGGTTGTGCCTCTGCCTACCTCTTCGAGGATATGGGCGTGAAGATACTTTTTATTTACTTTTTAGATATATTTTATTAGATGTACCGAATAGTGTCTAAAATTTTAAAAACCGATCTCGGAAAGACTTTATAGACCAAACACATTATATTTTAATAATTCTACAAACTTTTTTTGTGAGATCAGAAAGTAAGAACCGGATTCCCTGACAATATTTTTATTTTAACACTTCCATGTCAAACTCTACGACATTTGGAAGACTCTCTCCAATGCCTTCAGCCTGTAATTTTATCAATATTACCATAGGTGGTAGAGTTCTACCCCGACGATAGAGATACCACCGTACCTTTTCCTGACTATTGGAAAATAAAAACTTGATACTTTTATTTACCTTACTTATAGTCAGTAGATATTTTAGGAGATAATACATCGTTAACGACGACAGTAAAATTTAATTACTTACTATCTAATCTACTTTCTAATACAAAGATTCTTTGAAACTGAACCTCGCCTTTTCGCTATTACAAAGCACACACACGCTCACACTTTATAAATAAAAAACAGCAGCAAGTTCGAGTCTGAATTACTTACGTGGGTTCCGTAGTAGCTGTGATTTGTGATATGTGACTCATAAGTCACGGCTTATTTCATAAAAAGTATGTTTTGCTAGAGTCTCCTATCGTAACATCAATGTTTCTGTTTAACAGACTTCGAAATAAGAAAGAAGTTATAATATGTTCTACTTACATAATTTTTTGTACATTGATTGATTTCTTCGTTATTTCTGAACCGATTTTAATTTTTTTTTTTTGAAAGAACCTTCTTCCAAAGTGGCCCCAACGAAATTCCACTGTAATCGAGAAAACACTTCATTTTGTATTTGATATTTTCCATCGTCGGCACTTGGTAAAACTTCCAAATATTCATATTTTTAAAGAAAGAAACACTTGTACTGTTTTACTTATCACTTAAAATTTATTGCTTTGTAATTAATAGCCTACCGGTTTCGCTTATACAGCATCATCAGGGCTAAATTTTAAACTACTCACTCACTCACTCACTCACTTACTTCATTTTGTATACTTTATTTAAACTTTCTTCCTAAATAATTATAATAAAAAATTTTGCTTCACTCGTCACTGTGATTAATTACCGGCAAAGTCAAGAATTTGTGCAATGAATAAAGACTTCAATATTTATAGGTCTATTGGTTTTTAATATTTTTTTTTAATTTACTGATATCTACGTACACACACGTACTCATACATACATACAAGTGTATACGTAAAAGTAGAAAATGAGTATTTTCAGTTTCCTATTTAAAATAACGCTACACGGGATTAAATACGAGTATGTGCCCGGTTGGCGATAGGCTTGTCACCCATCACATTGTGGAACTTGTCTTCGGCTAGTCGTGGGCGCCTTGATTGTGCCTCTGCCTGCTTCTTCGGGAACGTGGACGTAAAGATACCCATTTTTACATGTGTATATAAATATACATATGTATTTCAAGTATCGTAGACTAACGCCCACAACACATGCATGTTTTATGCTTATCGGGTTTAGATCAGTAGCATACTTATACATATATTTATTTAAAATATGAGAGTATAATATCATGAAATTTTTTGTAGGTCAATTAATTTTAAAGACATGCCTATCCTGTTTTCTAGGTTCTCTAGGTTTAACTCTATTTCATGTTACACCAAACATGTTACAATTAAGCTCAAGTGGCAGATACCATAATGAAAGAAATGAAATCTTTTTATGTAATTTTGCTGGGGGACCTCCAGATGTTTAAATTTTCCAATCGCCTATAAAACCAATGAAAAAGTGCTTTATCTACCAACTGGTCAACAAACACTCATGTTATAACAGAAAACATAAAATGCCCTCGTCGTAGTATATTATTTGATCTACATTTTATAAATGATTGACAACCTGACTTAAGGACATCATGCCTTTTTTATGATATTGAAAGGCGAACAAACAGACGGATTTCCTGATGGTAAGAAATTTAAGTCGCGTAGAGACACCAAAGGTGGTAATAGTGCGTTGACATCCTGAGACCGGGATATTAGGCATCGAGCAAAATAAGTTTACCTACCTACATGCCTACCTACCTTAACCTCCCAACCACAACAAGTCAACAGCAAAGCTGACATTATGGCGGCAGGAATAAATAA
>NJDD01002447.1:206311-221521 GCA_002245505.1 Calephelis nemesis
CACAAGATTAACATGAATATGCTTTACTAGACTAGTGTTTCCAAAACACGATTCATTTCACTTTGCTCGATAGAAAAAAGTCAAAAAGTTAACCCTTTTTTGAAAGCTTTTGCTTTCTGTCAACTTCAATTGTGAAAATATCGATACCAGATTTAACATAAACATAGACAAGTACTAGTACTAGTACCTAAGTACCTAAGTACTAGTACCTAAAAGATAAGTGTTTCAGTTTTTATACTTTTTTTAAATTACTTTTATAGTGTCAAAAATAGTGATTTGTCGCTTAAGACGTTTACTTTAGAGCGCTATTGTTCATAGTAATCATGGAACGGGGGAGCGCGGCGATTGGCTCTCCTGGCTGACTGAGTATTTTACGAGTAGCCTAACAGGAAAGCAGATGGTCTATTTTGCAAATAAGCCCGGACCAACACTGGAAAAAAAAATTCAACATTTAGTTGACTTCTATATTCTAAAATTAAAAAAACTATCTTTCACCTTTCGAGTCTAACGTGCGGAACCCTAAACACCTAAACTTTGTTTATTGGCAACAGTTGCCGTTCCCTTTGAGGTTTATATCGTTAGTCATTATTTCTTCACCTCATGTTTACGGATCTTTTCGCACACGCCAAAACATACAGATTATTTTATAATTTAAACAAAAGTTAATATACAGATTCCTGTATTATATGTAAGTATATACTAATAATGGTCACTCAGTGATCTAAATTCCGCTACTTTATTAAATAGGTTTCCAAATTTTAATATAACCCGATCTATAAAATGCCAGTGTGTTTATTTTTTTTGTCTTTTTTTAAAAATCACACAAAATTATGAATATTTGAAATCGTTTGTAACTGTCTTATCGATCCATTTTATTTCTTTGTTGAAAATCAAATTTTCAACAAAGAAATAAAATGCTGCAACGCGTTTCGGGCTCCTTTGCAGAGTAGACTATCTGCCTTCCTGTTCCAGGCAGCTCGTAAAAGGCGAGCATAGGTTTCCCGTCACCAACAACGTGACGTCATACTAAGTGGTAGAGTCTCGCAGCGACTCGCTCGGATTGATACCACCGCCTTATCTATTCCTGCCGCCATAATGTCAGCGCTTGCCGTTGACGTGTTCCGGTTTGGGGGATAAGGTAAACTTACTTTTGCTCGAGGCCTAACATCCCGACCTAAGGTTGTCAACGCACCATAACCACCTTTTTTATTTTATTTTATTTTACCGTCAGGAAAACCATCTGCTTGTTTGCCTCCCAATATCATAAAAAAATGAGAGAAGGTATGATTCAGACCTTCGTCCCTTTATAAAGGTTCGAAGTTTTTCACTGTATACTTCCAGATCCGGTAAGGCCTAAGAGTGTACGATGAATTTAGATTCATTCTGATTTTAATATCAAATATTACAAAAAAAAAATAAAGATTTAAATTGATATCAAAGGATTCGATCCCGAAACAGAAGACAGTGTAACTAATCAATATCCTGTTTTACCATTGGCCAAATTCATAAAATAGGATATTGACCCCGCCAAATGTTAGTAATAGACTACAAAGTAGATACCAAGTTAATGGTTTATTGTCTTTTGTCTTTGAAAGTTAACAAATGTATGCAAAAATAGGTCATGATGATCAGCGACTACCATATTCAAAACATGAAACAATAGCGGACGATGTGATCTAAATTTGTGAATAAACAAGCAGACGCCTTTGCTGTATGCTTGTGTCATATCCCCGAAACACTTTTGTAGGACCAATCTGTTGTCATTTTTATTTTTAGTAAAACTAAAGTTAGTCATTGCAAGGTATAGCTTAACGTATTTTTATTTTTAAATGAACAAACATTTGTACTATTTTACGAATTATTAATTACTAGCAGTTTCACGCAGCTTCTCCTGCGTAACTTGGCGTCTACTGCACCGATTTTGATGAAGCAAAGCTTATGTCACTCACTGATAATGTAGCATTTTTGAAATCGGTCCAATAGTGTTCGGAGCCAATTTATTTCAAACAAACAAAAAATCAAACCTTTCCTCTTTATAATATTAATATAGATTTAACACAACTTAAATAGCCTACCAGTGATACTTTTTACACCATCATCAGTTGTAAAACTTAAGATACTAAGCAATGGTTTTGAATCGTAAACTTAAATTTGTCACAGTGGGTAGACACCAAAAACTTTTAACTTTAATATATAGATACACTTGGTTTGCTATGTTAAGAATGGAGTTGCCAACGATTGGCCTTTTCCAGCAGAAGCGGGAAGTTAAAAACCTATATAAATTAAGTGACATGTCAATTAAGCTTTAACTAATTTTATTAAATTACAATTTACTTTAAATTTGTTATTTATAATAACAAATTTAAAATAAATTCACGCCCCTGTCCTCTTAGAGGTTGACAGTTCAATTCCGGACAACGCAGTTTATATTAAAAACTGGAAAAACACATTTTTTTATTTTTCCTCGAGGTGAGGATCTAACCGGGGTTGTTTTTTTATTTTACAAGCAGACGGATTTCCTGATGGTAAGAAATTCACGCCGCCTAGAGACACCAAAGATGGTAATGGTGCGTTTCCAACCTGAGGTCCGAATGTTAGGCCTCGCGCAAAAGTAAGTTTATCGGCTACTTTACCCTCCGTACCGGAACCTAGTCAGATTGTAGATCATCGTCAGTGCGTTGGCAAAGATTGAGTGTTCCATTCCTATAGCAGTATTTTTTAAATTTTTACATTTAATACTCGCTATTAACTATTCGTCAATAGGTAGTGTTCAAAACAACTAAAATTCACTGGATTTATTTATCATATCACTGCGTACGATCACTATGACCAATCAAACATAATTTACTCTATGTATTTGAATTAAGTACAGTATAATTTTCTAATTAACGATCGCGTCAGATATATTTTAAATTCTGACATCGTCTGGAGACATAGGAAACAAATTATACAGCCAGCGATTCTAGACCTAAATTCTGACACGCGAGGACCTAACACGCGGCAGGCATACTCATAACAATGTTTATGACACATGCCTAAAAATACATATGGCGTGACCACAGACTATATGGCTAACATATTGTATTATAATTTCAGCTAAAATATTTTAATTTAAGCCTTGAAACGTGGTCAAAATTGTCCTCTTATTTTTGAGAAAAAAAATATATATATGGAATCACGAGATAAACAAAATTAAGGCTCTATAATCTATATGATCCAAACGTGCCGAATCGTAATCATGAATATCCAAAACTAGACCTTTAGAGAACGGATAATTAGCAAAAACTTTTAATGTTACTAATAGTTTACAAAATTTTTAAAAAAAATTGTGAACTATTAGTACACAATAGCTGTTAATATAAAATTACATACATACATACTTATCTTCACGCCAAGTCCCTTACGGGGTAGGCAGAGATTATCGAATGCCAGACCTCACGATATAAACCTGTCTGGCTTCCTTCACATTCATTACCCTTTTCATACAAACACTCTCGGATAATATCCGAGTGAGCTGATCGTGGAATGTCAACCTTGGTCTCCCCGGGTACCTACATCCATCCACATTCGCATTGTATATCTTGCTTTGTGAATCTTTCATCTGTCATTCTTTCCACATGACCGAACCTGCGGAGTCTCTCTTTCTCACATCTCACTATTACGAATGCGGTCAGCAAGCGTTTCGCCACAGATTTTCCGTAGAGCTCTCATGTCAACCGCATTTATTCTCATATATGCTTCATCATGCTTTTTAAAATTAAATTTATAAAATTAAATGACAAATATTTATTTCCGAAATACGTATGTTAAAAAGATGTTACAAAATTTGAAATATCATTCCAACGTACTTGTGATGTTCAAAAATATTTTAACATTTATCAAAAATGTTCATTTAATTACAAAAATATTTTTTAAGTTTAAAATGTAAATAAATGTAACAACAACTAGAAGAAAAATCGATAAAATAAAGTTGTTAATCTGTTCTCAAAGAGCAAGGTTTTGATATTCGTGAAGAGATTCGGCATATTTCGGTAGTATAATACTCGTACTATTCCGTACGAGAATTTGAGGGACTAAAATATAGAAAAGTTAGACATCGTCTACCCTCAAACGAATCGCAACACTACTAAATTAAATAGATGTGCAAGTGAAAATATAATTAACATCATCTTGAGTTCTGTGCCTGAGTGTAAATAATTTTTTCCCGACCTGTATAATCGAGAATAGGATGAAGCACATCCCTAGTCCACCCCGTAATGTACCAGTCACGCCGCTAATTAAGATGGGCTCTTAATTTGAGACTCTGAGACTCAAAAGATACTTGAGACTCATACTGTGGCGATAATAATGGAAGATCTATTATCCGATCGACTTTGTGGTCAAGGGCTAAGCTTACAAGCGTAACGCCGCTGACGAACCGCGAGGTTCGGATGCGATTTCGATGGAGACAGATATTTGGATGATCATCATCTAGATGTCTGTATTTGGGTTTGTTGAAACTTACCAAGTTTCAACAGCATAGCTCTTAAAGCTTCGGAAAAAAATGGCTGTGACGTACGGAGGTGGTAGAGTTTGGCAGCGACTCGCCCGGATTGGTACCACCGCCTTGCCTATTCCTGCCGCCATAACGTCATGACGTGTTCCGTTTCGGAGGGTAAGGTAGCCGGTAAACTTACTTTTGCTCGAGGTCTAACATCCCGACCTCAGGTTGGCAACGCACCATTACCACCTTTGGTGTATCTAGGCGGCGTGAATTTCTTACCATCAGAAAATCCGTCTGCTTATTTGCCTTCCTATAACATTAAAAAAATGACAAACAGACAGGTGTGACGAAACGAAGGGTTAGTTTTTTGCCTTTTCCAAGGAACCTTAAAAGGTTCAAACTTAGTGCTGTCAATTACACCCATGGTGTAAGAACCCTTATCAGAAGTTCAACATTGTCACAGTCACGATGCTAGTGACAAAGAAACTAAAGCTCACCTCTATGAACTTCTTAGTAAGAAAGTAGTGTTATATATATATATCAAAGAAGCCGGGACCGATGCTGGTCAAAGGTGAAAGCTCTTATTGAAGCTTTTGTTAACTTATAATAGACAGTTGTGTATTTCCGCGCCAGACAACTAAGCTAGTTTACTGTCTACTGAGTACTTGAAAGATGGTTGTTAATTCTTAGGTACTGTGCTTTGAGTAATGAAATAATAAGAGCTTACTACGCTTGAGTAGAAAATGTTAGTTTTGGTATATTGCAAATAAATAAACAAGCATACTTAATAACGGTCAGAAATTTGCGGCTCTTAGTATTTATGCGAGTACATCAAAACAACTTTTAAGTTTTATGGAATACGGAAACTACATTTTATTTATTTTGCTGACGAACTTCCTCAACAATGTTTATGGTGCGTTTCTAGCCGCCTGCTTAACTATGTATATATACTATGTTTTTGATGTATGTATAGTTCCGATACTCTTAGTTTTTTGGCATTATGACCATCATTTTATTTTTTATTTTATTTCTGTTCTAATAAAACATTGTGAAATGTTCCGGTTATTCTTTTTAAATATAGCCTATATTATTTTTTACCGCACACTATAAAGTAATATGTCTTACTATTTTGTCTTCGGCACTTAGTGAAATTATGTTATTAGATTTAGTTACTTGTACAATTGCCACAGCATTTTAATACTTAATGTTCTACCAATTTAATGAGAATAGAAATATTCACGCCTTTTGTACTTCAAAATGTTTAAACATTGCTTTTGAAATGATACACATATCTTGACTTGCACCCGCTAACGTATAACGAATGTTCAGCGGCCAGTCATATATCATTAAAAACTACAACAACAGTAATATAGAAATAGCAAAAAAGAACCTTAGACTTGGCACGACTTTGTCTAGATTTCATTACTTTATAAAGATAAACGAGTAGCTCCATCGATACTTGGCTAGTTTTTTAGAGAATGTTTTTGGTGGGATGTTGTTTTTCTAGTTTCCTTGCAGTCGCAGTCGGAAAGGATAAAAAATATCCTATGTCTTTTCTTAGTTTTAAGCTGCCTCAATATTAATTTTCATTTAAATTGGTTAAGCCGTTCTTGAGTTATTAATAGTGTAACTAACAAGGCATTATTTTATATTTGTACTAGCCGACCCTGTAAACTTCGTACCGCTTGACATTGACAGCTACTAACAGTTTGTATAAAAAAGTTTGATTTTTCCAATTTTCCATGATGTTTTTCTTATTATTCTTTTTATAACAACCTTCTTCTGACAATCATTAACACAACAAAAAAAGAATTAGCGAAATTAGTACATGACGTGTTTAGGCGTGATGGTCACATCCCGACCACAAGAAGTGGTGATCGTTCAGTTCACTTTGATACATATACGTACAAAATTATTTGATCATAGAAATTGGCAGGCTAAAAATATAAAAAAGTGTGGAAATGTACGAGTGATTTATCATTACTAGCGGTCCGTACCGGCTACACACAGGTGGACCCGTTCCGTTCAAATCCGTCTCTAGTTTCTGAGCTTGCTATACACAAACTATCACATTTTTAAATTAAATTCTTTTAATTTAAATTAAAATCTTTAATTTTACATTAAAGAGATAATATACAGACAAAAACGCTCCAGTCTATGACTTGTACCGATATCTAATAGAGATATTATCAGGTCGACAAACGCGGATACAGTTAGTATCGTGAGTCCTTTATCGAACAGTGTTATCGACGTTTTCACGTTCGATAACTGCGCTAACGAAATAAGTATCGCTTCGATTTTTATTCCCACTATTAGGCCGTGTAATGGGATTTCGAAAGTACTATCCGATTTGATATACGATAAAGATGGTGTTTATCAATGTTTAACAATCTCGATAGTTTATTATTAAGGTATTAAGAAATTTCTTTACATCTTTGTTACAAAAAATATCTGAATTAACTTTTAATATTTATTTTTGTTGCTTAAATCGGTATTGCTTATGAGTTTATTTAGGATTTTGAAATAACTACTGAAACTAGAGGAAAGAACTTCTTTAAACGAGAGAAATCCTAATGAACACCAGACTTCTAAAGGCTAAAACCACTCAGTGGCCATCCTCTGTGTGTATCGAGTGACCGTAGGATCTCTCAAGAATGCACCGCCACCTCCTTCACATCTGCTCACAGGCTCATCCAGAAGAAGACCTAGTTTTCTTATGCCAGCACTTTGGCGATAGCAGCATGGAGTTAAAATATGCTCTGTTGCTTTACACCCCATGCTGATTTTTGGTCCCCTCGAACAGTTTACTAATAGCCCCAACTTTTTCTCATTATAAGAAAAGGATATCGTAGCCCTAATCGTCGCTCGGCATACAGGGCCCAAAGAACAATGAAATTACATCATCTAGAAAGGCCCGACTCTAGCCTTTGATGAGAATGTCTTTCAGTGGGTTTTTGTCGGTACTTGATATATTTTTTTGGATTTGGATTTTCGTATTTTTGAATAGATTTGGATTTTTTATTTTTGGATTGGATTTGGTTTTTATGACGAGGTCGATTATGCCTTACTCTAGGGTTACAACCCTGCATTTTGATTCAGCTTCATAATAACCAATCTTATCATACTATTGATAGGATTGGTATAAAAAATAGTTTTGGCAAAAGTAATAGTTTGAAAGGAAGCTTTTTCGTTCTAGTTTTTTTACCCTTTAAACTTGTTTCTTTTTTTAAATAATGTTGTTTTCTTTGTTACAGATCGCTGCTGCTAGCAGCCTTCGTTTTATATAGTTGCATCCCATGGACCTCGTCAAAGCATCATTTTAGACATAATGTAAGTTTAACAATATTAATTAATTTTATAATTTACATATACCTACATAATAATATCATAAAGCCAAAGGAAATGTTGTGCATAACAATGTTGTTTAGAAATAAAAATCACCAACGATTTTTTGTGCGTATTTTATAATTTTGTCCTCATTCTTGGCCTTTCTTATTTATTTTATTTTCAACCAAGTCCAAAAATGAGGATATCATAAGTTATTTCGCGTTTTAAAGAATGGATTTCGATGGTTCTTTTTTCTAAAGGTAGGTCATGATTTAAAGGTCAGAGATCAATTCCAATTTTCGATTTGCTTGAATTCAAGATTTAAAATTAAGCTACAGTTATTTTCGGTTGTCAGTCAATTATGGAAACCAATTAAGAACTTCACACGTATATTTTGGACAAAGGAACAAACACATATTCGTATACAACAACAAAGATTATACGGTGATTAAATTTCGTTAGCTAAATCAATTATGTGAATCTGAAACTATTCAGTAGCTTATAGATAAACGTTTGCCTATTATGCTATTTTAGACAATTACGGGCACGAGTCATTGACAGTGCCGCTGTGAGTGACCGCATAAATCTCGTCTATGATTTGCTGGAAGTCATCCGTCGTCTTCTTGCCGCGAGCCATAAATGTGACAACCTCATTAAAAAACAATATAAATGCTTTTCAACTTGATACAATTTGAACACATTTCTGGGGATTCTAATTTATTTAAATTGAATCGACTGTTTCTAGAACCTAATTTTGATTTTATGTTTTATCGAAAGACAGTAGTAGACATCTCCAGTATTTTTTTATAATGTTTAAATTCATATAAACAAATGATATTTTTAAGTAATGGTATAATGCTTATTGTTACATTTTAGGCTGCCTAGCTACAATATCACCCTTATTTAATTTAAAACTTAAACTTGACGGTATTTTTTTCTTGTATATGATCTCAGAACTTTTACTGAATTAACCTTTCAGGTGGTTCGATTTTGATGAAGATACAAATAGCTTTTAATTTAGTACTTCGTATTTTTGTTTGTATTATTATGTAACTGAAGCAAACGACGGTACTAACGTCTGAAAAGTTCAGTTGTAGGTCTAATTTTTGTTCCTTATTAAAGAAAATGGAAACCGACCCGATTTTAAACTGACTTCGAAAACGGAGAAGGTTATGTAATCGACTCCTATATTTTTTTCGAATGTTAATCGATTTGTTCGTCATTTCTGAACCGATTTTAAAAATTATTTTTGTATTCAAAAGATGTAACTTGTATTATGGAATGATAATTAAGGAAAATATTCTTTTTTTGCGTACATAGATGACTTACTTATTAAAAACGAAGTCGGTGTTTTCCAGTTTGCATTTTGCAGTTGCAGTCTCTTTTTTTGTATTTTTACTGCTTCTGAATTATAGACTATCGTTGCATTACAAAACCATCATTGTGTACATAAAAAACATGGAATTCCCAAGATATTTGTTACATTGAATTATATTCAAGCTATTAAAATAGACGTACCGATAAAAGGAAATTATTAATGTGAGATTATCAGATAGGTACTTTCCATTTCGACATAAAGTTAAATGCATATGTCTTCAAAGTAAGGGATCACAGCATGAGGTCACGCTGCAGCCGCATCCAAACGCCATTACACGGGTTAGGGCTGAGAAACACTTTCTCTACCACTCTTGTACCACTTAAACCTTTATTTACATGTTTGTTTTTTTAATCAATTTGATAGGCTAAGAACTTTGGTTATGCTGCCTTTTCTTTTGTGAGAGATATTTCTTTTTATTGTCCAACATTTTCATAATTTATGTCTTTAGTTAGTCATAACTTGTCGTATTCAGTGATGTCCTGGGCTTAGATAATGCAATGGCATCCTTATCTAAACTGATCGATGGTGATTAGATGGCAACGAGAAAGCATACGATACAAAAAAAACACAAATACTTAGGTACTTCACTTGCGCACTTTAGCTGACCAAAATTGTCAATTTTTATTTAATTTATCCACAAAACTAAATAATTCTGGAAAAATACGTACATTGTTGTATTTCGTTTCTTTAAGTACATATTATAAATTCTCTCTCAATACCGCTTAGCCATAATAAGTACATTTGATTGTTCGTAATATTGCACATTATTGTTGATATTTTAGCCAATAGGGAAGACTTTTCCTTATTTTTCCTTTATTTTGTTATAAAACTGTTAGCAAATGATACTAAAAATAAATGACGCCTTAAAAGACAAAATACATTACTTTTTTATGTGATCAAGCCGCGAACAAGCACACTAATCTCCTTATGATGAGAGAAAACCGTAGCCTATAGACACAATCGATGTTGTAGGTGCGTCACTGTCGTTTGACCTAGGTGTTCGGCCAATGATTGTCCTCTGTCAAATGGCGGCAGGAATAGGTACGGTGGTAGACAAAAGTGAGGCTCCCCTTTACATTGCACACAGTACGTACTCACTATCTTAGCTATAATCTTAGCTACTTTTCGACCAAATTCCTGTACTGAATTTTTATAACATTGCACGCAAATACGACGCGTGTCTCTTACTTTTCCTTCCTTTAATTTTAGAACATGCTTGAGTCTTTTAGGTCTTTCGTTGACAATTATTTCTTGGGAATATGCTGGCCGAGTCAAATAATTTATGAGAGCCCTCCTAAAGTCGACAATTGAAGATTTGCTCTGCTTATTTTCATTGTACATGACCCAAGCATTTACAACTGCCGTATTTAGAAGTAGTTCTATTGCCAATTTTCTATACCATTTTACGGTTTTCCGCAAAGGCGAAGAATAGGCACCCATCTGGTCACTCATGTCTACAGACCCTTACGATTTATTATAATCCAAAATAATTTTTGGTTTACGAATCTGTTTGCCTTTTTTCACCACCACAGCAATTTTGTCGGAATGCTTTGTCGACAGCATAAGCACGTCCCTCTTATCTTTCCATTTAAGCACTGTGTGCCTAGTGCGAACTTTTGTTCACATTCGATTGTGAGAACGTAAACTACAAATTGTATGGAATTGAAACAGCGACCTCTAGTGGAGAGTAATGACAACACTATCAATGAGTGTGAAGTTTACTCGCACTCACTATCGAGCGTGAATCACCGAGTACCTAGTATTCGATACCGACTGCTTACTTTAAATCTTACTAGTATAATATAAATGTGAATAAAAAGAAAAAACCACCCGCTTTTGATGATGGACCCAGAACATTTGCAGCGCGGCACTTTGCCACTAGTGGTCTTGTTGGTTTGTTCGCCTCCTACGAGCTGCCTGGCATGAAGGCAGATGTTTTATACTATACAGACGACCTGGACCAACACAGGGAAATTATGTTAATGGTGCTTTATATTTTTCAAACCTCTAATATAAACTCGATAATGGCATGTTTAATACGCACTTACTTGTTTTGGCAGAAAATAGTGGCTGTGACATACGGACGGACAGACAGACGTACATGACGAATTTATCGTGTAAAGACTCTACCGTCATCAGATAATCAAGTGTTGATGACCAAATCAAATAATCAATAGTGTTGACGAACAAACCAAATAAACAGTAGTGTTGGTGACCAAACAAATTAATTAACAGTGTTGATGACCAAAAAAAAATAAACAGTAGTGTTGGTGACCAAACAAATTAATTAACAGTATTGCAGACCAAATAAAATAATCAATAGTTATGATGACCAAATTAAATAATCAATAGTTTCAATGACCAATTCAAATAATCGATGTAGTGTTAATGACCAAGCAAATTCATTAATATTGTCGACATAATTTTAATTGTTTCTTCTTATTCGTTTCGGTAAACCGCTTCGTTACATTACGCGTTACGGCGCCAGTCTATCTAGTTACCCTTTTTAAGTTATCATTTCTATCCCGAGACCCATCCCCGTTTTTATTATTCCGATTTTTAATTTTGTTTAATGAAACATTCCTCAAACATCAAAATAATCCCAGGTTTTGGCCATTTTTATCATTTGATTGTCTTTTTTATCGATCTGTCGCATATTTTGTCCTGACAAAATGCAATGATTTTACTTTATACTTTTGAAAAAACTTGGCATTGATATTATGAATTTTTTCCGGCTTTTAAATATTATCACATACAATTTTTTACTTTGGTTTGATTAATTCTTTTATTATTTCCAAAATATTAATGGTAATTTTTGTTGAATTCGCCAAAACTATTTTAAATATATGACAAAAATCCATTACAAATGTCGTCCCCAATATTTCTTGTAAAATTCGCAGCAACAGTAAGTGATCTCTACTACTATCAAAAATGCGAATATAAGTGTGTTTGTCACACTTTCACGCGAAAGCTACTTAACCAATTATCATAAGACTTTGTACAACAATCTCGAAGGTACTAAAAGTAATATGGAATACTTTTTAATGGCATATTATGATTTATTATAATAGATTGTTTTATACGCTGTATGGAGCGTCAATGAATTGCAATAATCAGCCCTAACTCGTTCACATTAAAAGAGTGAAATAAATCTAATCAGAATAGGCGCCACAATTGATTGAAGCATTAGCATATCGTGTTGGGTATAGCAGATCATCTTTAAATATTATTTGTGGTTTTACAAATCTAACTAAATAAGTAAGCAGATATCTAAATATCTCATCGGCCGAAATTTTCCAAATAGGTACGTAGAGGTAGTAAGTACATCAGGGCAACCACTTTTAGGGGAAACTACGAGTACTTTAGGTATCAAACCTATCGCCAAACAAGAAGCTCAATTACCTAGGCTTCATCAACAACTGAATATAAAGTAGCTACTCCAGTTCGTTGACCAGTAATGTTGTGGTAAAATTAAAAAAAAATAAGCCAGTGTAATTCATGTAAGAATGTAAAAATATGTTTTGGCAAGACCTGGAATCAAATGTTTCCTGTAATAGATAAACACGGCTTACATTAGAGCAGATTTAAGCAATAAATTTAATTGTTTTTTAGCTACTGTGAGTTATGTTGTAGCTTAAATCAATAAAAATACAAAAAAAAATAAAACTGTCATAATATTTTAAAATTAGATTAGACGAAAACAATAAGCGCCACAATAGATGAGAGCATTAGCATATCGCGTTGGTCAGATCAGGTCATCTGTAAATACTATTTTTGGGTCTACGACTCTGGTGGCTAGATTAATTGATGAACCCATAAATAAAACGCTATGATCTCAACAATGTCACAGATGATGTAATTTAAATAAAATTGTGTGCTGAAAAAAATAGAGTGTGTTTTATATTATACAAGCGGCCCACCCCGGCTCCGCACGGTTATGAAATATGCATATAAACTTTCCCTGTTCAATTACTTTATCTATAAAAAACCGTATCAAATTCCGTTTTAAAGAATTAAAGCACACAAAGGGACATAGGGACAGAGGAAGCGACTTTGTTTTATACTATGTAGGGTATGTAGCAATAAAAATAGTCTTTGTAATATCAATGAAAAGTAACATTTTTTTATTATTTATTTTAATAGAATAAAGAAAATATTAAATATGCACGAGTTCAATTGCTTGTACGATTCAAGTTTTTTTTGCTATTAAATCTTTTAATTTTAATCTTTCAGATACAATTATTTCTCAGAATTCGTACTTCCATATTAATATTACAATTGCGAACGTCTGACAGTTGCTCTATACGGTTTAACCGCTGAACCGAAATTGTTAAAATTTTAAATGATTATAACTAATGATCCGTGTACAAATATTTACCCTTTTTTAATATTAATATAGACCCGAAACAGCAAATTCCGAAAGTATATAAAAGTTTTTCTATCGTAGCAGTCAGTTAAATTAAAACTTTGCCTCTGGTTTAGGAGACAGTTTATTCAGAAGCTCTCCATGGAATAGTCTTTAAAGTCTATTTTACATTCCTTAATGTGCCCTCGACGTGGTTGTCATGGATTTAAGACAGTTTTCTCACGTAAATGACAAGTTTGTGCAAGTTTTATTAAATTCAAAACAGCCTCAAAAGATTACCAGTAAAATAGACAAATANNNAAACAGTAAAATAGACAAATGGAAAAAAATGGTAGGGTTCTAGTTAGTGACTAACCAAAATTTTTAGTTCCGGCCATTAACGGCCAATGTTAATAATGTATCTCAATGTAATGGATTTCAAGCAATCTCGATAACTGCGTATCCGCCGGCTTATCCCATACCTAATTGCCATATTAATCCAGTCCACAGATATGTTATTGGCAAGCGATAACATAAAAATGGATCAAAATATCAATCTTGGACAGCGAGTTTTGGATTAGGATTGATTATTAATATTGGCCGTAAATCTACTCGTGTGTTCGTGAATTATTGTGCGACGTTTGGCAAATTTCACCGCTAACTGATACTCGCAATGGTATTTATTTAGTTTTTATACTTTAAAGTACATACCAAATAAATAAATGCGTCAATCGTCATGTGCTTTCGTACTTCAATTCCTATAATAACCGGTTTAGATCTATGTATGGTTATGAAAAATTGTAGTAAAAGTTGGTACACTAGATTTCAGTACTAATAGAAATTTGTGAAAGGTTTAGGTAAGTATTGGTTTCGATAAACTAAGAAAATGGTCCAAAGATCGGTTTTCGTTTCGGTTTCGGCTGTAAAACTAGTTTTGGTAGGACCCTTGCGTATCGCGTAAATAGTTTCATGTAGCTCTACAAATACATAAGCTAACACAATTATTTGAAAATTACAGACCGACATTTCAATTTTGTTTATATGTATAAATTTATAGATTCAAAATAATTTAGTTACTCAAAGCAGGTCTACACTGTACAGTAAAGCAAATAAACAGTCACTTTCAGCGCGTTCACAATGCGCAAGCGCAAACACTTGTGAACCATGGCACGACAAAGACTTTCATATAAACGGAGATAGACATGATTTTTACTTGAATGAACTTTATGCACAACCCAAATGAAATATAAACTCTTTACCCAAGAACTTTACGTGAATGGAGTTAAGTTTGTAAAAACATGTAAGAAATTGCGTTAGGTTGTAAGGTTATCAGATAAAAATCTCTTTGCTTGACGATAATACCACTTTTTGTGTATAAAACTATAAATCACATTATTGGTAATGCTGTACATTTATTAATTATAAATTATAAAGAGTTCATTAATACATTAAAATTTAGAAATCATGTAGTATATAAAATTTTTTGGTTTTCGAGTTCTTTTAACCCTCGGCATGCCTGGTTGGGTCTGTGAGACCCACCGCAGCCGTTAAACCGTTATAATATAAACCAGTAGTGAGAGGACGTGCCTAAAGTGCGCACGGGTCTCGCAGACCCCACCAGGCATACGGCGTGACGTTTCAATGTAAGTATTCATTTGTTGCTATTAGTGGTTTTGT
>NJDD01002447.1:228661-252178 GCA_002245505.1 Calephelis nemesis
CCGACTAAGCGCGAGGCTCGGGTTCGATTCCCGATACATTTGTGTGATGATTATTTAGATGTAAGCATTTTTTGGGTCTGTGTGATTATTAAATTTATTCTGATATTTATACATGTATTTTTACGTTTTTTTTGAATGACTAATGTGTTGCCAACCTCGCCGTGTTTACAACTTCACCGGACTTTGTGGGCGAGCAGAGTGCTCAGCTCGACATTTCTACGCATTGGTATCATCGACTTTTTTTTTAGTGTCATTGACGGTCATGGAAAATGCGATGGTAACCCAAAGCACAAGCATATAATTTGTTTACTTCTGGGTCTGATTCAATTTGTTTAAAATGTTTTTTTTGTGATTTATTGAAGTGAAACTGACCTCAGAGAGGCTACGAGAAAAATTTGCCTATTCATCTCTAGTTACTTCCACAGGTGTGTTATTCCCAAATGCCACACTGCGTTCTTCATGAATGTCATTTCTTCCGCCGGCCTATCTTCAAACTAGCACAGCATTATTAATCAGCGAAGTTGTTTCTAATAGTGCATTATTAATTTACAGGGTACAATGACATATTATTGATACCAGAGGGGGCAACCAACATTATGATAGCTGAAATAAGGGCATCCCACAACTATCTCGGTACGTATAAATCTATAATATAAAAATGAAACGCTAATTGTGTTGGTAAGCGCATAACTTTCGAACGACTCAACCGATTTGGCTAATTATTTTTTTATTGTGTTAGTTATTGTCGGAAGAAAGTTATTATGAAGAGAAAAATCGGGAAAATTGCAGGGAAAATGGGAAAACAATACTTTATTTTTCTCATACAAACGGAACGGATGGAACGAAGTTCGCCTGGACAGCTAGTCTTTAATATAAAAATTAATTGTTAAATGTGTCGGTAAGCGCATACCTCCGAGCTACTGAACCGATTTGGATAATTGTTTTTTTGGTGTGTTAGTTATTATCAGAAGAAGGTTTTTATAAAGGGAAAGACCGGGGTAATTGCAAGGAAACTGGGAAAACCAATACTCTATTTTTCCCATACAAACTGAACGGATGGAACGAAGTTCGCTGGGATAGCTAGTACACTATAATTATTTTATGATAACTGATCATGTTATGTCGATTCATATAAAATGGTATTTCTGGTTGAAATTTCTCCAAAAGAAGAAGACCAGCTTTGGGTAACTTAAATGAAATATTATGATATTTCAAGCCTAACGGCAGAACTCAGAGATGTCAATTATCTTTTGATCGGTCATTAAGTCGACATCCCTACACGAAATTGTGACTTAATGAAAAGTAAACGTTAATTGACGTTTTTGAGTGCGGCCGCAAATGTTTAATAATGCCATTTTTGGACTTAGCGCATAAATTCATTTATTGATAATTTCTTGCGGTAAGGATATAAAGATCTTATCTTCTGTTAGTGTGTAGATTGTAATATTCCATAAATAATATTAGGTGGTAGAGTTTTGCAATGACTGGTCGTAGCTTTGGATATTGCTTGCCATTATTATTTTCTGGTTTAGAGGCTAGGAAAGGTTACTTGGGTCTTCTAACTTAACAGGTGATAAAGATAAAGCCTATAAGAAAGAAAGAAAGAAATTTATTTGCGGAATATGTGTGTTTAAAAGTTGTTACAGAATACTTATTCGTACCAACATATTCCAACACATTGTGGTGTGCAAATATCTAACTTAATAAAATGTATTGTAGTTTTTTTTCGTTATTTATATATTTTTACACATAAATTCGTTACTAGGCTAGCACTTAATAATTTAAGCAAAAATTATAACGATCTAGTTTTACCCTATCTACCATACACTACCACCGCTTCCAAACCTAGCCAGTCAGGAGAAGAAACCGCGAAACAAACTCCCCGGCAACCAAGACATTTCATATTTATATTTGTTAATATTTATATATGTACATTATTATCAATGAATCCTTTCTGCAAGTAAGTCATTTACACTTTAATAAGTCTTATCTAAAAGCCAGTCGAAAAGCTTTTTTCGAAATCTTTTTAGAGGCAATGATTTGAAACTATCAGGTATTTGATTATATACACGAATGGACATGCAATATACATTATTTTTATAGATATTAAGTCTATGGCAAGGCACATGCAACTTTTCACTCTTCTAAAATGTGAATTCCCTAATGCTTCAGCATTTGTTTGAAACAAATGTTGGTGTTTTTTTACAAATACACAGACTGCCAAAATATATAAACAAAGTAAAGGTAAAATGTTTAGTGACTTAAAAAGTGGTTTGCATGAATGTGTCTGATTATTATTACATAGCGCTCTTATACACTTCTTTTGAACTCTAAAGAATCTAATTAAGTCTACAGAATTTCCCCAAATAGGGATGCCATATTGTAAAACAGAGGAAACATAATTAGATTCTAATTAAGCGCAAGGGGTAGACAATATTAAAATTTCTGATATTAAAATGGTAGGAAATAGTGTATCTTTTGCTATTTCAAATTTAATCAATTGTAGGGTCAAAACTGGAATATACCCCGATGAATTGAAATTCGGATGTGTTAGACCAATATTTAAGAAGGGTAAACGCGATGACTACTACGACTATCGGCCCATTACTTTACTTTCTTCTATAGATAAAATAGTAGAAAAATATATTTGTCAACAAATCCATAACTCTTATAAAAAGAATGATGTCATTTTTAAGAATCAGTTTAGGTTTCAAGCGGAAAAAAGTGCAACTAGTTTGTTAGCAAAATTTACAGACGAAGTTAATGGGCATTTGGATAAAAAATGCACGGTATTGACTTTGTCTATAGATTTTTCGCGAGCCTTTGACACCCTTGATCATAAACAGCTGGCATGTGAGTTAGATGATTGTGGTATACGAGGTCCACTGCTTTCATGGTGTAAAAACTATCTGCAAAATCGTGCATACTCGGTTAAAATAGGCAACTATTTTAGCGAGCCGATACAGGTTAAAACAGGCACAGCTCAAGGGTCTGTACTGGGTCCTGTCCACTTCTTATCGTATGTTAACAGTATGAATAAATATGTCAACTACAGCACCTGTTACCAGTTTGCTGACGATACGTGCCTAGTTGTGGCTCTCAAGAGTCCTCAAAAAGCAATTGAACTTATGTAATCTGATGTTCATAGTCTAATTAAATGGTGCCATGATTCTCAACTTGTACTTAATCCCAAAAAATCAAAATTATTAGTAATTAAATCTCCATATAATAAATTTTCTTATTCGAACCCATTACCCATAACCCATAACCACATCTGCCTCCATAAATCGAATTTAAATAACAGTAGATTATGTAACTGTCCAATGATTGAAATAGTGGATACTCATACCTATCTTGGTTTGACAATTGATAACAAATTTAACTGGAAAAATCACATAGGACACATTTGTAATAAACTAAGACAATTTTTAGCAAATATGTTAATGATTAAAAACCGTTTTCCACACAAAGTTAAATTAATGTTGTACAATTCGTTGGCCGAAACTTATGTTTAGTATTAGCAAGCAGCTATGGCCGCACGTATAATTCATTTCTAAATTCAATTTATAACCTTCAATTACGAATTTTAAAAAATATAGTTTACCCTAACATTAAAGAACGTTTCAAACATAGTCCCTCCCTGCTATTTAAACATTGTAAAGTACTACCTATTCAAACGCAATTTACTTACATAGTCTTTAAAGAACAATTTTTTAATAAAACTTTGCTAAAAGACTATACAACATCCTGTGTTTACAAGGGCCATAGCTCAAAACCAGTTTTGCACAATACGTGCGAATAATATCTACGGTGAGCGAACATTACAATATTTACTTCCCGCCTTATTAACAATCTACAGGCTAGTTTGAAAGAATCTTTAACGGAAAAAATATTAAATATAAATTAAAATTGTATTTCTTGCATAGTATGTAATGTTTAAGAATTTTGGAATAGATTTATATCACTTAAACTATAACCTTTATGTAACATATTTGTGTGTTTTTTTCAAATTGTTTGCTTTGTCAACTTTGTTGTTTATTTATTTTTTCTTTCTATTAAAGCAGAAAGATAATTAATAAATTATAACGAGACAAAGATTTTAAATGACGTATGGTAGTATTTTTGTTTTAACAAACCTTTGTGGTTTTTTAATGCTACTTCAACTCAATATTGTATTATGTGTTTAGTCAGTAAATAAATTAAAAAAAAATATCCATAATAAGCTAATAGAGATGCTCTTAAGCCTGCCACTTCTCTAATTCATCTCAAAACATAAACAAACCTATCAATTCTATTACAAAAAGACTCAATATGCATTTTCCAGTTACAAAATTTATTAATTTTTGTTCCTAGGAAATTTGTGAAGTCTACACTTTTTATATTTGTCTTATTTAAAACTACGTTAACTTTCTTATTCTTTTTATAATGCGCTTGAAATTCAACTAATTTTATTTTGGATAGGTTTATTTTTAAGTTATTATCACTAAGCCATGATGAAAATTTAGTCAAAGTTTTAGTTGTTTCCTCTTCTAAATTAATTTTACTTCTACAATTAATGAGAAGAGTAGTATCATCTGCAAATAAAATAGAATCATGCTTGATAGCATCAGGAAGATCATTAATATAAATTGAAAAAAGTAATGGCCCTAAAATACTACCTTGTGGTTACACCGCAGTTATTAAGAAGATAATTCTTCTTTTATGATATTGGAAGGCAAACAAGCAGACGAATTTCCTGATGGTAAGAAATTCACGCCACCTAAAGACACCAAAGGTGGTAATGGTGCGTTGCCAACCTAAGGCCGGGAGGTTAGGCCTCGAGCAAAAGTAAGTATACCGGCTACCTTACCCTCCGAACCGGAACACGTCATGACGTTATGGCGGCAGGAATAGGTAAGGCGGTGGTACCAATCTGGGCGAGTCACTGCTAAACTCATAGTGAGATGTAACGGTGTTAGTGACGGTGATCCTATGCTCGCCTTATACGAGCTGCCTGGTAAGGAAGGCAGATGGTCCATTCTACAAAGGAGCCCGAACTAACACGGGGAATTCGAAGTATAAATTTTCTTACGGTTACCACATATTTTTGACATTTCAACACACTGTATCCTGTTTTCTAAATAGCTTCTTAACCATTCTAATGATTTACCTCTAATGCCATATTTTTCAAGTTTAATTAATAACATTTTATGTGAAACAAAATCGATTGCTTTACTCATATCTAAAAACACAGAGAGTGGATACCTTTTATTATTAAGACAGTCAGTTATTTTTTTACCAAATCAAAACATGCATATACTGTAGATCTACCTTTCCTAAATCCATATTGGTTAATTATTCTTTAGTATGTTAAAATCAAGTAAGAATCTGTAAAGTTTTCTATACATAATTTTCTCAAATATTTTTGAAATAACTGGAATTACAGTTATAGATAGGCCTATAATTACTTATATCACAAATATCCCCCTTTTTAAACAATGGTTTCACAATAGACTTTTTTAAGCGCTCAGCATATTTCCCTTTCAAGAATGATAAGTTAATTATATGGCAAAGAGGCTTTGATATTATAGTTGCAACATTTTTCAAAATATCTGTCCTTATATCATCATACCTTGTGGCTTGTAAGAATGTATGACCTTAATTATATCATACTTATCCACTGGTGTTAAAAACATAGATTTAATGTGATTGAAAAAATACTTTGATTTAATATGAGATGTGGAGCTGTCCTGGTTGTTAGAAGAACATTTAGTCTAATTTATAAAGAACTCATTAAAGTGTTCACAAATGAGTTGAGGATCTTTACAAATTACATTATTTATTTTAATTTGCTCTATTTCTTTTTTGAACATGTTTTATTTTGAAACGCACTTTTGATTATATCCCATAAAGCTTTGTATTTATTAGTTGATTTTTCAATATATTTATTTCATTGAAGCCTGTTTTTAAGATTCTAATATACGTTTAGACTAAATTTTTATTTTATTTTATTCTTATAGCCTTGTCACAATGAGAATACCGATATTTTAAATACAACTGACGTTTCACTTTACAACATTTTTAAAACTCCTTTAGAAAGCCATTTATTTTTGATTGGCTTATTTGAGACTTTCATTCTAACTTTTGGAAAACATAATTCAAAGAATAAAATTAAGATGTCATGAAATTAAGATGTCAATAAAGGGATAAGGATAAAGGCTCAAGTTGTCAGTATATCATTAGTATATGTTGTTTATATAAACTTCAAAAAGATGGGTTTCTACATATAAAAATGCTTTAACTTCATGTAACATAAAATAAAAAAGGAAGTTTTATTACGGTCATAGTAGATAATAGACCAAAAGCGTCTTGGGTTCGAACTAATTTCTATATAATTTATCCAGCACTCCGAGCGAAACAAGACAACGTATACTATCTGAATGGTGACTACAAAATCGACTTCCCGAGGAGTCTGATGATAGCGGGTGCTCTTTGGCATTATGAGAGGAGCCAGCAAGCACTCGCTGCTCCTGATAAACTGCGCTGTCTCGGACCTACCAACGAAACGCTCTATCTGTCGGTAAGTTAAAATTTGTTTTAATACAGCCGTCTTTCATGTTTTTGTCAAGATGCTTTACTACTTGTTGAAATTTTTGCCTATCGAATCGACGAGTCAAAACATGCGTTACGTTACCACGCACGAAAACTTGACGTATATTAACAATTCCAAATATAGTTCAACTTAAACATATTTCAGTTCTAAATAAAAAAAACACAGTCTACGCCTATTTTTCTTTTTTTGATTTTCTTGTTCGCAATTTTTGCACGTAGTTTCTACATTTCAACATTTTTATGTTAGTTAAAGGTGTTTAGCAAAAAACTTCGAACAGCGCCTCTATTTCTAACTAAGGGGACTAAATTTCAGGTAAAAAGCCTTTTAGATTACGAAAAGTAAAATTACCGAACGTAATCGACAGCAAGTCATGGTAAAGGATATCGTACATTTGGAGAGACGCATCGCAGTGCAATAATCCGTCTAGATTTACATTTTGTATGGAACAACGCGCACATTGCAGACTACATCGTGCCGGATTACCCGCGCAACTGCGCCACGTTGCATACTTGACGATTTTAAAGTAGAGTTGCCACTCTTTCTCATTTACTATTTGGTAGTAAGTTAAGAAAAATATTGGGAATCTCTGTCTGTTTTTTGGTTTTTTCTTAGTTTTTGCATAAGGGGAAATCTGCTGGAGCAACTTTTATTAAACTGTTTGAAATCAGTTTATCAGAATTGTCTAGAGTTGGAGAGTAGATATTTTTGATTACAGAAAAATATAATAATTTGATACTGCATATACCGAGGGCGTTTTTTGTCTAAAGGTACTGACTTGATCAATAGTTTGTTTTATTAATTCATGCGTCATTGTCATGGTCATAGTGACCATGACAATGACGCATGAATTAATATTCTGAATGAATCATTTTTCATTTATCAGATTCATTTATCAATCAGTCAACTAGGACCAAGGTTCTAGTTAATCGGATCCCAGTTGCTGGAATACTCCAGGTAAGGGACTAGCCTACGATAAGATGATAGATAGATAGATAGATCATATCGTGCTAATATTTCAGCTGCTTCTACAAGACGACAACGTCGGCATAAACTATGAATACAGTGTGCCATCTTCCTTTGCGCCGCCGCCTAACCAACAATACAACTGGGTACATGAAGAATTTTCCGCCTGCAGCGCCTCATGTGGAGGAGGTACACCAACTCACTTTATTGTTAAAAAAATTAAATAAACAATAAAAACCAAATTTCTTACACCATTAAAATTTGTAATACATGCATACAAACGACAAGACTAGCAAAATTGTCGTTATATTTAGAATCGTATAATTGTACAATGTACTGCTTTGGTAGCACCGGTGGCAATAGTCCATTTAAATTATTTTCATGCAGGACTAAATCCACATTTTTAAAGATATTTCTCATTAAAACCATATCATAAGGTGTGACTTTGGTGAAATAAAAGAAAAACAATATGTACTTTTGAAAGAGTAAAATGTTACACAGGCACACACTTATGCCAAGTACAGGTCTCGGAAATATAGTGAATGAAGGCCGTGAAGGTTTGTTCGTCATTTTAAAAGAGTACTTTCTTTCCATTTACCTAATTTATGGCCATTTTCTGTACCTATCTACAATTGAAGATAAGCACATTAGAGTTTCTTTGCTATCAGTCGTACTCAGAGACGTCAGTTAACATTTAATCTGTTATAAAGTTACAATTTCTTATAGAAAATGTAAATTTAATGACTGATTAAAAAATAATTAATTAATCTGCTGTAGGATGTTTTTGTTAATGATAAAAAATACAAGCCTGATTAGCTCTAGTAGCCTATCTCTTATCTAAGATCGGTTATTGAAAAGAATAATGTTGGAACGTGCTATACGATACCTGGCGTATGACATGGAGGTTCTTGCGAATTGCGAAATAATATTAGTAGGTGATTGGGAATGGTATATTGTTAGTGGTTATTATTAGTATATTGTTCGGTTAAATTATAATAAAATTAATCAAATACATTAACAATCACAGGTTTCCAAGTACGACAAGTGTCATGTCGATCCCGCGAAGATCTGGATGTAGTCGACGACGGCCTTTGTGACGAGAACCTAAAGCCAGCTACCAACCAGAGCTGCAATACTGAAGCCTGTGCTCCGCGATGGGTCGAAGGCCCATGGAGTCCTTGCTCGAAACCTTGTGGCGAAGGCGGCACAAGATCTAGACAAGTTTATTGTGAGAAAATTATAACTAATGGGTAAGTACCTACGTAAAGATCAAATTCAAATTCAATATATATTTATTCACGTAGATCTATACGAAGATTCTTGTGAAGCTATAATAAGATATAATTCTAAAAAACTACCACTGGATCGGAAAGCGACCACTCACTGAGAAGATCCGGCGAAGAAAACTCAGCAGACTTGTCTTTTTTCCTTATGAATCTAATTTACAAAAGTATATTTTACATAATATATAATTACTAGCTGACCCGGCAGATGTTGTTCTGCTACTTTTTAACGTGATTTTAGTAAAAAAAAATTGGGTGAGTCACCATTGTCACTTAAGGGTATGAAAAATAGATGTTGGCCGATTCTCAGACCTACTCAATATGCTCACAAAATTTCACGAAAATCGGTCGTGCCGTTTCGGAGGAGTTTAATCACGCACACGTGTCACGATAATTTTATATATTAGATCATTTGTAGAGATTGGTATGAGGAGCAAATTAATCCCCAGCATTTCCGTCTTCTAAATATTCTAAAATCTTATAATAAGCCTTACCACACCCCTTAAATTTAAAACATTTTTCAAATTTAGTAGGTGGTAAGTCTTTAATATATTCAATGCGTTTCTCCGATATTATATTAAATGTGTGTGAAATTCTAACATTCGTTTAAATATTAGCATTTGACAACAAAAGTTGCTTTGATTTTTTCTATGAACACTTGTAACTGCTACTGTAGTATGCACAAGAATATGTGTGCCTATATGTGTGCCTGGGTGGCGATAGGCTTGCCACCTATGATTTTGTTGGTCCTAGGTATATGAATGCGGAGATACTTTTTTTAAATGATCAAAGTAATTTAAGTTTAGTGAAGTTTTGTCTAAAACCCCCGTGTTGGTCCGGGCTCCTTTGTAGAATAGACCATCTGTCTTCCTGTGCCAGGCAGCTCGTAAAAGGCGAGCATAGGCTTGCCGTCACTACACAGTGACATCTGACTAGGTAGTAGAGTTTCGCAGCGACTCACCCGGATTGGTACCACCGCCTCACCGATTCCTGCCACCATAACGTCATGACGTGTTCTGGTTCGGAGGGTGAGGTAGCCGGTAAACTTACTTTTGCTCAAGGCCTAACATCCCGGCCTCTGGTGTCTCTAGGCGGCGGGAATTTCTTACCATCAGGAAATCCGTCTGCTTGTTTGCCTTCCAATGACATAAAAAAAACCTAGTAAGTATTTATTGCTTACAAATGAGTGTAAATAATTGTTAAACTATTTTATGTATGTATAAGGTATGTTGCAAACTGATTGATTTCTTTCCAAGCCTTAACGTGCGCTACTTCTGGGATTAGCTCTAGGGTGTTAATGATACAGACCATTGCTTTTACCATAATTAGCGTCAGGATGATGATAAGGATTTGCATTCGATCCACTAGTCGGAGCATCGTCCATTTTCACAATCAGTTCATTGTTCATTTTCAATCATTTTCATTAAACCCTAACCAATGAATTTGTTGTTTCCAGCGTGACTTTCAGATTTCCATCATTAGTGGCTGATAAAGAATGCTTCGACCTTCTAGGTCCTAAACCTGAACTTTACCAAGAGTGTAATGGAAACGCTTCCTGTCCAACTTGGTTTACTGGACCTTGGAAACCAGTAAGTATGTCTGCGTTATTTTATTCAACTTTATCTGAGTCGTATTTAATTATTTTTTATTACTCATAAAATTAGTTTTACAATTATTTTATTCTAAAACAACTGAATTAATATTGAACTACACTACTACTAAATTAATTTGTTGGGGTCAGGAAGTATGCTGTAACGACTGAGATTATTTTTAAAATGAACCATTCTTATGATGTCGATGTTAAGAACGGTTCTTACATCTATACATCTGATTCTACCCAATTTTTTTTAAGAAGCACTAATTGACAAAGACATTTTGACTAACAATTTATGAAAATCTTAAAAAATATTTTATAGTCCACTCTAGATCTAAAGACAAAATGAAAATACCTGAACTTGCTTCCCTATGTTAGTACCCAGATGAAGATCACTAGAGTTATTTATTTTAAAATAAACAGTGCGACAAGCTGTGTGGGGAAGGCAAACAGACTCGTCAAGTAGTCTGTCATCAGAAGATCAATAGGAGGATCGAGCTGTTTGAAGACGATGAATGTCAGGAGGAAAAACCTGCCACGGAGAAGCCTTGCTATCTACATCCATGCGACGGGATTGACTGGGTTGTCACTGACTGGAGTGGCGTAAGTTATTTAAAGCTTTTTTATAGAACGTGGTTTTTAGACATAAAACATAAAAATTGATCTCTGCTCTTTTATCAAGCCACTTTTGTGTTTGCTCTACTATTGATTGATTATAATATACCAAAAATTTAGAACTGATTAAGAGATTGATTAATCTCCATAAGTAACTTATTTGTGTTTCAGTGTGATTCGTGTTTGTCTACAATGCGCACTCGAGTAGCCGTATGCGCCACGAAAGATCAAAAGGTAGTGGATTCAAATTTATGTGAATATCATCAGAAGCCAGTTTTAGAGGAGCCTTGCGATCGAACCAAACTACCTCCTTGTGAAGTGCAATGGTATGCTACTCAGTGGAGCAACGTAAGTCACTTGTACTATGTAACTTATACATATTTAGCACATTTTATATATATATGTCGAATGATAATGTGAAACTTTAAAAATGGCACATGATTTTCTATAGGAGATACAAACTGCCGATTAGCTCATGTTTGTATACAGAAACTGCCATTTTAGAAACTGCCAGGAACAGAATAGATCCATTCAACTAAGAGTGAAAAATTTTACTCATATTGAAAGCTTGTTTCGTATTTTAGTAACATTCCAAAATTCTTTCATACGTTTGTGTCTTAATCAAAGCACGTGCTGAAAGATAGGTCTATTTTACGTTAGCATTATTATTGCTAGGACGCGTTTTATTATTATAATTCATTATATATTTAGCAAGAGACGGATTTTCTGATGCTGTTGTTTTGCCGACCTGAGCATAACGTTTTAAGCCATGTATGTAGAATCATACTTTTATATTGATTCTACACTTCAAGTTTAGGCACATTAGTTTACAATTATACATTTTTAGTGTTCAGTGGAATGTGGAAAAGGAATTCAGTCACGACGCGTATTCTGCGGTTTGTTTGACGGCGCCTCGGTCCTGAAAGTGGATGATGACCGTTGCGACAAGTCTCAGCGGTATAACGACACTAAGGAATGCGAAGTACCAAAAGAGAAATGTCCAGCCAAGTGGTTTTCGGGTCCCTGGTCTGAGGTAAGCTTAACTCTACCATTTTCTTTAACTTTTTCATTTTGCAGGATGACACTATGCAGTTTATGTTTGTTCTGCCGGTAATCCTCCTAACTACTTTCCTAACTTTTTCCCCGTGTTGGTCCGGGCTCCTTTGTAGAATAGACCATCTGCCTTCCTGTGCCAGGCAGCTAGTAAAAGGCGAGCGTAGGCTTGCCGTCACTAACACCGTGACATCCTACTAAGTGGTAGAGTTTCGCAGCGACTCACCGGGATTGGTACCACCGCCTTACCTATTCCTACCGCCATAACATCATGACGTGTTCCGGTTCGGAGGGTAAGGTAGCCGGTTAACTTACTTTTGCTCGAGGCCTAACATCCCGGCCTCTGGTTGGCAACGCACCATTACCACCTTTGGTGTCTTTAGGTGGCGTGAATTTCTTACCATCAGGAAATCCGTCTGCTTATTTGCCTTCCAATGTTATAAAAAAAACTAGAATACTCGTTGTTGATAGCCATTTTGCAGCTGAGTCATGTGTATTTATCGTGTATTTCTTAATATACTTATGGAAATAACTACTTGATTGCAATTCAAAACAATCGAAATGACCAGAAAAAATAAATATTGAAATAACATTACTCAGAGCCTGAAGCTAAGTTGACTACCATTTAATCGTCGCATTGTGTTATAATTTTACTTGCTTGCGAAAGGCCGTCAGAATGGTATGTACCTTTTTGTGCCCTAACATGCTTTTTTTAGTTCATGAGTCTTCTTTCCGTTAGCACTATTTCATAAATACCTACTCCGTGATTTTTTTAAATTCCTCAAGATCTAGTCTTTGATTTCGAAAACACGGTTTTGACTTTTTTGCTTTGTCAACAGGCAGTCGTTAATAATTCTCCTCTGAATATCATTATAGGATAGGGGCAAAATTATTCCAGAAGGTAGCTACATAGGTTCTTTGCCAACTCATATTATGAAAACTATTTATGGTTTCCAGTGCTCAAAAGAATGTGGTGGAGGTGAGCAGTACCGCAGACGTATGTGTTTGAGTGGAGATAAGGAAGCCAAAGGATGTGATGAAGAAGCTATACCTGATTCTGTTCAGTCTTGCAACATTGGACCCTGTGACAAAGGTATGCGTGACTACGTACACTGAGATACAATGACCAATACATATTTATAAGACGGTAATAAATCTAAATCTGTACCTACATGAAATTGTTTAAGAAATTATTATTGATACGTTTTGAGGGTACTTAAAACGAGGGTTACTAATTTTTTATCTTTTTTGTTTCCTTGTTTATTTACTTTTCACGAAAAACTGCTGAATGTTTTTTTTAATTGTGTAGGTAGTAAGAATTAGATTTGGTCTATATTTAGGATACTTTTCAATTCGAGAAAACCTTTCGTTCCCATCACTAACCACAAAGAGTAAGTTATGAGTGTACGAAGTTGAGACCAACATCTAGTACAGTCTTTCCCAAAGTGGGCGACAACGCCCCCTTGTGGGCGCTGGAAGCCTAAAGGGGGGCGGTAAAGAAACCTAGAAAAATATTTGTCTCAAACTACAGGTGAAACAAGTATGTTATTGAGGTTTTTGACTTGAAAACAAACGGGGTGGGGGCAATATAAAATAACTGATTTTCAAAGTGGGCGTTACATGAAATAAGTTTGGGGACCTCTGATCTAGTATCTTACAGTAGTACCTACTATTTAAATTATGCGCTTAGGCTAAATTCGTCAAGCTTCGGAAATCCGAATGTATTTTTTAGATATCTATATAGAGTTGTTATGACAAATTATTAATTATTTCGCTTAAATTTAGATTAGGTCAACCAATTTAAAAATAAAAGTATAAAGTGTAAAAAGTGTAAAATCGAAGCGCATAGTTTAAATAGTAGTACTATAAAAAGCCAGTAAGTTATTAAATAAATAATCCAATTATTCATTTTTTTGTTTGGGAAACTTAGGTCGATTTTTTACGTTTATGTTCGTTACCGCATTGCAGGAACTATTTTTAAAAAGATTGAATTTTAAGCCATATTTGGTCAAAGTTGATTACAATGTGGTAAAGAAAAGATAGAACATTACCGAACTTATTGTGATATAATGTATTACAGATGAAATGCTGCCACTAGATTCTAAATCAACCCCGATAATGGATGATTATGAAGATGGAGAGTGTGAGGAAGAAGAAGACGAATATCCTGAAGTAGGAGCTGAACCAGATCTAGACAAGGTCATAATTTCATTAAATTTCAATTAATCAAATATATAAACAAATAGTCCTGGACAAATTAGATCTAACCGTTAGGAACCGTTAGGAAGTCGTATCCATGTGTTATAGATGTTAGTCGACGACCCTTAAGTAGATATCAATATAAAGTTAATAAATAGTCTACTTAGATACCTACATCTACATATATACAGTTGATCAGTGGAGTTAGGCGCGTACGCTAATTTCTCGAGCAGTATTTTTCCCCCGTGTTGGTCCGGGCTCCTTTGTAGAATAGACCATGTGCCTTCCTTGCCAAGCAGCTCGTAAAAGGCGAGCGTAGGCTTACCATCACTAACATCGTGACATCCGACTAGGTGGTAGAGTTTGGCGACTCGCCCGGATTGGTACCACCGCCTTACCTATTCCTGCCGCCATAACGTCATGACGTGTTCCGGTTCGGAGGTTAAGGTAGCCGGTAAACTTACTTTTGCTCGAGGCCTAACATCCCGGCCTCAGGTTGGCAACGCACCATTACCACCTTTGGTGTTTCTAGGCGGCGTGAATTTCTTACCATCAGAAATTCCGTCTGCTTGTTTGCCTTCCTGTAACATAAAAAAAAAAACGAGTGGTCTATAATAATTAGACAATTGTGTTAGCAGTTGATTAACAGCATTTTTCCATTGCAGTTCGAAGAAACCGATCTCATGTTCAGCGACAGCCCAGGTAAGAATCGTTTAAATTATTACGCTTTTTAATAGATTTCCAATAGGTAATGAAGTTTAGTAAGCTTTAAAACTTCAAACCGACTCCAATAATTTTGGAAGGTATTAGCGACTATTTTCAAAGATAGTTAATGATTCTGAAATGGTCCCACATCAATTTTGTCAATATCTGATTAGTATTTTTAAATCATACCTACTTAATAGTGAATAACAAAATTATACAGCCAAAACACACCAATAAACAAAAAAACTCCTCCTTTTTCAAATTCGGTAAAAAGTAGGTTATCATTTCAATTATATGTTTAGTCACCTCATAAACTACTACTAGATGAACTAATTTTGGTGTTGGCATGCAATTTTACTGTATTTAAATTAAATATGATTTTAATAATATTTTATGATTATTTAAAGACGCCTTGGAGCGACTATATGGACTAAGATTATGGTCAAATCAAAGAAGAAAAGTTGAATGAAACTGGTTACTGCCGAAACAATGTAGTTGAGCCAAGTTATATAAATTTTCCCCGTGTTGCTCCGGGCTCCTTTGTAGAATAGACCATCTGCTTTCCTTGCCAGGCAGCTCGTAAAAGGCGAGCATAGGCTCACCGTCACTAACACCGTGACATCTGACTAGGTGGTAGAGTTTAGCAGCGACTCGTCCGGATTGGTATCAACGCCTTACCTATTCTTGCCGCCATAACGTCACGACGTGTTCCGGTTCGGAGGGTAAGGTAGCCGGTAAACTTACTTTTGCTCGAGGCCTAACATCCCGGCCTCAGGTTGGCACGCACCATACCACCTTTGGTGTCTCTCGGCGGCGTGTATTTCTTAACATCAGGAAATCCGTCTGCTTGTTTGCCTTACAATATCATAAAAAAATATATATACTTTGATACTATTTTGCATCAACACGACCTAACGCTAAACGCTACCGTTTCAATTTATGCCATCGTAATATCTTCGCCCGCTATTGTCGTATCACAATTATAGTGTAGACTGGCTTTAGATACGTAAAGGTTAGGTAAACTTACTTTACAAGAATTTAACATTCTAGCATCATGTTTTCACCATATTTAATATCTGGGATAGTGTTAAACTCTAGAGTTTAATTTAAAAGATAAGTCTTAGTCGGGAAGAGGTTATAATTTGCTTATTATGAAACTCGTCTGCTCATTGTTATAATAGCAAAGAAAATTGTGGTGATTTTTTAGGAACTCCCGAAGGCTCTGGCACTACTTGGTCTACATCAGAGTTTGAATCTACTTTCTCGACAGAATGGGGTTCAGGAACAGGTATACATCTTTATATTTATTTTATTCAAATTTTATTTTTGAGGTTCATTTATATGACACATTGTAAAATAATAACAAACAGCAGTTTTTGCGCATTTCCTGAATTGAAATGAAATGATATAAGTTAATAAAACTCTTTATTATAATTTCAGAATCTACAGAGACAACTGAATCAACTGACACATCTATAATTGATATTAGTGAAGAAACAGGCTCCACAGAATCTACAATAACAGAAGTCTCAGCCTCAGGAGAAACAGGCGCCACTGAAGAAACCGTTACCACAGAAGAGACTGGTAAGTTGTTTTAGATTTTCTTTATTTTTTTTTAGTTAAATTTACAGATTAAAGGTCTTCAAACTTAACAAAAATATACTAACATATTTGACATTTTCCATCGTCAGTGCTTGGTAAAACTTCCAAATATTGATATTTTTAAATGATGACACACTTGTACTGTTTTACGTATCACTTATAATTTATTATTTAATAAACAGCCTACCGGTTTCGCCCTAATGACGCTGTCTTAACCTAAACCGGTAGGCTATTAATAAAATAATAAATTATAAGTGATACGTAAAACAGTACAAGTGTTTCTTTATTTAAAAACATGAATATGCTAACATATTTTCCATAAAAAAGGTTTCATAGTTACACAAATAAAATCTTGACCGTTAAATAAATACAAAAATAGACATTTATAACAGTATAGAATATAGATAACCGTCTATTTACTGGGGATTTCGTCAGCGTAAAATAGATTTTTATACAAATTGTTACCCGCGTTAAAGTCGTGATACCTAGTCACACGACTCTTTGATAACATGCTTTTCAAATTTCATCAAAATCGGTGTAACGGTTTAGACGTGAAAGCATAACAGGCAGACAGACAAATAGGCAGACTTTCACATTTTAATATAAGTGATCAATTGTATTTAAGCAAAGGTAACATAGTTTATGTGATAGATAAAAAAATATAAATATTTATTATATTTAAATACCTTCTATAACAACTTGCCCGGGTAGGGATCCAGTGACTTGCCTAATTCTGCCGCCTTTTCTGTCATGTTCCGGTTCTGAGGGTGGGGTAGACTTGTACAAAAAGCCTAACAACCCGACCACAATACAATAACGCTCTTGTTACTGATAACAACACATAAAAAATATAAAATACATATAAAAAGTTGTAAATTAGTTGCAAAATTATTTATTACAGGAACTATCATAAGTTTAACCGAAGAGTCAAGCAATACGACAGAAAGTATAATACCACTTATATTTATAAAAGCTCACTTTTATTTAAAAAATATGTATATTGCATTTCAGCGGTAAAAAAAAAACTAACGAAATAACCTTAATTGCTTTTTAGTAAAAAAGCTTTCAATAACATGTTAATTTTTTTGACCAACAGATGCCACAGATAAGAGTACCATAGAGAACACTGAAACAACTGAGATAACAGTATCAACAGAAACTATGAATGAAAGCACTGAAAGCACAGTATCTGGTTCTGATACAGAAACCACAGAGTCTGAAACAGGATCTACTGAATCAACAGAGACTTCCGAAACGATATCCACTGAAGAAACAATACCGACAGAGAAAACAATATCCAGTGAAGAAACAATATCTACCGAAAACACAATGACCACTGAAGAAACAATATCGACAGAGAAAACAATATCCAGTGAAGAAACAATATCTACCGAAAACACAATGTCCACTGAAGAAACAATATCTACAGAATCAGAAACTATTACGACCGACGCAACAGATACGACTTCAGAAACTGGATCCACTGAAGAATCGACAACAGAATCTACTGAAGAATCGACAACAGAAACTACCAACGAAAGCGTGACAAAAACAACTCTGGGTGAATCGACTGAAACAACAAGTACCGAGGATGTAATTTCCACCACTGAAAATATAAGCAGCGAAACAACCGAAGGAACAAGTGAAATCTCGACAGAAAGTTCGGAAAGTACTACTAGTTCAGAAACAGAAACAGGTGAAACCGGAGAAACTACTACTAGTGGAGGTACGTTTATTATTTTCTTCTAAAATTTAGTAACAGTTATAAAATAAATTATATATGCACGAAAATTACATTAATAAGACCATTAGATAAGACCAGGGGGCTGATTAAGTATCTCAGTTGCCAACTCAAAATGCAATAGTGTACATCTAATGACGTCATTTGTGTTTGCTATCTCATAGAGATAACAGAAACACAATAGTGTGTTTCTGTTGGTCACTGGAGATAGCAAATATAAAACACGTCATTTGACAGCCATTTGAGGCACACTTTTCCATTTTGAGTTGGCAACTTAGATACATAATCAGCCCTCAGAATTCTTTGTATGGCAAAATAGACACAAATCATAGTATTTGCAAATGGCTTCCTTTATTTCTATGCGTTATTCTGGTAGATTTTGTATCTGAGTTTTATACTATTAAAAATCCGTTTGCATTGCTTTTAACAAAAACAAAATTTATAAAACTATGTGTTTGTTAAATATATTCTGGTATCTATTTAAGTATTTCTATGTATTAGAATCGTTGACTAACACCCATAACACAAGCATATAATTTGCTTACTTTGGGGTTAGATTCAATTCGTGTGATTTGTCCAGGGATATTTATTTATTTATTATTTATGTAGATATTCAATTTAGTAGCACCAATTTAGGAGACTTCTTCGAATAACAGTTAACTATGGATTTTTCATCTCTTTTTGTTTTTTTTTGTTTTACATTCTCCTGTAATACTTGTAAATACTCTTGATTAAATACAAATAACGACTTCTCCACACACCTAACGTATTCATTTCTTCCTGTCCTACATCTATTAGGATTTAAATTTTTTTCTCACAGGTTCTACTACTGAAAGTGGTTCCACAACTGAAGAGTCTTCAACAGAAGGATCCACTTCGACTGACGAATCCACTTTATCGTCCGAAATCAGTGAATCGACTACAGAGGAAGCAAGTTCTTCAATGTCAACTGAAACAGTTGAAACCAGTGAGACTACAGAAATGGGTACTTCAGAGACCACAGAGTTGAGCACAGAGAGTACAGAAACGAGTAAATCTGGAAGTACCACAACTGAAGGTAACTATTTATTTAATTCATATTTTAACACTACCATCATCGTGCATTTGAAATATATTTCTTCCACTACCTTGCCAATTACTGTCACAATAACGTCTTCGTTCACCATAATAATTGTGATCCGGTTTGGAAGATACTATGACTGGCAGATACTTACCTCAGCACACAAACTTACACACAAAAGACATAACAGCCCATACTCAAATTGGAAACGCGCCGATACCATCTTTGAAGTAAATAGGAAGAATGCATTTCTTGCCACCATACATACGCTTATCGTCACCATCTTTCACTTACTTTTCGACATTTGGCATCTACGGCCCATGTCCATGATAATAAAAACATATTCACATTTCATTGCACAAGAGACTCTGAGATGGAACGCCAGTTTAACGCTCATGTTATTCTTAGAATAAAATTTCATAAAGATATTAAAATTAATTATCACAATCTTTATTTACTATACATAAAGACTTGTAATAAATAATTTATATCCTTCTACTTAATCATATTAGAAAATAATGTAATTTATCTCTTATGTACGCTATTGGGGTTTTACTTTTTTTTTGTTTATTTCCTATTTAGTATCAGATGAAACCGAAACGACTGCGGAAGGTCTTGCTACAACAGAAGAGACGACGATTACAAAAGAGTCTGGTGGCACCAGTACGTATATGTATTTTTGATAACAATCTTTAGCTTTCCTATTTATTATTTTTGAAATAGATATTTTTAATGAACTATTTTTAAGTTTCGATTAAAAAAATATCAAAAAGGAAGCAATATAAAAACTGAAAGAAGGCAAGCCATTTACACGTAGAGATCCAACAAGATTAGAAGTACCTTCAGGAACGATAGTGTTTTATAGAAAAGCTGATAATGAGCACGTTTTTTAATGAAAACCCCAGAATTAACAAACACTTTAAACTATCCTAATTATACATCATATTGAATTGAAGAATAGTTTACCGATATTTCTATTATTGTTATTGTACTTTTTTTATTTTCTTAGTTGTTCGAATTTGATCCAAAATATAATTTGAATAATATAAAAATTACTGAACAATTAATTGGTATAGCGTGTGAATAGATGTAAGTCTTGAAATATTTGTATACCTTAATTATGAAAAAATTAACTATTAAAAATTAAAAATCGCTAAACTATACGCGCTTGCCCCCATATCTTTAACTCTCCTCATAACTTATCGTCCTCCTCCTCAAAACTTTAACTCTTAGCTATTCGAGGACTTATTAAAATATAGATGCAAGGTTGCCAAAATATCTAAATTGATAGTGAACATGAAAACAAAATAATTTTTATTTAGTAATTTTATAGCTATTGTAAAAATATTAATCAGTGTAGTATTGTATTGTATTTTATACTATACCCAAAATGTTTTTATTTTTAATATCATGTAACTACTTCAATAGTATCTCTTAAACTATCACTTTAAAACTATGTTAATATGACCATCAGTAACTTATATTCCAGCTCCATGGGATTGGACAACCACTGTTGAGGTCTACACCAAGAGACAACGGTGCAAGCGTAAGAAGAAGGCCAAATGTATTAAGAGCAAATTCGGTTGTTGTCCTGATAAAAGGACTCCTGCTGCTGGACCGTTTGACGAAGGTAAAAATAAGTCTGTTTTAACTGTAGGGTGAAGATTTAACAATTAAAATTATTACTACGTTTTCTTACTATTGTTTCAGTCCATTTTTTTTATTCCATGAACTTAAGTGTTTTACAAAACGTTTTTTTTTTGTTTTAAATAATCAGTTTTAAATAATTAAAGGTGCAGGGAAGTGTGTCCAATACAAGAAAAATCATAGTAATTTTAACCGTACCCATATATTTTTTAAACTTTAACTTACCTAAGTAATTCAGGCTAAATTGATGATCCTAAATAATATGTTACTCAATTATTTTTATGTTTTTTTTTATAACAGATTAACAAGCTTTTCTGCTCAGGTAGGCAATTCCTTTAAATATTGAACTGAAAGCATCGTGTAGTTTGTAGTGAACAGAGCTTCTGTAGTTTAAACAGTCAGTCTAGACTCTAGGTGAACTATTGTAAGTTGAGATATTTCTACACAGGATGTCCAAATCCAAAAACGTGCAAGGAATCCAAATTCGGATGTTGTCCTGACGGTGTGTCTCCGGCAAATGGACCAAAAGCCCAAGGATGTCCGGTTGCACCATGTAACGAAACTCTGTTCGGATGCTGCGCGTCCGACAATGTTACCGCTGCGGAAGGTAACGATCAGGAAGGCTGCCCACCACCGCCTCCAGCTTGCAAATCTTCCAAGTAAGATCATTTTACATTATATTTATGGCACTCTATTTTTCATTCGGTAAGGTCGTTTCATGGGCAAAATTCAACCATATCTCAAATAATTATGAAATATGCTGGTAGAGGCTCAAGCATATAGATAAAAAAAGTTTGATTACAGGCCTTAACTATAAACAAAATGTATTGTGTGTGTGTGTGTGTCAAATGGTTTTAATACTGTGTTTGTAATTTTTCAATTATTAAATAATTAATTATCTCACTATTATATACCTATTTCTTTTTGCAGACACGGATGTTGTAAGGACGAGAAAACCGCAGCTAAAGGACCAAACAAAGAAGGATGTCCAGAAACACGTACGTACATTCTTATTTGTTATATTTACATACTAGCTGCCCGCCCTCGCTTCGCTTCGGTACGCTTCTACGATATTTAATTTTGCACCCGGAGATTTAAACTTTTTGATAACTCATTAGTAATTAATTTTTTTCTGATAGTGTAAAAGGCAATTTTGATATAAATTTCATGCATAACGTATCTAACAGATTTATTTGATTAAGGGTTAATACTGTATTGTTAAAAATATGTTCTAAAGAAACCCTTCATTTTACTGTTTTGAGTAAACGCAAAAAACGGTTATTGTGGGTTGTTCTTTAAAGATAGACGTACACCAACGCTTACTTTTTTGAGATCATTAAAGAGGGAAAACCCCACCATACATTGTTTTGTTAAAAGTTAAAAGGTTTTGGAAGCGTTTTCGAGGAAAGCTGCCTATAGGCTTACTTTTTGTCGACATATTGAACTAATATCGTTGTAATATCGTTGGTTTGCACAAAACATAAACTTACTATGCACTAAAACCTTCCTCAAGAATTATTCTATCTATTGTTGAAAACCGAATGAAAATCCGTTGATTACTTTTCGAGTAAATCGTGAACAGACAGACAGACGCGGCGGGGGGCTTTGTTTTATAATATGATGATATTGATATTGATTGGAGATAGGATATTTTTTTAAGTAGCCTACCGGTTCCACCTTGGTTTCTAGTAATTTATTTCCTTTGTGGATGACTAGGTGGATCTTTTTGTGGTACACTATTATTATTCGAGTATTCTGACTTTGCATAACAGACAATTTTACTGCAGAAACCAAAGTTATTTGTGTTACAGTATTTTTATTAGAGTATTCTTACTTTACATAACATAAAATTTTCCTACATAAACCGAATCTCCCAACTTTTTGTGTTACACTTTTTTTATTATTATTTTTTTATTTATTTATCAACTCTTAAAATTTGAAAAACCCAGTTTTCCTTTTTTTTGTTGCCCGACTCCAATCCCGGACACGGGTCTTCGTGCAGTCGAGTCCAACCACTGATCCGCTAGCTACAGAGGCAACTAACTTTATGTAACATAAAATAAAATTTTCCTACAGAAACCATAGCTCCCAACTTTTTGTGTTACACTATTATTATTAAAGTATTCTGACTTTACATAACATACAATTTTCCTGCAGAAACCGACGCTCTCAACTTTTCGTATTACTCTACTATTATCAGAGTATTCTAACTTTATTTAACGTAAATTTTATCTGCAGAAACCGAAGCTCCCACTTCAACATTATTATTATTAGAGTATTCTAACTTTATCTAACATAAAATTTTCATACAGAAACCATAGCTCCCAACTTTTTGTGTTACACTATTATTATTAGAGTATTCTGACTTTACATAACATACAATTTTCCTGCAGAAACCGACGCTCTCAACTTTTCGTATTACTCTACTATTATCAGAGTATTCTAACTTTATTTAACGTAAAT